>LR737384.1:5010174-5026234 GCA_902655005.2 Marronus borbonicus | reverse complement strand
ATAAGTTAAGCTTATTTTGTTGAATTTGGGAATTTAATATTCGACAGGTTTATTTTTAGCTATTTTTGAAGTTCCTAATTGTCATAAATATCAAGTTTCTGACAGCTGGAGTGTGTCTTGCGCCTGGGTTCTAATGGTATACAAAGTGATACGAATATTTTTGCTAGTGACTGTACAAGATGAGTCAAGGATGTTTGACAAGGTCCTTTTATTTCCCGCATATGAAATTTGAGGTATATAGCTTTTTTTTAATATACAGAGTGTCCCAATGTCAATTCACCAAATCCGTTCTGAGGACGCCTAACAATTCTGAACAAATTATCTTAATAAGCCTGTTTGTTGTGGTATAAAAACAACCGTGGCATATGGCCTTTGCGGTCGTATTTTGATATTGTCAGTTCTATTTCGAGAATAAATCACTAAATTATGTGTGTCACTTGTGACTGTTTTGTACAGATACACCAAAATCCCATAACTGGGATCGAATTCCTTCCTACATGCAATTGTTTCAAATTCCTGAAACTCTATAAGAACTTAAATTTTATATCGCTTACTCTATGACAGCCCAGCTTCGTGAATTCGCTTAACGTTAAATATTGACTCTGATCGCATACACGTGGGTTTTCATGAATACGCACGCGTAGCATCAAGTCTGATGATAATGGTGGGCACAGAATTCATCATCTTGGAAAGTTTTTGTCTAACTAAGTTGCCTGTGCTCTACGAGCAAAAGCATCATCAATATACAATGCAATTTCCATCAAGTAATAAGAGCATTATTTACTCCAGCGTTATTGCTAAAACGCGTTTAAAATGATGATATTCATTCAAGCTGAGGATTCTGTTTTGCAGGTATTTACAAAGTAGTATTAAACTTACTTTTGTAACAAAGAGCTAAAAATGTAACAAGTTCTCTTTGGGTGTTTTCAAGCCCAAGCCCACCACCCTCTTAGCATTTTTAAGTCCAGATTGTAGAACTTTTTCAGCAGTGGTTTTACTGAAATAGCCAGATTTCAGTTTTCTTGTTAAAATCAATATTATCCTCTATATTCCTCGCTTCATCCACTATATCATCATCAGAATCTCCAAATGCTAAAAATCTATCACCAAGAGGCGCTTCGTTCTCTTTAGAAACATCATCCTCCGTTTGTTTTCTGGTCTATTTGTATGTAAATTCTTCAATTTCTGCGCGGTATGCTGTAGGTCACCGCAGCTACCCTGGATGGTATCTCATCCCTGACTGTTTGCAAACACTCTTCTAAGTGTTCCTTCCTTATAGTCGGCACACCTCCGGGAGCCTGCGACTCTCTTATATTTTCTCAGCATCTTTCGAAAAAATGGAAACGAGTTGATAAAATAAAAAAATAAAGCAATACTACTTATGTGGTGCAAAGTATCCTTTTCGTAAAAATGAGTATACTTTGCACCACCATCATGGTGCAAAGTTTACTACCCATTTCGCGCCAAAATGTTGCTGTTTAATTGGATTGAATTTTCGAAATTTTCCTTTAAAATTTACCTCACTTCAATTCTGGATATTAGTAAAGCGATAATCACACATGCAATCAAGCCTGTACTAACCTTTACTAGTTAATTAGGAACCTCTCTTTAGTAAGAATTGTCTAGGCAGCGAAGTCGTGGTCGGTAAGACAGACCACTCAATGCCTGTGAACTAGTAGTGGCCTCTACAGAAAGAAAAATAAAACGCGTATAAAAGCTGCCGATGATTACATAATATAATTGTACACGCTTGGTGCAAAGAAATCCGACATGCGGCAAAGTAACCCCACTTTACGGTACCGAAAAAAATTGGTAATTTTTAATCGTATTTTTTTATATATAAAATTCAATTTTGAAGAATGTTTACATAGTAACGTTGAAAAAAGGAACATACTATAAACCGAGTTTTCAACAAAATTTGTCCGATTTCCGATCCCCACAAGGGAAGATACCCTGCCCAAAAATTCAAAATAGATACGATATTAGTGTTAGATGGATATCCGCCAATTATGCCTAGCCAAAATGCTTAACTTAATGTAAGCAATTTGGCAATCATCCGGAAGACAGAGTATGTTTTCCAGTGATAATTAACAATTTAATTGGAAAATAAATAGACTTAGCCAAACCCTTGATCACAGACAAAACTGTGTCTGTGCCTTGACTCACTCTGTATATATACTATACTTTGTAGACGTTCATGTCAATCTTCCTTTGAATCTGGTCTCTGTGTACCTATTAGCTTGTCTCTGTGAGATCCAGTAAACGTTGCCAAAAACAAATAAGAACAGAACAACCGATGATGTAAGATCTGCGAAAGCGTATATAGGAGATCACGTTCAAATGAATAAATCAAGTCAGATTCTCTGTATTATTAATTGAGTGCATGCAGTGACAACCAGCTAATTGCGGACTGGATTAGTAATTGTTATTCGGTTACTTTTAATCGGGCGTGTTTACGAAAAATTCTAAATTATGCATGCTGAGTCATCTCCGGGAACTGCAAGATTGATACCTACATGGTATCTCATAATTTCGTAGCTACTCAAAAGTATTTTTGTTTGATTGGACTTTTGGAACCCTCGCAAAATTTTTGAAACCTGGATTGGGCTTAAAAGGAAATGAGGTACCTTTATATTTCAGTATACAGTGTGGAAGGAAAGTAACAGATAAATTCGTGATCTTTGTTAATATTTATTTTTTTGAAAAAATCTCGAGAGATTTTAAGTACGTGCTCGATTTTAATACACTTTATTTTTTAAGTACACCCACAGAAAGGAGTCTAAAGGCGTCAAATCGGGCGACCTAGCCAATCCATATTCCTGGAAGTTCTTGATCTAAATAGCGTCGAACATTATTTGCATAATGAGGAGTTGTAACCAAACGCTATTGTTTAGTAGTTCAGGATTGTTTGCATTGGGAAATAATGCAGCTAATGCAGGCATCAGTTCCAACTGTAAAAAATGCAGGTATCTTTCTCCAGTTAAATTATTTGCAAAAAAAGAATGGGCCTATAATTTGGTCGCCAATAATTCGTGCCCATACATTAACTTTCTGAGGATGCTGAGTATGAATTTCCTGTATTCAATGAAGATTTTCCCTGGCCCAATATCTACAATTTTGTTTATTGACCATTACGTTTAAACAAAATGTTGCCTCGTCCAAAAATAAAACACGCTGGGAAAACATTGGATCGCAATTACAACTTTCCATCATTTGTTCGCAGAATTCTTATCTATGATCAAAGTCATCTTCTGCCAACTCGTGAACCAATTGTAGCTTATATGGGTGAAATTTTTGAACTTTAAAAAAGTTTAAAACCGAAGTACGGCATACATTGTAATCCAAAGCAATGTTTCTGCTAGTTGAATGTGGATTATTTTCGATTTCTAATACCACGTCAAGTTGTGCATCTTCATTTAATGTTACCGGACGTCCACTTTTTGGAAGACTCTTTACATTGCCATGTTCTCTAAATTTGTTTTCGATTCTTACTAACGGTAGATTGACTTATAGCCTGATTTGGATACTTATCTCTACAAATCTGACACACTTCCTAATGTGATCTGACTCTGTCGCCATAACGGATCATCATTAACACTTTAATTCTTTGTTTCTGGCTTAATTGTGCCATTTTTATTGATAAAGGAGCTTACTAAAAATCTAGTTTAGAACAAGCAAATGACAATAATTTTATTGCCGACCAGTGTAACTATAGATACTTGTTTGTTAACTAAGCGTTTAATTAATTATTGATGTTCGGACTTTCACACTGTTTTTCTCAATTTTTTTCAAGTGTAACGTATTGATAATTTTATACCGTTGAAAAGTACTACTGAAATGAATAATAAAAAATCTAAGTTGTCATTTAAAAAAACATTCGATGACGTCGTAACTTCAAAAACAAATGACGTAACAAGATGACAACGATGTAGAATAACGTAAAATAATTGAATTCACTATACCCCTTCGAGATTTTTTCAAAAATATAAATGTTAACAAAGGTCCGTTACTTTCCTTCCACACTGTATATTTAATTTGTGTCTCCTGTGGGACCTCGTAACAAGAAAAAATTGTATTAAAAAATCAATTCAAAGAAGCACAATTCTCGGAACCCGTGAAGATGATTCGCTGGTATATATGTAAATGCGTCCCTGATTTGCTTGTTAAGTAAAGCCCGGTGAATAATTAGCTGATTGTCGCTGTGAAATTTTATTACTTTCCTATATTTTTATTGTTTTTATTTTGTAAATTATTTTATATATGAATATATTTATTTGTTAAGTAAAATTAATATAGAAGAAAGTATTGTTTATGTTTGTTGTTATGTATCATGTGATTAATTTATATGCATATACAAAAAAAGAAATAAATAAAAGTTATATAAATATATGTAAATATTTAATGATGAAAAAAGAACATAATGTTAATTTGGTATACAGCAATACTAATATTATTGTTATATATTTTTGGTATGTGTATGTATAAACTACATATGTATTATATAATATATTATAGACATTGATGTTTTGTACAATTTTGTATGCATTTTAATATAAGTTAAACATTTACAAAAATGATTTTTTTTTATTTGACTATCAAGTAGGCCATGCCGAGTCGATAGTAAAATCAGATAAGTTTTGCCGGAAGTTAATTAAAAATCGATCATCAAGGCCGAATTTGAAAAGGAAATTGATATCGAAAATAATCGATACCAAATATAGTTTTTTCTTTAATACGCCAGAACATACAGCTTGTTTACGGAGCCGTTGAATAAAGTGTTTGAAATTTAAACTTGCTTTTTGCGAGTTTCATAAAAATTACGTATCAAAAAAGAACGACTTTTGCTTATTATATTAGTTTATAATATAATCAGTAATTAAATGACTGAATTTGATGTTGGCTGTTTATGCAATTTGTTCAATCTGCAACGCAAAATCAAACATGAGCCATTCATTATTTAGTGTGGTTTTGTTTACAACCAGCTTCCTGGATAATTCAATGTAACCCAACAGAATTGATAAAAACATGATCTTGATATTCCATTTTTTTAAAACATTTGTACATTTGTAAACAAATTCAAGGAATAAGATTCATAAATATAGCTGCTTGTCAAAAATTAGTATGAAGTTAGCTCTTGCACAGTCTTAAATTAAGTGCTAATTTAATTTATTGCATTAACGCAATTTTGCTAATATTCATTTTTAATGGTTATTGTTAAATTTAGATTACTTTTAAATGTGTGTATAAACCCACCATAACTCTAAACTAATTTACAATTATTGGATAAATTAATGTTTGGGCAATAAATAATTTCTCGTACGTTATTCATTACGATTATAGTTATAGCGAAAAAGTTTCAGAGTTTAAATATTAAAGTTATTAAATATACGTAATCATTAACATTCAGCTTCCCATTTTTTGAATTTCGTTTGAGTTAGGTTGGTAGTTCCGGGAATAAACTACATTCATTATAATAATCCTTTATTGTCCTAGCTACCAACTGAAATCATCCGCGAAGTTAAAAAAAAATAATTGGAAGAATATAATTAACAATTACTAGAAAATTGAAATATTACATTTGCTGGGTATGAAACAAGTAAGTAAGTGTATAATTCCTATAAGAACAAACTTAGTAAGGCAAACAACACAAAAGTAGCGGCACACTCCGCGCCACACAAGTTTAATTAATTAATCTGGAACAGCTGTTTTGAGGAACCGAATGATGTTTGCCATACTACCCCACAGTCCTTGCTATCATTATTATTAAAATTATTTAGTAATTACATTTTCATTACTCTGTTATATTAAACGATTTCTCCATAGCGACCTCTGTCCAGACTCGTTGTACTAAAGTAAATCACTGTGATCGAATTTATTTTGACACTCTTTCATGCTCTCATAGTACATAACATATTTGCTAAATACGCTACAAACCAGAAGATTTAGAATACCCTAAAATCATTTTTCTAGAATCATTGTTTGAACAATAAGTAAATCTTTATTTAAATAGATTACCTTTTTAATAAAAGAACTGTGAAAATATCTGTAACTGTTCAGTAACTTTAAAGTGTTTGAACTTATTTCAAATGTCATTTTTATATTTGTTTGGTTCTCAACGAATTTGAATACAATACTTACAAACTTTCCTTTATATTAGAAGGTATTTTCTACTAGATATTTATTACATATTCCCTTTAATTTCTTTTATTTTTTTAAGATAGAAATCACATATCTCAGCATGAAATTTGCTTGCACCCTCACTATAGGCAATCGCCAATTAGCAACAATACCGATTTACGCAAAAGAGAAGCCTTCAAAATCTACTTTAGCTCTCTGCAAGCATCCTAGCAAAGATGCCTACTTTATAATATTATTCAATAATCAAAACCCACATGGGAAAAAGTACCAGGTCACTAGAAACGTTTTAAATGTCAGAACGAATTTTGTAAGCGAAGGAAAAGCAACCCTTCAATTCGAAGCGCCACCACATGATTTTTATATTCAAACAAAGGAGGTACTTCAACTTAAAGTTTTTCTACACGCAGTAAGATGTAGTATACAAGGCGTTTCATCAGCAAATCCTATAGCAAGTAGCTTCAATGTTACACCTTCTTCGGTGAAAAATTTACTGCCAACGAAGTTAATCATAAAGAAAAGGTCGGACTATCCGTCAAATGGATTCCCACGTACTTTAGAACACTTGAAAATCAACGATATTGGCCGTGCTTCTTTAGATCGAGGTATTTTAAAGTTAAGTAGGTTAGTATCTCTCGACTTAAGTCATAATTGCATCGAATACTTGCCGAATGAATTTAGTAATCTTACGAGTTTACAAGAATTAAATTTGGGGAATAATATGTTCGGCAAAGGTTCCCCAGCGCAGTGGGGTTGGATTAGTGGAAGCGTAGCAAAGAATTTAAAACTTTTAGATTTGTGTCATAATACTCTTGCATTTTTACCAGATAATTTTATAAAATTCACTAAATTAATTACGTTACATTTAGATCATAACGAATTGAAGTCTTTACCATCTGGTATTGGAAATATGAGTTGTATGCAAGTATTTACTATCTCTTACAATTTATTAGAATCGTTACCTGGCACTGTTAAGAGATGGAAATTAAGTAATATTGATTTATCGCATAATAAATTTACCATTCACAGGGGAAATGATTCTGAAACACCAGCAGTTAAACATCTACGTTTATGCTCATTAAAGGAATATTCTGGAAAAGCTGTTTTAAATTACAAACTGCATTATGCTCCTGGAACAATACCAGCTACTTTAATTCGTTATTTAGAAAGGGCAAAATATTGTATATGTGGCAAAGCTTGTTTCGATGTCTTCATCGTAGGAGTTGATCGATTATATTTGCAGGCTATAGCAAAAAATTACACTCATACATCGGAATCACCTCGAATCCCAATAAGTTGCCACTTTTGTTCGGTACACTGTTTGATGAAGTACAAGATGCGATTTGCAATCACCTGATAGAACGCAATTGATTTGAATTAGTTAAGTTAGTTTGTTATCGAGTGATATAATTGTTCCATTTTTGTAGATATTTATTTTATAATTAGTTGTAGTTAAAATTGTATTTTGTCGTCTATTTGAATGGCCTTAGTATCGTATAGCGTCTTGATTTATGTAATCAAATTGAAATTATTTTTTCTATGACATTTTCTGTCTATACAGGTAGTCTCTAAATTGACGCATTTATTTGAAGATGATAGTAATTACAGAATATTAAAAAATCAAATATACTTTTGGTTTTCTCTTGTTTATATCATTCCATTATAAAAATCGTCGCTTCATGTAAAATATTCTCCAAGTATTTATAGTTACTCCGCAATTATATCATTTTTCTCTGAGCAAAAGTTGCGAGTTCAGGAAACTTATCAATTGGAAAATATTTGTTAAAAGTATCAGTTAACGACGCCTGTAAATATCGCTTTTAATTCAATTTCCATTTGCAAAAAAGGCAGGACCTGTTCCATGTCGACATGAAATGGGGAAGAGAAAATATTCAAAGTTGCTCCTTGGGAACGAAAATCTGGTTGTCAAACTCTTCATTAATAGAATTCAATTCGTTCACGAAAGAATCGAAATTAAAGTAATTTTTGTGATTTGCAAGCTTAGCTGATTCCCCCCAAACGATAGTGCCCTTAGCTCTTGTTTTCCTTTCATGTCCATAAAAACAGACGCCTCATCTTTCAACTCATGAAATCGTTTTGGCATCTTTTCTTATATATATATATATAACTAACACGCTTCACAATAAAATGTAAAATCTACATCGCCGGAATGAACGTCTTCCAGAAATTCTTGGAATTGATTTAGTTCTCCCGACTTTATAAAAATTTATTTGATTTTGCACTCAAATGTTGTTGATGTAAAATGCAGTAAATGTTCACCATCTACACAATTCCGATTTCATTCTGGCAGTATCTTCAAAATTTGGTCCGACCATTACTGGAGCACCGTCTAGGAATTCCACTCCCTCCATCCAAGGTCAAATTAATTATAAACAGTTTTCACTCCCTTGAAAATATTTTCCCTTTTCGTAATATCTTTCCCATATCTCCCCCATATATTTAGATTTGACTCCATTTTTTTTTTACTTAATTTACTCTTCGATTGAAAGATATTTATTTATTTATTTTATTTTTTTTTAATATCCATGTGATTACATTGTGAATAATTATGAATAATCTTAATGATTAGATAATTAACTAAATATCAAAAGTAATTAATCGTTTCTATTTTTCTATAAAATCTAGATGTACGATCAACAATTTTAATAGTAAGAAATAAATGTATGTAAATAAGTGTTGTTATGTAAAAGTGTATACTTCATCATAGACTATTTGTAAATCACACAATCTTCTGATCAAAATATTGCCTTTAATCAATGTAATGAGGTATAAAAGACAGTAATTTTAAGTGAAAGCTCCCTCTGTATCTTGAACAACAGTGTTATGTATTACTTAAGGTAAATGGGTGGATTGGTTCCACTGATTTTGGTAAATTCCCAAGTTTCTCTAATTTATATTTTTAAATGACTAATTATACTTTCAGTTTCTTCTGAAACTATAATTTTCAGTATTTATTGTGTTTAACAACTTAGCCATAATAAACATCACTATATCAAAATTGACCAGTTAAAAATGAGAAATGTTGCAGTTTTTTTATTATTTATAATTATAAGTGCGTATACGCAAATTTATTAATAATAGAATAATTTATATTCCATGCAAATACGCTATATACATTCTACAGCCTTTATACTAAGCGTTTCGGCAGCGTAGATAAGAGAAATTATAAAAATATTAACATTAAAAGCGGTAAACGCCTTCAGAATCAATAAACAAAATTCTATCGGTATTTACGCAAAACTGCCGCCAAAACGCTTATTACGTGATAAATTTACCGTATATTATATTGTTCATATACATATGCATTTTATATATCTACGATTATTAATGTAAGAATTGTATTTGTATAAATAATGAATACATTTTGTGATTATTTTTGATTTTCTTCATTACCAAATCGATCGATATTAGCTATGTTCAGATGGATATTTGAAATTAATTTTGGACACCAATCGTGTATTTTCAGATACTTTTAGTGGACATACTATGCCCAAATTTTGTAATATCTCCAAAAATTTGCCGAATCCAAACTTTAATATCTCCGATGGAGACTTCCGTTAGTATTAAACTACGCCCACCGCCGCACCCACTATGGGCGGGGAGGGGGGAAAATTTGAAATCTTGAATAGTAACCCCTATTTTTTATCGCAGATTCGGATTCTACGTCAAAACAACGCACGATTTTTTTGAAAAATTTTCGATTCGCCACAGTTGGCGCTGTAATCGCAAGAAATAGAGCAGAATTAAAAGGAATCAAAAAGCAGGAAAACACGTATTTAGTATTTTTTTGACAATGTTAGGGTCGCCCATCCCCCCACCTGCTGTGGGTGGGGTTGTTGGTAAATCAAGCACCCCGAAAGGAACAAAAAACTACTATGTCCGTGTTGTTCTTGGGTTATGCTAAAAGTAGTTTATTTACCAACAACCCCACCCACAGCAAGTGGGGGGAGGAGCGACCGTAACATCATTGACGACATTGTCGAAAAACACCAAATACGTGTTTTTCTGATTTTTTTAATTCTGTTCCATTTCTTGCGATTACAGCGCCATCTGTGGCGAATCGAAAAAATGTTTTCGAACAAATCATACGTAGTTTTCGACGTAGAATCCGAATCTGCGATAAAAAATAGGGGTTCCTACTCAAGATTTCAAATTTTCCCCCCTCCTCACCCACAGAGGGTGTGGGGGTGGGGATCAAAATTTTAATATCTCCCGTTAGTATTAAACTGCAATACTAACGGAAGATATTAAAATTTTGATTCGGCAAATTTTTCAAAATTCCAGGTTAAATGGTTCACCCGGTATATAATACAAGATCATAAGGCTGCGCGAACTTCGGATCGCCATTTTGATGTAGCACAGGCCCGTAATAAAGTACATTAAAAATTCGCCTACACAATTGCATATTTTCTTTAACTTGGTAGATTGACAAGCAGTTACAAACATAGAGACTTTATTGGTTATTCCGTAATTTCTTGTGCTTATGTTTTATTTGCCAGTTAGATCAGTTAAGCTCAGATCAGTTTAGTTGAAACCTCACCTATGACGTCGTCCATCTTGAACTGATCAAACTCGCAATGTGTTTAAAATTGAAATAGCGAAGCCTAAACAAACTTATTTTGCGTTTTCCTCATCCTTGCCCCTATGTATCACTCCGCACCACACAAGTTTAATTAGTCATCATTCCCAACTAGTGGCCGAAGCTTTCTAATTTCATTAATATTAAATAATTATAATTGTTCCTTTACGTTTATGTATTGTGGTACACTTGGCGATTCTTATCTACCAAAGCGATAAGACCTGATGTGTTCCTCGACTCTGGTGTCTATCGGTCTTTTCGTTTGACCAATATAAGCTTTGTCACCGTCACTGCATCTTGCACCTCATCTGTACTGTTAATTCATTGTGAGGAGCTGTTCCGAAGTAGCTCTTTTGGATAAATCGAAGGCCACTGATAACAACCGACTGTTAATCTGTAGCACAACTACATCAAAATGGCGGCTCACGTAGAATTCGAATGATTTACGCGTCGTATATATATATTTGTCACGGAATACTTCTAATTTTACTTATATTTGTCTATTTATGCAAATAAGTTATTAGCATAACTAAAATGATTAAATTAATATAAAGTACTCAGTTTAAAAAGATTAATTTTATTAAAAACCAAAGCTTTATTAAAATTAAACAGCCATATCATTAAGCTATATTCACGCATAAGTTCTAACCTAATATAATCTCAATCTTTCGTCCACTTTAATTTTATTTATTTAGAATTTTTTAGAAAATGATATTTCTTAGACCATTTAATTTGATTCAAAAATACAAAAATCTGTTATTGAAAAACTATCCAATGCCAATTTTAATAAAAAAATATGGGACACAACACAACTCGGTTGATTTAATCGAGAAAGACAGGTATTTATTACACTATTTACCAATTTCTGTAGGAAAATAATTGATTATAGTGATTATGACACTTTAGCAGATAAATATTTGAATTTAACTGCAGAGCATAATTGCTTTATAATACATCCCTATGTGAAATGGGGTCCACAAAAGGTGAATACGTCAACACCTCAATATTTAGTCGAAGAAGCAGTGGCACTTGTAAATAGTTTACAGACATGGAAAGTTGTAGACAAAATAGTAGTACCATTAGACACTTTACAAAAGAATACCTTGTTTGGTAAAGGAAGTTTAGAAAAATTGAAGTATATTATCAATGCGAATCCTTCTATAACATCCGTCTTTATAAATATGGGTACATTGCGGAATATCCAACTTGAAGAACTAGAGAAACATTTTGGTAAAGCCATCTTTGATAGGTACAATATCGTTATGCAGATATTCCGTTTACATGCTACAAGTAAACATGCAAAATTACAAGTCGCTTTAGCAGAAATACCATTTCTACAGAGCAGATTAAAAAAGCATGATACAGATTTAGTTGTTAGTGCAGCTACTGATACGAGACATCTATTGTTGCAAACGAGAGAGAAGAAAATTAAAGAAGAAATAAAAAAATTGAAGTCCCAAAGAGAACTGTTACGATGTAAAAGAATGAAGGCCAATTTTCCAGTTGTTGCGGTAGTTGGTTATACAAATGTGGGTAAAACATCCCTTATTAAGGCGTTAACAGGAGACAAGACTCTAATACCAAGAGATCAACTATTTGCTACTTTAGATGTTACGATCCACGCTGGAGTTTTACCATCAACATTAAAAGTTCTTTATGTCGACACTGTTGGATTTCTGTATGATATTCCAACAGGTTTAATAGAATGTTTCAATGCTACTTTGGAGGATGCTATTTTAGCGGTAAGTAGAGCCATTTATATTAACTGGTTGTAAAATTTATAAAGAAGGATTATTTTACATCCACAGGATGTCATATTGCATGTTGAAGATTTGTCCAGTAAAAATTTTACCCACCAAAGAATACATGTCCTTAATACATTAGAAAGTTTAAGTTCGAAAATGGGAATACCCAAAATTCAAAAAAAGCTGATTTTGGTAGGAAATAAGTATGATATAGAGGATAAGAGTAACAAATCTACATTAGAAGTATCTTCGAGAACAGAAAGAGGTAGAGATAATAAAAAGTCGCGTAAATTATAAGATATTTCTAACCCTTTATATTAAAAAAAAAATTGTTTCTTTAGGTATTGATCTTTTGAAATATAAGCTGGAAGAAACTATTTTGAAATTGACGAATCGACATCTGCTCAATATAAGCCTTCCCGTTGGTGGAGATGAAGTCAGGTAACCAATCACATTCAATAATGTATTTTCGGTTTAATCAGTAGTAATTCCCACTTGAAAGTTTCTAATTAAACCACGCTGTATATTATTTTAGTTTTCAATTGGAACATTTTATTACGAATACAAAAATATGGGCTTCCGTAGCTTTTTTTTATTTCACAGCCAACTGTTAAAAAAAAAAAATCATGAAGCTACTATAACAGATAGAATAGTTATAAAAATACAGAAGAAAAACGTATCAAGCAGTTTATAATCAGCAATTTACTAAAATGTGGACGTACAAACACTGCCACAAATGAAAAAGTAACTCAAAGTTTTGCCTTATTTTCAGAGGCAATTGCTCATTCGTCTTTTTCTGAATTCGCCAAAAACTCAAAAAAATATATTGCTTTAGTAAGAATTTCACTTTTTATGCAAAAAATTTGAAAAAAACTTGCATTTCTTCTTAATTTTGACTTACGATTTTCAGATGGCTATATAAAAATGCTACCGTTGTTAAGATGAAAGAAGATACAGAGAACACGGAAAATAACATCGTCAGCATTATTATCTCTGAAGTGAAACTGAACCAATTTAAGCGTATTTTTGTTACCTCCTGAATAAATCTTTTTACTTAAGAAATATTTTTTTTAATTAACTATGACCTTTCCGTTTAAACTTAACATCTCAGACATAAAACATGAAATGAATTTTTCATTTTTTATTACAATAACAATTTTACATTTCCATCATTTTTCTTTTTGTTTCATAAATCTCTTAGCTTCCTTCATCAGAGAACCCGTATCTTCATCACCAGACTCTGCCCAGTCTTCATCATCGCTATCATCTTCACTCCATGATTCTTCTTCATAATCATCTTCGGAATTATCATTAAAAAATGGATCATCATAGTCGTAATCATCTTCAGATGATTCGTTCGCGGTTGCTTTACCCTTTTTAGGGTCCTTCTTCTTCTTTCTTTCACGGCCTAGAAAGATAAAACACAATGTTTATTGGAAAACATTTCAAATATTTTTTTCGTTGGCCAAAGAAGATATTTAGTAATATTTATTTAGCATCCAACTTGAAAACTAGAGTGATTTATAAGTTCAATTCGAATTGAATTCATTTGTATATATGTCGGGTTTAGTTCGACCGAGTGAGATTAATTTCAAATTGAATCGGATTCGCAAGCGCTGTTGCAACAAAAACATCGGCTTCAGTTACATACAGCATCATAGCACTGAATCGCTTACACATACGTTAAGCCTACACGATAGATTATCGACTACGATTTCCCAAAATGTCACAACACTGCTATAGTATTCACCGGTAACAGCTTTAATCGCAACTTGGTAAAATTCAAGTCTCCTATCGAAATCACCAGAAGGTTGGTGTACAACTCGATCTGACAATAAGCATTAGGTCAGAGAGAAAGATTACTAATATTTGGCGTTTACAATAAAAATATCCTCTAAACTTACGTTTTGGCGGTTTCCTAGTTGTGCGTGGATGCTTAAATTGTTTAAAGTGTTCTTTGTTTTTTCTGTAACATTCGGCGCCATAGTAACAGATCGGCCGAATATCGTTGGGGTCGGAATCATAGTCTGGGTCTCCACGGTGACTGAATTCCTTCCTGTGATGTGCATTTTTTCTAAAAATCAATTAATAATCACTACTGAACAGTATTCACATCTTAAAGGCGCTGCTGATCATTACAATTTTGAGGATGAGAGATTGGCAGCCCAGAAGATGGAAGTTTTGGAGGTTTTGATTATATTTTTGTTTGAACACATTACTTTGCATACTTGCATGCAAAAAAAAAAAAACGAAAAAATAGCCGAATACAATAATTAGTAAAAAAAAGAATGCAAGGAAAGATTTAGCTTGATAAAGGTTGTGATTCCTACCAAAACATTACAAGGTACAGTAAACAACAAATTGCTGATCAAAAATTAGCTGCTTTAACTGAAAGTTCATCTTTTTGAGCACCTTATCAGCTGGGTTATTTCCGTGACTGGCATAGCACACATATTGAGTTACAATGCAAATTTTTAACATTTAACAAATACAATATTAAGTATGTGATTTAAAAAAACTTAATATAATATATTTACCTATAACAATTTTCACCATACCAACATCTATCTCGTGGTCTTCCACACGAATCACCTTCATCTTGATTATTCCCCGTTGTTCCACTCGAAGAAGCTGCTTGCTCATCTGTATTGCTACTCGATGCTGCTTTACTAGCTTCTTCCACTTCTACTATTCGTTCGTCTTCACTGTTTACAGTATTTAGATTATTTCCACTAATTTGCACATCTTCAATAGGGTTTTTTTCTTCGCAATCTTCTGCAGCTTTGATTTCAACATCGGAAGGTAATAATACCTCTTCTACATTTCCATTAATGACCTCGTGCTTTTCATCATGTGATTCTTGGTTTGGAGGTGATGTATTCTCATTATTACTATCACTTGTATCCTTTAGCGTTCCATTTTCCAATTTAGCAATTTTAGATTGTGACGATTCATTAGAATCATCTTCCGCTTGTCGTTTACTTGCCGAAATTGGATTATTATCTGTTAGCAGTGACTCCATTAAACTTCTAGGTTGATGCAATAATTCAGTATCAAACACAAATTTTGTTTTAAACCAAAACTGATCGGGAAATATACCAAATTTATCGCCATCTTTTATTTCTGTTGGAGAATCTTGTGTTAAAATCACAACTGTTGTACTCCCTGCGGATTGATAGAAACATGGATTTTGATGTGTCTACAGAAGATAATCAACTGCGTCATTAAAACTAGGGAATGTAATAGAATTCTTACCGATGTGATTGTTACAGTGTTATCTTCAACCTTTATAATTGCATGTGATCGAGATGCCCTTTTATCATGGCACTGTAATGTACAGATGCTTTCGTAAGTTTGTATATTAATGTTTTGGTGGAATTACTTACTTTTAATAAATCTCCTCTACCAATAACATGTTCTCCAAACGACAATGTACAAACCGGTGCTTCATCTGCTTCACCGTCGAGATTGTATATTTGCAGGAGCATTCTTATATGTATTTCAAAATTTATACCTGTCTCGACTTGTTTTAAAATGAAGTTAAGATTACAAACAACTTAATAAAAATACAACGCAATAT
>LR737384.1:4962216-5005174 GCA_902655005.2 Marronus borbonicus | reverse complement strand
TTAATGGAATGTTAGAATCGAACAAAATGCTTCAATTGAATAAAATTAAAATTAATGATTTTGCTTACTGTGGAACTAATTTTGGTTATTAATTAATGGGGGTATTTAAAATCAAAAATCTACATTGATAGACCACGAAGAGTAGATTTGAAAAGTAAGTATGAAATGAGTTGAGATAGTCATAATGTACAAAATGAATGTGTTAATAGATTTGCTTATTGAGAGGGGCTGGCGGATAGCATTTCGAACATTTGATTTAATGTAAATTATCATTTCATATCTTGAATAACAACCAAATTGGAAAATTTTGTTACGGAAAACTTAAAATGAACGCAAAAATGTTTATATTCAAAAAATAAAATTGACGTGACCCAGCATTTCTTCGAAACACAAATTGGTTGAAATTTAATGAAATTATTCCATAATTGTGTCACGTATATGTAATTACTAGAGCGCAACAAGTCGATTGCCTAGCAGTAGCGTCACTGCGCTGGGTTAACCGAAATAAACGTGCGCGTCATTTAGAACATGACAATAAGAGAATTTATGGAAACGCAAACATAATACAGTAAACAACTTATCGAATATGTTTAGATGGTTGAAAAGAAATCCCGAAGTGAGCTGTATCACAGCGTACGTTTCTACAGTGGTCTCTTTGAGACCCGTCCGTTGCGGCGTGTATATGTGCTTATACACAGAAAAAGATCGTTCTACATCTAGCGATGTAATATTGGCGTACCTAAAGTGGCCTTCGAATTTGTATAACGGATCTTCCGCAACATTATTGTTAAAAAGATGACGTAATCTAGAAAAATCGACATTTTTACGTAATATTGTATTCAATTTTTCTCTGACTGAAACACTTTTTACGACACCTAGTTCATTTTCGGTTTATTTTGTTAGGTACTCTCATATTTTTGGAGTATTCTTTAGAGCTTATATTTTGTTTTACAATTTTATAATATATTTGATCCTTATTTAATATTTACTTGTTTCATATTCTTTCGTTTTATTTTAGTAGTTCTTAGTTTATCTTTTTCGAACAATGCCGAGAATGTCAAGCATTGTTTCAGAATATGGCACCATTTTTACTGTTACTAACAAAAAAGAAGTGCTTTGCACTATTTGTTCTGCGAAATTAGGATTCAGGGACAAATATGCTCTTGAGCGGCATCTGAAAAATGCGGGGCATGTTAAATACCAAAGAGGTATTTCACATGATAAATTTGTAATTGATTTATGCGCAGCTTTTCTTGGTGCCAATATCCCATTAAATAAATTACAGGATCCACTATTCCGTGGGTTTCTTAAAAAATATACCAACCAAGATATTCCCCATCCATCGACAACTAGAAAATATAAGCAATTCGACAAAACATTAAATCAAATCAGGTCAAAACTAGGTGAAAATGATCTCTGGATAAGCGCAGATGAAACGACAGACATTAAACGAAGGTGCGTTGTTAACGTAAATGTTGCCACATTGCATGCGGAAAATCCTCCAATTAGCTACAAAAATCAGATTGCGTGTCACTGCAAACGATATTACCGATATTAACAGCGTAAAAAATGTAGCTGGTGACGACTGCTTAAAAGTTCTACTCTTTCTCTCAGATTCTGCAAGCGTAATGTTAAAAACAGGTAACTAACTTAAAAAACGTTTTCCAAACATGTTACGTCTAACATGTGTTGTGCATGGAATACATCGCATTGCTGAACTTATTCGTGAAGAATTTCCCGATATTTAACTCATTTAAAAAGATTTTATTGAAAGCACCAACTAGGATAAAGTTATATAAAGAAATGTGCCCGAATATATCTTTGCCGCCAGAACCTATATTAACACGATGGGGTACATGGTTAGGAGCCGCATTTTATTATACCCAACACTTTCGTATTATAAAACCTTTTATATTAAAGTTAAAGTGTTACAGCAGACCAAGCATTAATTGTAAAAGAAAATTTAGTCGAGCAATTAGAATTTATTAATAAACATTTCTCAAGCATAACAAAAACGATTAAGGTACTAAAAAACAAAAATTTTAAATTAACTGAATCCCTTCAACACTTCGAATCATCGTTTAGTAATTTAATAAGTATAGAGGGATCGATTGGCGAAAAGATACGGAACAAAATTAATGCAGTTTTACAAAAAAATCTAGATTATGTGCTATTAAAAGAAATTTCTTTGACAGTTACTTCATGTGACGTAGAAAGATCTTTCTCTAGATTTAAAGATATTAACTTACCAACGAAACCAATTTATAACGAACAACTTAGAAAAATATATCGTAGCTAAATCGTATTGAAAACGTACTTGATGATTAACAAAATATAGCTTTCAATTTATCTACGCTACTGCATATACCCGATCAATGCTTGGCTAACACGCGGTAGCAAACTGCACCGAACGTCCTCACTCAACTGATAGCATAAATTTGCGTACGAGGATGGTCTGAAAAGTCAGAAATGACAAGTCTTTTTGTCAAATTCAGGTCTATTTCTTCAACGCAGCCTCTTTGTAAGTCTACATACTTCTGCTAGAGATGCTCTCAAATCTTTAATCTGAGCAAAGTCAGAGGCTACCTTGTACGATATTGTTTCTCTAGAATTTAGTTGGATTTTCAGGCAAAATTCAATTTGAAGTGGAATTCATCTTTCTGAAACAATATTCAATATAATGTGATTAGGATAATGATTGAATCTTGAATATTTACCTCTTCTTTTGGGCTTTTGTATAGCTCCAATGGTAGTAGACGAGATTAATAACACTTTATCTGTAACGGCTAAAATATGAGTAATCAATTCATGAAATGATCATAAGCACTACATGGAGAAACATAGAAAATATGCAACCAACTATGAATATACTAATTAATCGGCAATACATTCATTAGTTACGAAGACAAGCTGAAAGTTGTTAACAGCTTTGATATAATGATCGCCCTTCTTTTACTGTTGATGTCAACGCTGGTCAATGCAACCACACAAACTTAAATGTTCAAATAGTTGTCAAAAAATATATAATAAATAAGATTTGCAAATCAAGGTTTGTGATCATAGGTGTCCGGTCAGGAAATACCAGTTATAATTGATAATCAACATCATACATATTGAAAAAGACTTACCTAATAAGTATTAAGATTCCGAACGTGTTCGACTAAACATCCAAATCATGGCATATGTTTCCGCTGTCGTATCCTTGAGCCTTGTCCGCAAAGGTGAAAAAATATTTTTATATAACGAAAATGATTGTTCCATATGTAATGAAGTAATGTTTGCATAATTGTAATGGTCTTTGAAACAACTAAATTCATCTGCAGGAGCACTGTTATTATAAATCCGCCTTAATCTAGCCAAATCTGTATTTTTCTGTAGTAGACCATTAAATGTTGCTTTAACACAGACACTTTTCCCATCACTTAAGCTTTCCAATCCTCTCTGTACACTATCTATTATTTGCAAGGATTCACCTAATGATAATGAAGATCTTTGTAATGCTGTGATGGCATCCGTTATTACTTGGTAGTTATTGAAAATAGTTTGTAGATCAATTTCAACTTGATGGTCTTGAAATTTCAATTGACTTTCTCTGATGGCAGCAGCTTCTATTGTATCCAGTTGTAACATTAGAGATCGGAGTAGTGGGAAATGTTGAAAATAATAAAATGCAGCTTCCAACCATGTTCCCCATTGGATCAAATCTGGCCCTGGGGGTTCCGGTATATTAGGACACTGTTCATGAAATTGCCGAATTCGCTTGGGAGCATTGACAAACACTGCTCTGGTCTGTGCTATTAGCTCCTTTACATCTGGATAGTAGTGGCAAATAGTTTCGGCTACGAGATTTAACATATGCAATATACACGTTACATGTAACAAGTTAGGGAAGACGGGTTTAAGCAAACGGCCAGCATGAAGCATGGCTAATCTGTTATCAGTCACAAACATTAGCACTTGGGTTGCCGATATTTCGAATTTTTGTAATGAGTCTACAATCACATTTTTAATGGTTTCACCTGTACGTGAGGGAAGTCTTGTCGTGGCTATTAAATATGGAAGTGACGAACCACTCGGTTTTAATATTTGAACTATAATATGTACCACTACTAAGTTTTTCTTTGAATCCATTGATTCATCTACGGTCAGCCACAATTTTTCACCGCGGAATTCACGACGAATTACAGTCTCTATTCTTTCACGTACACGCGGTAGATAATTTCGCAATGTCGATTCACTTGGCAATTTCCAGTCGGGGTTATATTTATCGCAAAACCTACGGAACTGTTCTTTTTGGATGTTGTGAAACGGAATGTTACAGACACTCATCATAAATATTAAATCCATTATAAATTCGGCGTAGGGTTTTAGGCCCCGTTTTTTCCACATATGATTTGCACTCTTGACATGTTTTTCGCAATGCGATCTTTTCCAAAGCAATAAATCCTTGTTGCACACTAAACACTTCACACGAGATCCGTTATATTCGAAGTCTGGATATTTTGAAATAAACTTTTGAACATTAGTCACGGAGCAATAATTTTGACGAATTATTTCTTCGCTCATATTTGCTGCTACAACCCGGCAACATTCAACAAATGTTATCGGTAAACCAGTGTGGACAAGCAATGGACAAGTGGGCAATGGGGACGGGTGGTAATATTTTGAAAATCTGAAAGTGCAGACTACAGCGCCAGTGACGAAAACGCCCCTTATACAGGTGAAATAGGAATTACTACGACAAAAATATACCAATTAAACAATATTGCGCTTTGTTTCAAACCCAAACTAAGTTATTAAAATATCTTTCCGCTTGTTTTTATTTTGGTGATGGACACAAATTTTTGAAAACGAAAATGCTCTAGTTTAAGGATTGATAAGAGGGGCGCTAGCGTTGTGCTTCTAGATTTCTGCATTATCATGTGTAAACTCAATAGAAAATACGTTTTAATCTGCCGTCATCATTAAGTTAACTTCTTTTAAAAGCTGCTGAAATTTGACAATATAAACCTGTTCTTTATTCGAGCGATTTTGAAATTGCTGGTTAATTTCTGGCAGTACAACAAAAAACATTCTTAAATTTATCGCTTCGCCCAAAAGGTGTCGCCGTAATGGAATCGACTTTACCGACCCTATAAGATGGTGGCCATAGTGTTTTCATACTTACCGGCACATCAAGATAATGGATATTAAGCGAAATCCTGTGTAGAATTAGAATTTTCTACTGCGTTTTGTTAGAAACCGATACCTTTTTCAATCTACCTTTAGAGGTTGATAGATCCGTTAAAAAAAAATAAGCCATACACAATTTCAAGCCCAGATTACGTTAAACGGTAGGAAAAAATAATTACTAACTTGCATCACTTTGTTTGTACAGACTATAAGTATTTCTTTCTACTTCAATACAGTAAGTAACATACTCAAATAACATTGATTTAGCATTTTTAATCAGGTTTTCGACTTCTTTAGAATACACCTCTCCCCCAGCAGAAGACGTAACAGTGAACCAGGTGCCCAGAGCCCCCCATTCCAGACCTTAGATTAAAATTTAATCGGCGTAAATTTCGCCGTAAGATGCGTATAAGTGGCAGCTTGGAAATTTTACTTCGATACCCAAGATGTTAGCTTAAGAAAAGTTTGTTGAAAAGATAAGCCATAAAGAGTGCAGCAATAGAGCCTCTGCCCCCCCTTTCAAGAAAATACGCCCGAATGTCTTGAGACACTTGAAAGAGAAATAGCGCCTCGTCCTAATCCAGCAACCAAGAATGAATGAGATTCGGGGAGAAATCTGGTATTTTACTTGTCCAGTTCTTACTCAATATTTTATTTGCTGCCATCCCAAATCTAGTGCTGATATAGTGTAACTATTGACAAAGGTGCTTCTATTTAATTTATGAATATGACCCAATCGCATAAGCGATTGGGCACGCAAGAAATTAGTAATGACTCATTTGAGTTGTCCCTCTCCACGGAAATCTTTAGTAAAAGGCGAAAGATTTATTCGCATTGAAGAGAAACCAGAGTAACTATTGCGCCGAAATGTCCAAGTACTTATCACCAATTGTACCAAAGTTTGGTTTGGTAGGAAATACAGCGACATCTACGGCGTCACAACTAAATATACATAACTGGACTTACCTACTTGATTGTCGTCTGAATTCGCAGATGGCGCAGAAGATCCTGTAATAAATACAATAGTTGTAGGGCATATGAAAACAGAAATATTGTTGTTAGATGGTTGTGCTACAGAATCTAGGACGCCACTTATTAACAGTATATTATATTGGTATTGTACAAATTGTATAAGTATAATTTATTACGAAACTTGGAGGAGACATTTGCAATCATTTATCCATTTTCTTATGAACAAGTTAGAATTTAATACAAGAATAGTACTGGTGGATGACGAAAGGTACAGTAAGACGATGCATTAATTATTGAAATAAATAGTAAACTTTTCATACATGTTATGTTTTATAGCGCCCTCTAAAACCTTAGCGAAAATAAGAAATTAATAACGATCTATTTAATTGATCTATTAATTAATTTTCAACACATTATAGGGATAGAGAAAGAATATAAAATCGCCTTTTATAAATAAAATACGTTATTAAGGAAAGAAAAGTAAAATAAAATGCGCGTAATAATTATTAATTTTATAATTAGGTAAAATTGGAAATGGAAAGAATTTTTTTTTACTGTTTCAGAGTATTTATAATATTGGAGCCAAATTCTTTATTTATAAACGATTTTATTAATGTTCTGAATCCGTATAGAAAATCTTAAATTTACAAACAATATTTATAATTAGAAAATTAAAAAAAAAATTAGGAATTTAAATATATGGAAGAATTAACAGTAATTTATAGAAAATAATTCTGTAGCTATCACGAATTATTTAAGTATAGTTTCCTTTATACACTAAAGAGGAATGTACTGCATTGTTATAATTAATTTTTCCTCTGGGCATGCTTGATCAGAAATAATTTTGCGCTTTAGTGCGTTTTTTAAGCCAAATAAAAATTTTAAAAATATGGCAGGAATCATCCTCGTATATTTAAAAAACTGGTTTGGGCCTTTCATTTTTGAAAACGTTGCAGTACAAAACCTCTTTTACTGTCGTTCCCTATATATTGGACGGGTCTTCCAACGGCTGTTTTTAATTTTTGGCTTCTTAATTATATTTAGCCTGGTCGTGTATTATTTCTTACAAGTCTACATTCTCAATATAGGTACTACACTACTAACACCAATTATCAATAATAAGACAACAGACAAGATAACATTTGCGCTATTACGCAAGTAAACTATCAAATCCAAATCTTCATGTACTTTCGCTCATATGCTGAAATTACGGTTGGGTGGGCGGATGGAAATCTATAAATCAGGCTTTATTCTATCCCTTCTCTAAAAGATATTTATAAGTACTCAGCAAACGCATTTTCATATCTAGAACGTATCAACTGATATCTGCCTGTTCTCTCAGACACATAACATGTAATCACACATAGGCTTCAATAAACGTGTAATATCCGCAACAAGCACTCCTCTTGGAGACATTCTGATGTTTTTGATAAATCTCAATGGGTACAAATAATTTTCAAAACTTCATTAAACAAACTAATTTATTATTTGTATAAATATAAACGAAACAACAAAAAATATAAATAGTGCGAATACATAAAAAAATAAACGTAAAAGCATTTCTTTAATCAAAACCCTAAAAAGCGAACTTAAAAAAAGCAAGTTTACTTCACGAGTGCAGAAAAAACCAGCATTGTCAAGTAATAAGGAAAAATAAAATACATTTTAAAAGTATCGCAAATAAATTCAGAAAACGATCAAAGCAGTTTTCTTTGTAATATTTAAATTAGTACGTCACAACTTCTGGAGGCAAAAATTTTTTTTCCTTTAATTTCAGCAAAATTGGAATTTATTTTTTTTTATCTTTGCCCTTTTTTTCAGCTGAAATATACAATTACAGACTTTAAATATAGAAATTCAAAATACCAAAACTAACCGAGATGAACTTCGAACACACATATAAAATAATAATTTAAAGAAATTAATCAAATAAAACAGCGAGAATAAAAAATATATCAACATTTATTAAACTATCTTCACGTATTCAAGTCAATACGTCATGTGAAACAACTATTATACATACATATCAATATTTAGTTATACGCTCGTAGTTTTGGTGCAAAAGTATCACAATGAACATGGTACATTAGCAAAAGTGCAATTTTGGACCACTCGCGCAAGCGCTTAAGGGTAGAAGTGGACCGAAATTGCAGACGTAATCAGCAGCAACATCAATAACTTATACCAGTAAATTAACGCAGTATTTTGTTAAATTAAATGTAATATTTCATTAAACGTAATCATTAATAAATTCACTTACTACTTATAGACGTTATATAAAAAATAATTCTTTTTACATATCACAAAAAATTTGTCATTTGAGCACCCGACTTCATAATGGAATCATTATGGTTGAGAGCGAGGCTGCCAATCAGCGACACGAGAGCTCGGTCTAACCAGGTAACCGGATTAGGATACAGCAGTCCTCCTTCGTAGAATCCTAAGTGTCCCCCGTGTGCTAGCTCTAGATATAAAGTACTGCTATGGGTGTCTGTAAGTTGAAAACATACACATATCGTTACTACTTAAGATGCAGGAATAAGTAATGTAACGAATCGGGTATTGTAATTCGCTCACTCGTGTTGAATATCAACTCGAAAATTCGAGTAATTTACAAAATCGATTCGGATTTAAATTTACCCAATTTCCCATCGACTTACCGGCAAACTTTCGTATAGGATCTAGCAAGTTTTCCGGAATAATGGGATCGTCAAGCGAATTAATGAAAACCATCGGAAGATTGATGTTGTTCAAGTAGTTTATACTCGAACTCCACGAGTACAGTTCGGAAATCGTGTTGAAATTATGGACTTTTTTAGTATAGGCGTCGTCAAGCTCCGGCAATGTCGCAGCCGATATTATCTCGTGCTCGTTCAGCTGGTGCCTGCTCTTGTTCTCGTCGGACAATAATACTGTTCGGTGTCTAAGGATGATGTTCTTCATGTTTTCAGTCATCACGTACAGGTAGAAGCGACGAAAGTTTTGCCAATTCAGTAGTAATTTGGTCCCCCTTTTTTTGGGAAAATAAACATAAATAAATAAAAATATGCTTGGATTATCCTATTTACTTACTCTATAGCGTTGTAACCCTGACAAACCGATATCCCACCGATAATATTGTTAGGCCTATCTCTATCCATTTCACCCACGTATTTGGTTACTAAATTGCCACCAAGGCTGAATCCTACGCAAATGATCTTCGTCAAAGGATGTTTGACCAATACATTAAGTAACATTTCATGGAAATCGCTAGTATTACCTGTATAACAAAAAAATATGTTGTGGAACTCAATTTTTTTATTATTGAAGTTGTAAGTTTGAACATACGCAAAATGGAAACAAACATGATCAAGTTTGTAAAAATAATTTCCCATAGTGTTTCAGACATTCCTGACGCTATTGCACAGGAAGCAAAAAATAGCTAAACGAGTTGTAAATAAGGAATATAATAAAAGAAAAAGGGTGAAATTAATTTGGAGCCTAAATTGAAAGTATTGAAGAGAATGAGGTAATATAAAATTTTAAAGACAGAATCAAAAATCACATAGTGTTGCTTAGCCATCTACGATGCGGGTAGAAACTCACCAAGGACAGCTTAAGCTGTTAGGAAAGTCTACCTAGGACAGCCCAAGCCGTTAGCAAAACCTGATTAGGACAGCATAAGCCGTCAGAAAAAACTGTTTAGAACAGCCCAGGCCGTCAGGAAAGCCTGCTTAGGACAGCCCAAGCCGTCAGGAAAGCTTATTTAGGACAGCCCTAGCCGTCTACGATGCAAGAGAGAAGGTATAAATTAATCAAAAATTAATGATTGCTAAAGTTTTCAACAGGAAAGAATGTTATCAATTCAAGTCATCCGTTTATTAAAAATATACATAAAAAGTATGTAAGTCAAATTTGAAACGGCATTTTGTTAGTATGTGGGAAAAACTTCATTAAGTTAGTTACGTAATTTCAAACGAATACAGCTTAGCGTTTTACAGATTTCATATTATCACAACTTCAAATTTTGTAATACAGATAAAGATAGCAACTGATTCATAGAAACGTAGCAGATGTTTGATGAGTAAATACTGCACTGCTGATATGGTACCGGTCCTATCAAGGGACTTCTTTAAATATTTATCAACCTAGAATATTACAAAATTTACGTACAAATGATAATACCAAAAAGACCTGAAAAATAATTTAGTTTGAAGTTAATAATAGTTATTTTCGGTAATATTGGATTTTAACTGTAAAATATTGACCGGTTACTTGTTTAACAGGAAAAAATACGGTGGTAATCTGACAAATTTGAAGCTAAAACATGAAGATGGCGTTACTCGTCAAAAATATTATGGTACTGTGCATACGTTGAAATATACTTTTGCAAATTTTAACTATGTTGTTTAATAGTTGTTTGCATTAGTCAATTATTAGTCACGCTGTTTGTGGGGATTCTGCACCGTTATTTGCCACTGTGAAATTTAGGGCAAAAGCTGCAATCGTCACCGCAAGAGGCTGTAGGTATCACGGAAGAATGTGTTTATCATATATAGACTGAAGATTTTTGCATGAAGAAGCTAACCGCATTGCCAAAGCTGTGTTGAACCAGCTTAAGAGAAATAAGTTGGAGTTTTAGCATCGATTAATAACGGTAGATGAAATTTAGATATACCAGTCCACTCCTGAAGGCAACGCACAGACGAAGCAGTGGATTGCGAATAATGACTCGGTTCTGAAAATGGCGAAGGCTGTCCCATCGCCCGGGAAAGTGATGGCGTCTGTTATTTTTTTTTTGATAGTCATAGAGTTTTGTTGGTAGACTATCTTGAAAAAGGAAAAACTATACTACGCATCATCAATCGACAAGCTGAAGGCAGAAATTATGGAAAAACGGCCGCACTTGATGAAAAAGAAATTTTTACTCCACAAAGACAAGGCACGTTTTCACATTTCAGTTGTCGCCATGGCAAAAATTCACGAATTGAGGTTCGAATTGATAGATCACCCATCATATTCACCAGATCCAGCTACCCGAGATTTTTTTCTGTTTCCTAGACTTTCATTTGGAAGACAGATATTTTCATCAAACGAGGAGGCCGTCACGTTCGTAAACACTTATTTTGGAGGATAAGGTGTGAACTACTATTTTGGCAAATTAAAGAGAAAGGAGCATCGCTGCAAAACTATGTTAAGAAATACAATTGAATTTGACAAAAAAAATACTGGTACATCGGACATCTAACATCTTTAAACAATGAATAAATAATAAGAAAAAAAGATTAGCTTTAAGCTGATCTTTTATTATTAATTAATCTTTTATTAAGAATTAATATACTTCGTATCTTTTCAGTAACGCATTTTTAAATCTGCTTACATAAAAAAATAATATCTAACGCAAAGAATAAAGTAATTTAGAACGCACAACCAGCTCAACGGACATATTGAAAATTACATTTCACGATTTGCTTTAATCTCTGATACCAAAGTTAGGCGGAATCTTCGGTAAGTAGGATTAGTCATATTTTGTCTGAGAACTTTTATTAGATATCGTTAAAAAAAAATTTTCAATGATTAAACGTACCATAGCTAAATATTCGAGGTCCGGTAACCGGCACACTGCGAAGGGCGCCAACATGATTCAAAACTGCACATCTGTAGCCGTGACATTGCGCCCAATGAACAAACGTCCTGACGTAGACGCTCTCGGAAGTATTTCCTATCCCAGGACATATCGCTACTGTGATTTCGTCTGTGGGGCAATAGAAGAAAAAATTCGGTTATAACCAATCGTAGACTTTGAATAGGGATTTTACCTTCGTAAATGGTACCAAGCGGTTGGTAAACGTCGTACGTAAGCGTCGTAGAATCTTGGAGTACCAAGTAAACTCTTTCGCCGATCGGCCAAGGGCATTTAACACGCCCTATAATACTATGTAAGATCGTCTGCACGTGCCCGCTGAAACCCCATAGTCGAGTAGGAATGTATCTGTAACAAAATGGCGTTAATGGTTTTTTTGTTGCAATATGTTCATGAGGATTTTGTATAGATTTAAGTGACGTAATGAAGCAGTGTGAGATTTGATAACCCCGCAAGTTACTGAGTTCCTTCAAACTACGGGTGAAAAGTTCAGTCAATGATATCAATGGATCAACTCAATGAACGCCAAATACCTCACCTTAGATTCTAACAATATGTTTTAATGCTAAACGTAGAACTATGTTGAAGCAATGTGCTTCTTGTATATTAAAACTGTACAATTTTAATAGCAAGTTCAAAGCTATATCTAGACTGAAAATATTCGTTAAAGTGAAAGTCAATATTTCTGTGAACAAATTTTGATAAACGTCCAGTTGATGAATTAATATAAAAGGCAATCAGTCTAAGAGTTTTATGAATTTTTACGAGGTGTTGCTCCATGGTAAATTTTTAGGTGCTTAGCAACATCAAGTTTCCAGCCTCAATATGAAGCCAGTCGGCATTCGTTATAAGAAATATTCCATGTTTAAACATACTTTTGAAAATGTTAGCGATATTGGATGTTCAACTGTCGTTTAACAGTTGTTTGTGTTAGTCGATGTTAGTGTTTCTATAAAAATTGAAAAAATTTAATATCCGTCATTGAATTCATGTGTTTAGAAGGCCCGAGCAAATTAAAACTGTGATTTATCACAGTGAAATTTTAGGCAGTTGAATTTAAACGTGACGGCCAAAAAACTGCAACTACTACCGATAACATCTCGAACGAAAAAACGTGTTTGTCATATTATAGTTGAAGATTTAGGCATGCAACCATGCGCGTTGAGTGCTGCTCCTGCTCACTCAGGACCAAGAACACATTCGAATAAAAACCCTGTTGAAATAGTTTAAGCTAAATAAGTCATTTTGGCGTCGATTAATAAACTTAGAAACATCAGCACACTGATAAAGCCAAGACAGTCGACAGAGTCGAAACAGGAGAATTACAATGTGATGACAACTGTTTTTTAGAATAGTCATTGAGTTGTGTTAATCGACTATCTTGAAAAAGGAAGAAAAACAACGGAGACAAATTACGCATCATTGCGGAAAAATTGCAGTATTTGAAGAAAAAGATTGTTTTGTTCCACCAAAACTCACAGTAGTCGCCGTAGAAAAAATTCACGAATTGGGATTCAAATTGATAGACTACCCAGACTACCCCAGTGACTTGTTTCCTAGGCTCAAAATTTCCCTGAGAGGACAGAGATTCTGTATAGAGACTATGGAGGAAAGTTGAATTTGACAAAAAAATACTTGCTTCCATGATGAATTCGATACTTTTCAAACTACTCACGTAGAAGGACCAACATTAGAAAGGATAAGTGAAGAAATAGTGATTACAGAAATGTTCTAAGATACAGAATAATTTTTCTGTGATCTCGAATTTTGAAATCCTTCGTCTATTTAGTTTAATTTCTAATACGATGAAAATTTGGTAGAATTTTACAATTAGACTTGAAAAAATTTGGCGATAAGGAAAGTTCCATAAAGTAGGCTTTTCCAAGTTTTTACGCTTCCTCATTTACACCATTACTTCTGTTGAATTTTTATTCTGTTTCAGTTTTAAAAATAATTATAATTAATATAATTAGCAAAAACTTTTATTTGCATTTAAATGAACAGTTACATAACAATTACAACATATAAATTTAATAACCTATCACTTAAGTATACGAATGAATTTCATTAAGAATTTATCGATTTCGTAACCTTCAGTAACATTTGACTTACAATTAGTCATTTATAAATAAGTTTAATATAAAATTGATACTTTTCGCAATTCATTGTATAGTATCTTATGTATGTGCACTTGCTAAGTTTACAGCAATTCCTGGAGATAACAAGGTATGCTATGGAACTTTTTTAAATGGCAATAAATCTAGGTTGCTGAAGAACATATTAGGCTGATCGGTATTTGAAGTTAGTCATTCAGAAATGCAAATGCACATTCCACCATGTATACGTAATAAGTACTTGTTCGTTTTAAATGGTACATTTTCTTTAATGACGATTCAAAAAATAGTAGTAATCACTATTACTACTATTAGTAGTAATTAAATGAAAGAGTAATAAAAGAAATAATACCACTGTATTATTTACTTTATTACTCTTTCATTTAATAACACTAGTCGACAATTTATTTTTTTTAATAGTTGTAAAAATGTGTGTAAAGTTCTTACAATCTTGAAGGCATAACCAAAAACCAAATCTTGCCCCCACGTCTAGTTTTAGAGTTATTATCATACTACGCTAGTAGGATCCGGCAATGAAACGGGATGATTTAAAATGTTAATTATTTCTTAAATGATTTTTTCTATTAATTGACCATGTATAATACAAAGTACAACAACAGCCATTTGGCGTACAATAAACAAAAAATTATTTTTTAAAAAGTACGTTTGCCGAACGTCCTCCATGGAAATTTACGCATTCGTGTAGTCGGACCTACATGACCATACGCAGCACATTTACAGGCATTGCTTCAATTTTCTCTCGAATGCCTTGCTTGAGAACTTGGATTGTTCTGGTTGGATAGGCCTCGAACACTTTTACTTTTAGGTACCTCCATAAAAAGTATTCGGAAGAACGAGAAGGCCAAACGATATACCCGTTGCGAGAAATGACGCAACTTGGGAACAAAGCATTCACAGCATCATTGAAATTCTTGCAGTGTAGCTTGTTGCCCCATCTTGCTGAAAAAGTGTGTCATAATTTCAACGTATCGCTGAGAATTAACGGTTACCGCATTTTGAAACTTATTCTCGAAAAAAAAAAACGGGCCGATGATTCCATTTGCCGGAATCGTGCACCAAGAGCCGTTTAATGAAGTAAACGAGGGTTTGCAACCGCCCAATATCTGAAATTTTGTTTATTCACAAACCCTGATAGGTGGAAATGCGCCTCATCACTTATCCACAAGTTATTCACTTGGTCGTCATTTTCCTCGAATCATTTGAGCATATCTTCACAACTCTCCCTATTCTGATAACAGGCTTTAACTGCGAAGCCGCATTGTTCACCCGTCCAACGGTTTATTGTTAACTAAGCGGTAGACTGTGCTGATGGTGGAAGGCTAACGACATTCGTACCCGCTACCAACTTACGAGCTCTAAAGTTCACTTCAAATCACCCCGTTTCATTGCCGGACCCTGTATTTATAAATGTTGTTAAACAGAAGTTATTAACAAAATAGATAAGTACAAAAATCTTGACATAATAAATATGTTGTTGATGGTTGTTTAATTAGTATCAAGAATACAAAAACACTTATCTGTACACAAAGGAAAATTACTGACATATAAATGTTTTGCATAAATAAAATTATTTCTTCCTTTTATGTTGACTGTTACCTTCTCTAATGAGTAACCAGCAAAAATCTCCCATCATGACGAGATGCCATCTAGCCTGATATCGTTTTTCTATTTCTGCAATGTCTTGATGGAATCATTCCCCCTGTTCATCATCTTTCCTTAGTTAGTTAGGAGTTAGCAGGAAAGAAATCCAAATGTGAATGGAAAAAATGAACTTTGAGCGACATTCTACACCCTAAATTTTTATAGTTTTTTATCAAATTAGCCCGGATATCTTGGTAGTTTTCACTCTTTTGATCTCCCAGAAAATGTTTGCAAACAATTTTATAAGTCCATGCTGTCAGCTTAAAACGGTACGTTCAAAATTTTCATCTTTGAACAGCTTCCTAATTTTCGTGGACCAAGAAATATTCCTTCGCGAACTTTCCCATCAGACAGCTTTGGAAACTTATCCCTTAAGTATTTAAAACAGTTGCCTTCTTTTTCCAGTGTTTTTACAAACTGTTTAATCAATCCTAATTTAATGTGTAGAGGGGGTAGAGTCACCAAATTAGAATCCACTAACGGCTCAAATGTTATATTAAATTTTCCTGGAACAATGTTGGTCCGTGGCTGCCATTCTTTTATTTGCCGCGAACACGCTCGAGCTTGTTACAATATTTTTTAATTTAAAATTTTACGTTAATCTTAGTGAAAACAGCTAAAAATATTATTTTGAAACTGTGACGCGATACCTGATGTTATAATACTATTTTTATGTTTAAAACAACGCAAAATACTACAATTGTAGATTGTTAAGTCAGTTATAAATCGTGTTGGCTAGTGTAATTAATTCCCATACAACAAACTAGATGTGACGTTCATGTTACCAATTAATATTCAATACATATCCGTTAATGTACTCAAGATTCAAGGCAGAAAACTGTTAATATTGGTTGCGCTAGAACGTATACAAGACCTTATCTGAACTGTATGCTAAAAAGGTTCCCGTTTATTCTTGCCTAAAATCGGGAGCGAGATTATCACTATCGTCTCCTAATGATATTGAATTGAGATTATCCTACTCACACACGGTTGAACCGGAAATTGTTACAAATTTTCTTATTTTAGATTCAATGATATACTTTTATCAACGTAATTAATTGTACACATCGGATGTATTGGAGTACTTCAAAGATCAATCATCTTGAAATTTTAGCATTTGCACCGCTCAAATATTTGATAATGTATAATGTATAATGTGTAATAAGATTAATTTTACTTTTACTTTTGTGGAACGATACAGAACGTCATGCCTACTACACCGTATCGCCATCGTTACTAAATGTTATACAGGATGTTCATAAGTTATTTCCAAATATACAGTGTGTCCCCGGATTGAGTTCACAATAGATATGATGGACCAACAATTTTCGAATTAGAATTTCATATTTTGGGATTTCACCCTGTTTCCATTCCACCATCCATCATACCTATTGTGAACTCAATCCGGGGACGCGCTGTAGATATTTTCGAACTGAAAAAACTTCTTTTTTCTTCAAATGAATCGTGGTATTTTTAATTGTACTATTGGATTGGCAAGTTTTTTTTTAGTTTGAAGAAATCTGTATTTCAAAGCAGTTTATGATCAGATCAGCCTATATAAAATTTAGTAACGATAACGATGAGGTGTGGTAGGCATAACCTTCCATTTCGTTCCGCAAAAGTAAATACCTCAATCTTCATTGCATTCTCAAATATTTAATTTCAAGAAGAGCAGTGCCAATCCTAAAATTTCAAATATCTCGAAAACAGTTGGCTTTAGGGGTAAGGTGTTCAATACAAATTGCTTGCATGCGATATGTATAATCGATTAAGCTGATAAAAAATATAACATTAAGAATTTTAATTTTGCCCCACTTTTAGTTTTGAAGTAATGACACCATCGACAATTTTTTTTATTTTAAAAGATCATTTGATTGTCTAAATGGTATCATCAAATTTCGAATACCTCGCATAATAACAATTTAGAACAAATGTATGGACATTGCGATTGACGTCGTATTTTTTTCTTCAAATGTATTGTTTCCGAGATATACAGTGGCGGCCACATAAATAGCACAGGCATCAAATTTCATTTGAATTAACCGCTCAAGCTGTTCCCGTTTAAATTTTTATTAAACTAGCGCGGGAGTCCCCGAAAAGATTACGTGTACTTCCGCTAGTTACGTATTCCAAAACAATAATTCGGCATTCAATGAAAAAAAAAATAATTTCACTTTTCTAGCAGGCACATAAATGCACAGTTGTCGGTTCTGTAGCGGAACCTTATTATACCGTTACGGTTCGAGTTATTTTGTGCCAAAAAAGTGGTGTACTTACCACTTTTAAAATTAACGGGTTATTAATAACAAAAATTTAGGTGTTAGTATAATGGGACGAGGAAAACATTGCACACCAGAGAAAAGAGAGTTAATTTGCACCATGAAAGAGAAAGGCGTATCAATTTCAGAAATATCACGAACATTAAATTCACGTAAATTAATACAAAATGCGATAAAGCATATTGAGACGGAAAAAACTTTAGAAAACAAGAAACGGAAGATTAGGCCTCGTAAAAAAAAACAACCTTACGACAAGACAACCTTATTTGTCGATTAAGTCGAGAAGATACTTTTCGCACAGCTACACAAATTTAATAAACAATTCGATATTGATATATCGGGAAGAACAATACGACATCGGCTGAAGCAATTTAACTTACATGGGTGTATTGTAGTACGAAAGCCACTCGTGTCAAATAAAAACCGTAAAAGAAGATTACTGTTTGCGAAAATGCACAAAGAAAAGCCGCTTTCTTTCTGGAAATCTATACTTTGGACAGATGAGAGCAAATACAACCGGCTTGGGTCTGACGGAAAAATGTATGTGCGACGACCCATCAATCAAAGATTCAACCCTAAGTACAGTATAAAAACATTGAAACACGGTGGAGCAAGCGTAATGGTATGGGCTTCTATGTCATGGGGTGGTGTAGGGCCTATGTTCAGAATTGCAGGAAAAATAGATCAGTATGTTTATGGCAACATTTTAGAAAACGTGATGGAACCATATTCTGATGAATTTCTTCCAGTAACCTGGGGTTTAATGCACGCCAATGATCCCAAACATACGGCGAAGACCGTAAAACAGTGGCTAGAGGAGAAACAGATTCGAGTGTTAGAATGGCCTGCACAAAGCCCTGATTTAAATCCCATAGAAAATCTATAGGGGGATGTTGAGGTTGTTATAAAGTCTAAATCTCCAGCGACATTAGACGAATTATGGAATACTATTGAAGAAGCCCGGCATAACATTCCTGTAGAGAGATGTCAAAAATTAGTTGAAAGTGTGCCGAGAAGATGTGCAGCAATATTGGCTTGTAAAGGGTTTCCAACAAAATATTAAATGTAAAAGCAAAAAAGGATTAAAAAAGGGAAATAATACAGTATTTCGTTATTGTTATTAAGTGTGCTATTTCTATGCCCACTTAAAAAATAATATATTTATTTTTTTAATTTGTTTATCTTGAAGTTTATAAACTATTGTGTGTTTATTATAAACTGCATGCCATCTGCTACATTTTTGTTAAGTTAAGTTAAATAAATCACTTGTTAACATTTACAAATTTATCAATTCATCCATATCAGTTTACCTGTGCTATTTATATGGCTGCCACCTTACATACAGCTGCCTAAAGCTAAACAGTTATCTCAAAATTAGACCAGACAGAAGACATATTATTATCTAATAGATTTACGCCCAGTTACTCATGGCCGTAAATAGTTTCATGATATGATTGTTTTAATACTTATTTACTTAAATATTATTATTTATTTTATCTTTCGCATTTTTTCTATTGTATTTTTATTAAATTCAATCATGGTAATCAACAGGAAATAATAGCAGTACACTAGTTGGCTTAGCGATTAAAAATACTAAACGGATTAAAGAGACGGGGGCATCATTTAGATAGATGTATAAATTTACAAGGAGATTATGTTGAGGAATGACCCCGAATTTCCCAAGAAAATGTATTTGTTTCTGTGTATTCTTAAAATAATTATTTATATTATATATTATTTCGAGTTACATATTAAATAAAATACGATGTATTATTTATGTACGAATATATTTATTTGAGTAAAAATACGTTACATATGTTATGTAGGTACCAACTTTAATATGGACTCATACATAATATATTTTAATGTAATTTTTATTCGCTGCATTGAAGGATCTTTCATGATATGTAACTTGAAGAAATTGCTCCCGTACAAGTAAAAAATCTGCACAGATAACAACTCATATGCGATACGCGATAAAAAGAAAACGGATAACATGCAAATATATCAACATTTCTCTTGTTAGAAATTATTTTCTTTTTACAAAAAACAAGAGGAATTTAGTCTAGAATATTTTTTGCATACTTGTATATCAACTATGTAATGCTTTCACCACATATCAAGATGACACTAAAAAATAGTATATGTATGTGAGTAATGCTTTCACTTGTGTCTGTTTCAAGTTCAGTCACATTATAAATAATGATATGAAACAATTACATACGGAGTGTAACAAACGTCATATTTCATATCGGCAATAACGAATTATTTTTCCAAAAACTTGTTGAAATAATTGTTGACATAAGGTTGAAAGAAACTTAAGATCCTACTATTTCCATTCCATATAAGGTGACCTGCCAGCATATCGGGCGAATGACAGAATTAGTTAGATTAAAAAAGAGAGGGTGGGCAGCGGGATGCTTTACCTTGCTGATTATTAGAAAAGCTCACATTTTAGGTAACTGGTATCGCTTACTGTACAAGGACATTAAAATTAGCTTCTTTAAATATTCAATCATTCACTTCTAACTGCGGAGTAAGCTTTTGCTATCGTCTAAATTGGATATTTTTGGTATCATGGAAACTTCTTATTGGGAATGCTGACAGTAGATTGACTTGTATTGACGGATATAATTTTGTTAGAAAGGATAGAGGCACACGTGGTATCGGGGTTGCTTTCTACGTGAAATCTAGTATACATTTCTCAATTATAAATACTAGAACCTCAACGGAATAGCTTTAAACTAAAATTAGGCAAGGATAACTGCGTTGTTTGCATTTGTTTAGGACTCTCCAACTAGATTATACAGATCTTCTATTTGGGCTTAAAGATGCTTTTCTTTATCGTTCTAATTACGTACACTGCTGTTCAGAGAAGTTCGGTCGGTTGGTAAAAAACATGAAAAGGTTACAGAAACAAACGAAACTAAAAACAAAATGCAATTTTTTGTATGTACAGGTAAAAAAGACAAAAATAAATAAATAAAAAGTTATTCTGGCATCATATAACATACTGAACATTATATTTTTTTTCATCGAAAAAACCTCCTTTGCTGTTAATCACCGCTCGAACTATTCTACGCATTCTTTCGATAAGTTTTGTTAAAATGGATTGTGGAATATTAATCCATTCATGTTGCAGAATATTCCGTAAATGTTCTTGTGAAGCTGGGCATATTTTTCGGATCCTCCTGTCCGGTTCATCCCACAACAATTCTATAGGGTTCAAATCTGGGCTTTGTGGGGGCCATGTCATTACTTTCAGGGTGTGCTGTTCTTCTTACTCCTTTAGATAGTTCTTACACGCTAACGCAGTGTGTTTTGGGTCGTTGTCATGCATGAATGTAAAGTTACGGCCTATTATACGCAATCCTGATGGCACTGCATGATTCTGGAGTATTGCAAAATAATTTTCCTTCCTCATTACACCCGGCACTCCGCATAAATCTCGTCCCAGCAAACGAGAAACATCCCCACACTAATACAGAACTACGCCCTTGCGTCACTGTTGGTACAATGCAGTTCGGGATCACTTTTCGGTTTTAGATCTTCGGACATAAACTCGTCGATTTTGCCCAAAAACCTCAAACTTTGACTCGTCACAACAAAGCACGTGTTTCCAATCATCTAACGACCAATCTAGATGAGAACGGGCCCACTGTAGCCGTTTTGCTCTGTTGCCCCGACGTAATAAGGGTTTTCGAATGTCGATGCGTCCATGAAGGTCCGCTTGTTGAGGTCGACGTTTTACCGTACTCGCCGAAACTTGTTCTTCACGGCCGCGATTGACTTCGGCTGCTATTTGTGGCGCTGTTAATTTTCTATTGCGTTTGCTTAATAATACAATCCTCAAATCTTCAGCTTTTGTTGTTTTCCTAGATGCTCCAGGACGAACACGATTTTATATAGTTCCAGTTGTTCGATATCGCTTTATGATGTCATTTACTGTTGAACTCCTCATATTTATTTTTTTCAGGAATTTGTCGCCCCGAATATCCTTCTTCAAACAGCGTAATAACGCGTGAACGTTTTTCAGCACTGGTAGGCTTGCCACGTGCCATTTTGAAGTAAATTTTCTTAAAACTTTCGCGCAAAAACGACAGATGCAAAGCAACACACGTTTAACAGTAAAATGAAGCAAATTTATATCTTTACGCCTGTGATAAATAAACAAGAGTGTTACTGCGGTATATTTCCTAAATGTATTGTTCGTTAATAATCCCCAAACGACCCGTTTCAAAAGATCGGTACTTCCGAGAAATTCTTGGAATGATAATAAAAGAGACTTTATTGTGGTTGTCGCAATATTTCTACTTTACATAATAATTTATGGCTTTAATCCCTTAGAAAAGAGTGTATGCTTAATATTTTTCTAATTTTATGTATTAATAATTGTATACAGTGTGATATAATAGATTTTTATTGTAAGACCGAACTTGACTGGACGGCAGTGTAGATATGCGGCTATTTAAATATCGACTTACTAAACCTAGATAATATATTTAAGTGATATTTATGTAAGTAACTGTACAAATACGCGCATGCTCGTAGCAACCGAAACCTAGGGGAAAAAGATTAACGTGAAAGAGTAAGTAAAACTGTCCACATAAAATATAAAAAGGTTGATTATTATGTTATAATATTCAAGCCGATAGTAATGTCACCTAAAATGTGAGCCTCTCTACACATAACAGATCCTTACTTTGCAGAAAAGAATTGAAAGAATGCATTAAGTCCGGTGGTGGTCATTAAACCTGCAAAAACGAGTACGCACTCATTGGCAGCGATGATATATTTCGAAAGCGGCGACATACCGGAAGTCGGGATTCATACGCGTACGGTTAGCATGTGTATGAATGATGGATTGGATTGATGATAGCGAATCGACGGCGTGCTTTGTTATGTTCGACGAGATTTCTTAACCGATTTCCGACATTCTGGCACTATTATTAAATGTATTGTTTGCAATTTCAACATTTCAACATTTTACCGTACAGTATTTTTGTTTGTAAAAGACATGTTAATAGCAAACAGCACCTGTTAAATGCAAAATGTGATATACCATATTATAAATTTCAACATTCCACAAATTATTGTAGACAATGAAGAGATTCGAAAGTTTTGGGGGAAATACATTCCGGAATGGAGGTTGCCAACAAGAGGTCAATTTTAATTTATTGCGGATAAAAAACACGATTGCGGATTAAATCAAGGCAGAGATAAAAAATAAACAAATATGCCCCACGGTGAATGAAACAGCGGATGCAAGAAAGAATTGTATTTTAAATGTGTTAGTGTGAACTTTAAACAGCGACGTGGCATACGTGACTCTCCTTTCACGTAGTGCAATATTACAGAAGACAAACGCGGAAACGATAAAAGAAACTATAATAAATACCTTTGGGTATAAGTTCAATATATCGGTAACCAAACTTGTAATGTTGGTTACAGATGGGGGTTCAAACATCGTTAAAGCTGCAAAGTTACTAAAACAATCTCATCCTCAATTGCTTCATGTAACCTGTTTTGCTCCATACATGTAATCTTGTAGCTGAATTGATTAGAAACAGTTATCCAAAAGTAGATCAATTAATAGTTTCTACAAAAACAGGCTTTATTAAGTCCACAAAACGCATTCGTGAGTTTAAAGAGGCTTGTCCGAGCATTCCTTAGCCATCACAGCCAGTATTAACGAGATGGGGAACGTGACTTAAAGCTGTTTTATATTATGAGAAATTTTTGCACATTAACAAACCTTGTATCTTAATTTTAAATCCCCAAGAAGCCCAAGCCATTTCAGTAAGCCAGCGGCTGGTTTCAGAGATCGCAATCCATACTCAAATAGAGCAAATTTCCGAAAATTATTCAATTCTTTTAGATACTATTTCCAAATTAGAGAACACGAAGCGCTAAATATAATGGACGACCTCAAAGCCTCGTTAGGAAATCTAACAAATATGTATTTTCAAGATATAGTGCGACGAGAGTTCACGTGAAAACCAAGAGTGCGAATGTCCTTTTTAAATTCACGAACATCACATCATTAGACGTAGAACATATTTTCACCTCGCCGTAGGAGTATTAATGGAAGCCACACTAATGATAGAATACTACCGCAAATTTTTGCGTCAATCTACAATCAAACTAAAATAGTAAGTAATTACATAATATTGATAGTAACCGAGCCCTACGCTACTGCGAAAGCACTCGTTTCTGCAGGCTTATTCCACATACAATTTTTAATAATAAATACCACTCTAATTTCAAAACAAACACCAATAGATGAAACGATATATCATGAAAGTTTCCTTAAAATCGCATGTACAGTACATCTGCACTCACATATCTTTCAAGGTTAGAAGTATTACGTTACAATATTACGAATTCATTAACGAACACCGACAAGGTTCGTAATCCTAATGAATCATCATACCATGAATATCTGCACACCTACGAGATGAATTTATCGAAAGGACTGAGCCCTAGAACAAACTGCCTCCCTCAGAATTTACCTGTTTGATTCATGTCAACGTAAAATATAGAATTTATTTTTTATCTATCTCATGTGGGTTGTAACTACTATGCGTTCTAGTAATTAGTGATACATTCATCATCAATACAAATAGATCTCGTTTAAAGTTTTATTGGTAATTGACCCTAGATCATGTCTGTCAATTCAAAATCTTTTCAAACTTCAAAATAGAGCACGAATTCGTTTTTGGATTTATTATTATTCGTTGTCTGAAATCGTAGCCTGTACATTTATCTTTTTATAAGCAATTTGACGATTAAAACTTATTAAAAAATAAGCTTTCAGTCATCAAATTTCTGTATGATTTAAAATATTTCAGATACTTAAGATTTACATAGTGCTTAAAAATATGTATTTAATAGAAAAACAAAGCGTTGTATTAAGGATTATTAATCTTAATTAAACAATAATAGAAAAACATTATAATTAATGATGATTTCTACGTTAAATTAGCAACTTCCCAAATTGTTGTATGTAAACTAAATACTCTAAAAGAAGACTTGAAGAACTTACGGTTCGTCTACCAGTGGAGATATGCGTAAAATGGTGTCTAAAAAATGACTGTCTGAACACCAAATGGACGGACGTTGAGGCTGGCTATTTACGTTCAATATCCTAAATAAAATGCATATTATTACGGCGATCACGGCCAGCAGAGCAGTCGACATAATGGCGACCCAGCGCCCCAATCCGGATTCTAATACTAACACCTCGCCTGTATATCACCGGTAAACTGACGATTACAAACAAGGAACCGCTGAGTTTACATGCGTACAACTCGGTATAAAGCGATGTTTTGACGCTGCTGCATAGCAACCGAAATTGTTGAATGCATGTAATATTGGTTGCCTATTCCATTGTTCGGGTTTTCTCTCAAATTTGCATTAAATTTACAAATTTAACCAAGATTAATCTGTATGGGGAGATCTGAAAATAAATTTCCGATCGGTTTGATTATAAGCGTTCATACACGCTAAGCTTAAGACCGTAATTTTAATGCATGTGATCCAGTGTGTCCAGAAACAAGCAAGGTATCGGGTTGCGAGTACAGAATGATGAATTCACTACCTAAGCAACAAAAATCACTCGAAATAGCACAGAAGAAAAAAGCGAAGAGGAAAGGAATTCAAGTATACACAAGTATATGATGAGCAAGTATACAGCAGTAACATACTTCTATACTTAACAGTCTTTTAGTGTGTCAGCATGGATGAAAATATTCGAAACTTCAAGCGAACAACGCTCTATAAGTTATTGTGAGTTTATAAATGAACAAGATAACGTTGTAACATGGAGGCACAGTTATTTGATAGATATAGGCAAGAATAACAAAGCATTATTTACATAGATTGATACAGGACTCTTTGCAAATAAAGTATGGGCTGACAGCACTGTAAATTCAGGACGGGAGGCATTGGAAGGTGTCTTAATAGGAATTACAGCACTGCGTGATCGTGGTCAAAAGTTTGTGCTAATTCATGCAGGCAATAAAAATGGTTTCGTTGCTGGAGCAAAATTTGCATTTCTTTATAAAAAGAAACATAGCAAATGCCCACGAGATTAGCGGAGATATTTATGAGAGAAGAGTTACTACAGTTTTTGTCAAATCATTGTTATTATTAGTTAAATATGTTTGCGACAATTACAAACTTGGGGAAGTCGCAGGAAATTATATTACGTTTGCTTCCATATTTTTGCATGTTACACCCTATTGAAATGGTACCGGCTCAAATAAAGCACTATATATATCCACGAATAATGTTATGTGTAAAGCTGCGCATATCATACCACTGATAGAAAGACGTAATGATAAGGTTTCTGCAGAGCAATGGAGAAATTACATGGCTCGTATTAAGAATGGTATTTATCACTATGTTATATTAATGGTTATTAAATATAATTTAATTATTTACACTGAAAGAGGAAATGTGGGGAATTAATGAAATTCAAAGTAATGTACAAGCAATAGTTGCGTGTAGGCTTTCACGACCGTAATCCATAGTAGAAATGTCTTGAGTGATGTTGTGTAGTTAATATTTTACTTGACGTTTCGCTGACCATGCTGTCAGCTTCTTCAGAAAATTTCTAAAGACTGCCGTTGTTGTCTTTTGTTCCTCGTTATATATCCTATTTCTGTTCCGCTTTGCTGATCCATAACCGTTCCGTTCCGCTGAATCGCGTCTTTCGTTGTATGACGACTCCGTAGTGCTAACTTCCACGTGTTGCTGATCTTGTATCCATCTTCGCGATTGAAGTTGTTGGTGTTCTTCATTATTTCTATGGATTCGCGTATTATCCTCGGGTAGTAGTGGCTGGTCCTGGCTAATACCTTAAGGTATAATAAGGTATTAACCATTAATAGAATATATAACGAGGAGCAAAAGACAACAACAGCAGTCTTTAGAAATCTTCTGAAGAAGCTGACAGCATGCTCAGCGAAACGTCGAGTAAAATATTAACTACACGACATCACCCGAAAGACATTTCTACTAATGTACAAGCATTCACTATTTTTTTTTAATTTAGAATCAAGTTCTAAGTCTGTAGACTGAAATGACATATACTAATAATTATATATATGTAAAATGCTGTATTTGTTAAAGTAAATAGAGAAAGGTGGGATTTAGGTAAAAAATTTAGACCATATATTAATGGTTGCCTGTTTAATGTTTATTGAGAAATAAACATCAAACAGGTAACGGGGGTATACTACTATGCCTCCATTATTGATTTTCCTCTTATATGACTATTTGAAAATACTTTTTTGCCTTTTTCAGGATCAATTTACCCTTCCCCATCCACTGTTTCCACTGCACCTTGACTTGAGGAATGCATTGGTGTATCCAAATTTCATAATCGACGTCAAAACTCCAACATATTTCGGCTAAACTGCTACAACAAGAATGCGTTTTTGGTCCCCATTAAACAAATACGGCGCCCAACATGCGGTTGTTCCGTTCATGCCCTAATCTTCTAGAAATTTTGGAATTTGGAAAATAATATTTTCGAATATTTAAATATTTATAAAATCAAATAATGTACCTATTTCTACAGTTAACTATTAATTGTTATTGTACGATATAATTACCTACGCTTACACTTGATCATCTTATTTCACAAACATTTTACAAGATTTTAAATTTCACTTTCTTTGACAAGTATCCCGCAACGAATTACATGCATATGCAGACAAAAAAATGAAAATGAAAAGCAAGAGTAATTTCGTAACTAATAAAACAAGAAAGCAAAACAACCACTTTCTCCTTGTTCAAGTTAAGAAAATTCGTATATATTTAATAGGGAATTTGGCAACAAATCTTAGTTTTGCTTGAAACAATAACACGATAAGAATTATTTGAATTTACAAGGCAAATTCAATCCAGACTTACCTATAAAAGGTTTTTATTTGATATATTTTAATTTTTTTGATATTTTATATTATTATTTTCAGATGAACTTATTTAGGTATGTGATACTTTTCATTTTATTCGGATTAGTGAAATCTCATGGAAGAATCATAATCATGGCGGTACTGGGTTTAATGGGTCTATGGATGGCTCATCTATTAGCTCAAGATTACCAAAATATCAGACCAAAAGTCTTTGTATCGACATTAGGCAAACTCTTAAGCAAACGATCTACAAATACGCGAGATGTTTGTCTCTCGATCAGAGTTTGTATACAAAGCGCACTAAGTTTGATTTGAATTTTAGACGCAGCAACTAAGATTGGAAGCAGTAATTAATAACGATCCCCTAGATTGTGTTAAAAGCTTTCTATGCCAAGTTGTTGGTCAAGATGAGAAGCTATCTCAAGAGGAAGCTGTCATTATGAAGTTTGTTAGGTAAGTTTTGTATTTATTCTATGTTATTGAAAAAGAATTTGGATGAGATTTTTGGAACATCTTGTGTAATACTTTTCACACGATTCGAGGAAGTTTTGCCACCAACCAGACATATCATTTCTTGTACAATTTTTTCATGCTGAATCTGGTCATACAATTGCTCTGGCACGTCAGAATTTCTAGTTCAGGTGCCGGTTGTCGGTGATATTTGGGTTTATGTTATAAAATTTTGTATTCATTTCTGCTTATAATAATATTTTCCTCTTTAAAATCCGTTTTCGATTGTTTCAATCCGATTTTCAATATCGCAAGCATTTTTTTAAATAAACTTTTTCCTGATAACCCTGCAAAATCGTTTGAAAATTGGAGTTTTCTGGCTTGCTGATCATTAACAGCAACCAATATAATGTGACAGTCAAAGTTCACAAATTTTGCGTTAGCATATGAGGAATCACTCCCTGAAAATAATTGTCTTTCAAAAAAAAATTCAAATAAACAGTATATATTTATTACGGTACATTAAGGACCAGAAAACGATTTTATTAGAATCTGTTTTTTCAAATAAAGATTATAGAAATTATAGAAAGCCCATGAATAATGATCTTGCAGGAATCAAATACAGACTAGCTTATAATTTCAAAATGAAAACCCCTACTTGTGACTCCGGAAATCTAGAAAGTGGAAATTTTTTCCGGAATCCATTTGGTCGGAGATCAGAGGTGGACACTGAATAGTGCTGTAGGGATCAAACACGCGTCTACTCAAAATGTTGGGATTAAAAGTCTTACTTTTGATCCTTGCACACTTTATTTGAAGGAATTTTCTCCAAAATGCTTTCCTTAGAAGATATTCTGACTGTAGATTTATGATCAGCGACCCCAAAACCCCCCAAGCGACCATTTTCTTGTTTAAAAATGTTTTGTGCTCCCACCGTTTTCAAAATATTTAAAAATGCGGGTTGGTGCGGACCCTTATTCAATGGCACAAGTACCAATTTTTCGGTTTTGTAAAATTTGATAATACCATTGTTTTGTGCTCTCGAGATATTATACCCAAATTAATAATATACTTGAGCGTATATTTTTAATTTGGCTTCGCCAAAACTATGCATCTTTTAAGTAGTTTGTGTGGCTTAGCTAATGACCACACAACTTTTCTAAATTATGATTGTCGACTCAGAATTAGTCATAGAATCGCCCTACCTGATACGATTTTTCGTGAATGTCTCGAGTTTATAGTTTCGAACTGTAACTCGTACAATATAAAATAATGGCTTTTTATAATGACATCTACAATCAATTGTCAATAATAAGTGCGGTAAATAATTCATAATTTTTATAATTTATGTATTCATTTAAACATCAAAGTAATGTAATTTATGTTTTATTTATTTATTTTTTAGAAACTTACCAGATGACGAAAATACAATCACCATTAAAACAGCAACGAAAGTAGGGGTGAAATTCAAAGACCCACATCATTGCCGGCGTATCTATGATAAATGTCCGTATTCGGCAGAGAAAATGTTGAAATTAATAAAAATTTTCGGTGGGTAATTAATAAACTAAAAAAAGAAACAAGTAATTCAATCTGATATATGCATATAATAGTAAGTCACAATGCAAGATAAATTAAGATAATTTAGATGAATATAAAAGTTATTAAGGCTATAAAAGGAAATTTTTTTCTTAATACAATAAATAAAGTTAATACAGTATTATTTCTTTGTTTTCTTTCCTTTCCCTGGAGGCGCTAATGGTTGTCCAGTTAAGGTCGCCAATTTTCCCTTCAGTGCAAGTAATGTGTTCACTTGGGGTTGCCAATCCGCTTTTGGGGCACCACTTTCTTTCAATTTCCTCACGAGGAGTCCCTGTATAAATGCAAACACAAATTATAAAAGTAACTAAATAGCAATTATCTATGCCATCTGTTATTGAAGTTAAATTACCTGATTTTGTATTTCTTCCTCCAACACCTTCACATCATCAAACCCATTAACATTATTGCTTTGAATTATTGGGCCTTCGGTAGGTAGTTTTCCTTTTTTCTGTGCTGCTTCCAACTGTTTCTTCAAATTTACGAGAGTTGTAACCTCCGGTTGCCACACTGACTTATCCACTCCGCTTGATTTCAGAATTCTAACCTTGTCACCCTGAATGAAAAATTACATTGCAACATTTCAATATGCGAGCGACAAAAGGGGTAGTTAATTGTACCTGTTCTTTAATTGCTTTCTCTAAGGCGTTTTCATCAAGATCGCTTCCCTTTGATGTATTTGTAGCTTGCTTGCCAGCAAATCGTTTCTTCAGTTCCTCCAACCGATCGGGCTCGATTTTGGTGAACAAAGGAGCAGGTTTACCAATCTTATGACCGGCTTGTAATAGGTTGGTAATTATGGGATTGCTGAAAAATTTATATTCAATCAATTCAGACGAAAATCAAACAATTCAGACGAAAAAAATACCAAATTACCAATTATATAGTTAAAAAAAAATATCAAATCTCTAAGCTAAAAACCATGTAAGACAGAAATCACGTGCTGAAAAGTATTTGAATTGTCAATTGTCTTAAAATTTTTAACGATCCAAGCTTACTAAGGTAATTTACTTTATTGGTAGTATGCAAAATGGTAGAATTTTTCTCAACGTTAAATATGTGGTCATTATCTTTAAGATGTTGAGAAAATAAGATTTTTTACTGCAGTTGTAGTGAAAAGAATTGTTCAATAATCTGAACATTTTCATTCCATTAATTAATTCGAATTAGGGAGATTGTATTGTATTTAACCTATTTATAAATTTACTACAAGTTTTCTTACCTAGGTTCTATGACAGGAAGCTTGTTTACGTTTAATTGGTCCTTTATGACTCGACTAGCTTCTGGCATGTAAGGATACAATAAATTAGCCAAGAGATACGTTACGTTACAGCAAATTCCGATAATAGTGGCCGCTCGTTCTCTACATCAACAAGAAATATGCGAAAATTAAAATAAAACACATGAAAGCAATAGAAATACATTACTTTTGTTCATCGGTTCCCTTTACTAAAACCCACGGTTGTGTCGATTGAATGTATTGATTACCATGGCGAGATATGGCAAGAATAAAACGGATGCCATCTCGTAGTTTCGCTTTTTCCAAAGAAGAAATGTAACCTTTCAGTTCTCTGGTGCAGAGGGCCAAGAATGTAAAATCATCCTCAGTTGGCTTCGTAATTGGAACAGTTGAATTGAAAAATTTTTCCGCAAACATGAGAGCTCTAAACAGACATTTTTTTACTGTATATTAATTTTATTTTAATACAGCAGATGTGGCTTTTTTACCTATTGACAAAATTTCCGAAATTATTCAACAGTTCACTATTACATTTCGTTGCAAGATCTACCCAACTGAAACTGGAATCTTGACCTTCGGGTCTGATGTATAGCAAATAAAAGCGCCAGACGTCGCTTGGTATACCGGTATCTTGGGCGTCGTTTCCAAAAACGCCAATTCCCCTAGATTTCGAGAATTTTCCATCTTCGTAGTTTAAATATTCTGGAACGCAAGTAGATTGTTGTTAATGGTCATTGAGTAGCCGTTGCTTTCATTAAACGCAAGCAATATCTAAAAAGAGGGCAGTCTGAAGTTTCAAGCGGACGTTACTCGTAAATAAATATTCCGGCGAACGCGTTGAAAGATATAACATGAACATTTCTGCCATGTTGGATGCTCAGTTGTTAACAATCGTTCGTGTCAGTCGATGTTTGTATTTAGGTAAAAATGGTAAAATCGATTATCAAGCTTTCATCAAATTTTCGCATTTGAAAGCCGAGATGGATACTGTTTACCAAGACTCTACTCACTATCATTTACCACAGTCAAATTTTGATCTACTAAATTTAAACATGGCTGCACCAGTTTGGTTAACGATGAAAGTTCGAGACGCCCAAAAACTGCAACTATCGATAAAAGCTTGAAAGTTCACCAAATTTGTGTCATATATTGAAAACAATAATTTTAAAAATTATTGTAACCTCCCAATCATGTTTGTATTCTTATAGAGAAATTAACATGGCCGTTGGTAGGATGTTTTTGAAAGGTCTAGGCTTAATAGGATTAGGACCCTAGTCGTAATCAACTAAGGAGACGCTTATCCACCTCTAATTAAAGAATTTTATAGTTATTGCTAAAAATAGGCAAATCTGGTCTAGTGTTACGTGCCAGGTAGAAAAAAACTAGTGTTCCTCTTTCTTGAATGTGTTTGTCGCCTGGACGTTAAACCTTTGGGAAGATTTCAATGGAACCTCAAGGTTCTAGAGAGTATAGAAAATTCTCTCAATGGACATCGCGGACTCTAACCTTCTCGAAAATCCCTACATAAAATAAGATTTTTTAGTTACCTGTAGCCATTATATGAGAAACGGTGACATAATTTTTGTTGGCACCCAGAAGAACAGCTGGAAACATCACTGAATGGAACGGAACGTTATCCTTAGCCATGAACTGATAAAGCGATACCTTCGTATCGGGTCCTGGGCGCCACCATTTCTCCCATTCTTTCGTATATTTTTGCGTTATGGACATGTACCCGATTGGCGCGTCGAACCATACATAAAATACCTATGGCAGGGATAATAACTAATATTAATTATATTTCTAGGAATTATTGTGATGATGATAGCAAGACTGTGCGGTAATGTGACAAACTATATAGTATCGGAGCAATTGTTTTGGGAATTTGTGGATTCCCATCCCGCATCCGGCTTATTTTTCGGATTGTCCAGAAAGTTTCTGCGTTTATTTTGCGAACTGAAGTCCGGGTTCACATCTTTTTCCCCAAAAATGTTACTAATACCTTTGGATATTGTTAAAGGGACAAATCGCGGGTTTCTGTCGGAATTTCTTACATAACGGCTATGTCGGACCTTCTAAAGGATGTGATCGACATGTACTTGTAAATGTTTTTTTAGATATTTTAGATGAACAAAGCATGGTAGAATGTGAAATCTTTTTCTCTCATCATTCGGTTGCACGGTTAACAATGGGAATCCACGAATTCCCGAGACAGTTATCCCGAATTAGTCAAATAACTTCTATGGCAAAGAGTGTATCGAGACTTTAGTGCTTTGTTATACTTTTAGGAATAATCATTATATTACTTCACCTTATCTTTAAAGGATTCGATTGGTACTGGTACACCCCACTTCAAATCTCTTGTAATGCATCGAGGTTTCAAACCTTCTTTCATCCAGGATTTCGCAATCACATTTGCGTTATGCGACCAACCAGGAGCGGATTTTTCGATCCAGTGTAGGAGCAATGGTTCCAACTTAAATCAAATATGTAAGTATTTAAGGAACATAAACAGCAATAATGAATTATATTTAAAACTTTCGAGGCAACCTTAAAAAGTAGAGAGTCTCTTAATCTCAGCGCTGTGGATCCGAGACCCACGTCAGGCGCCGACATTTATAATGTTGTAAATATCAAAGACATTATTTTCTTAAATGAATTAATTAATTTTCACGGTCAGTAGATTAGGGAGTGCCCTTAAACATTCTTTCGGCAGGATAAGTAAGTATAAATAGCAAATAATAACATAGTATGTCACTGACAATATTTGATCATGCTTACTTTTGGAAGGTCCAAGAAATATTGCTGGGAACTCCTAATTACAGGTGGTTTAGAACAAATTTTACACCTTGGATTCTTAAGCTCAACGGCATTAACCAATTTCCCGCAACCATCGCATTGATCACCTCTAGCATCTTCGTAATTACATCCGAGGTAAGGACAAACACCTTCGACGAACCGATCAGCCAAGTAACGATTGCAATTTTCACACAGCAGCTGGTCAACGACTTGTATTTGCATGAAGCCATTATTGTTTAATGTTAAAAACATTTCCTGTACGATCCTGGAAATTAGCAGCTGTTATTATATGGTCAAAAATTTTACAATTAATCAATACTTTGTTTGTTCAGGAGTTGTCGTTCTACCAAAATAATCGAAACCGATATTGAACCATCTATATATTGAGTTGTGGATTTTAAAATATTTATCACATATTTGCTGCGGTGTTAAACCCTCTTCTAGGGCCTTAGTCTCCGTTGCTGTTCCATATTCGTCCGTACCGCATATGAAAAGAGTATTATAATTGCACAACCTTGAAAATCTACAAAGAACAGGTAAATTGAACGAAACCTTGGTGATTTTGAAAGGTAGATAGATACCTCGCAAATACATCAGCCGAAAGCACACAGCCTATAATATTACCCAGATGAGGTACGTTGTTGACATAGGGTAGAGCGGATGTGATTAGTACATTCTTTTCGCCCGGTTTAGGTAATCTGAAATTGATCAACTTGTAATGATACAAAGAACAAAACAATTTTTATTTAAATAAAAATACAAAATCTTTTTACTCCTTACAAAATTGATTTATATACAGGATGTTTACGGTCTTGTGATTTTATTTTCAAAGGGTGATAAAAATATCTTAACAAAAGTTGCATAATAAGAGAGGTATTACTGTTGCTTTTTTTATTTATTTTTATTTTATTATTTTTAATGGGTGATTAAACACCTTAAAGAAAGGTTTTTAACGCTAAAACGATTGATCAACAACTTGCGCAAAGTAAATGTAAATTCAAACGATAGGTTATTAGCGAATTTTTTACCAAGTAGGGTGGGTGATGTCTGCAACTTTTCCCATCTGTCAAGCTGTTTCATGAGTTGTCACTGCACTGCTGCTTTGATGTAAATTCTTCCGAATAAATCCTAATAAGGAAAATAAAAAAATTGTTCATCACATCAACAGTGAATACGTTAACATGTTGTTAATTTATGAGGAAGTACGCCAGAATTCTGCTGCTGCAAGTTGATTGTACGTTAAGCGGTTTCCTAACAGACCAGGACCTATTCCACGGAAATTCACCGCTTTAGTAATCCGTGTACGAGAAACTGGTGCACTGCAAACACGTCAAGGTCGGAATGATGAAACTGGCCGACACCAACGAATTTTGAATACCGGAGAAGTCTTAAATCTTGTCGAAGAAGATCCTTTAGTAGTACTCGACAAATATTTCCCCAAGTAAATGTATCAAATCGAATTGTCCGGCGAACACTGCGCGAGAATCAATTGTATCCTTTCCATGTACAAAAAGTACAGGCTTTACAACCTGAAGATCATCCTTTACAATTTGACGGCAAGACTAAGGCCTGGCAAATTATGCCAATTCATGGATACTTCGAGCGAGACTGCGTTCAACAACACGGCGATAACTTTGAACAACTAATGTAAAGTGGATTCCATTAAAAACAATAAAAAAAAGTTTAATATGCTTAATCACTTCAAAATAAAAAAAAAAATTAGCATTAATATCTCTCTTATTATGCAACTTTTGTTGATATTTTTACGTTAATAACCTTATTTTAAGATGTTTAATCACCACTTGATAATAAAATCACAAGACCGTAAACACCTTATGTACACTGGAATATGCCATGTTTTTCTGGTACCTGACGTTAAAAGGAAAAATAAGGCATTTAAATTTGCCTCCGAAAACGTTACTTATTTTGGATATTCTGATGTAGAACAACGAGACTGAATCGATAAATACCCCTGTTTATATAGTTACGTATAGTTAACTTACACTGGATAAACTTCGTCTTTAATTCCAGAAATTTGAGATACATTATTCAACCATGCTTCTTTCGCAGCATTTACCTCCTCAGTTGTCACAGCTTCTACAGCATGCTGAGGTGAATTATTAACACCTGAGATCGAAAGATTCAGAGGTATGCTTGGTGGACATCTCATACCATTCACAAGAGCTGAATATGCACTAGCGCCGGTAGTGATTTTTATTGTATTTAATGCTGTCTGAAAGCAAGAAATTGGAAAATATTTTGATTTTTATTTTTTTTTTTATATCGTCTTTAGTTATTTAAATATGTATTTGTTTAGTTTTTTTTTATTTTTTCCATGCAAACCTTGGATTTATCATAAAATCCAAAATATTACTGTTAGTTGAAAAACACAATGAATCAGATAACGTGTCCTCGGATGGACTACCCTATTCTTAAAAATCTCTTTATTTTTTGTAAAAAAATACAGAACGTTATGAAAATTTAAAAATTTCAAATCAACCATGAACAAAGTATTATTATCCGTTGTATTTTCATCGAAAATGTCATTTTAAAAATGTGATTCAACATAAAATTTATTTTAGAATTGAAAAAATTATTTAACCATTTTTACAATTAACCAAGGAAAAGTAGATCTTGTATATTTACAAGATTTACTTTCTCTTTAAAATCAATAATTAAGCTGTATATTAGATTGGGATCAAACTTCGTTAATAACATTACAAATACGAATTAACAATAAACATAATTTGATTAAAAATTTCAATTTCACATTTTTTAATATATATAGCGCAGGTTTTAGTTTGGGCGTATTCAACAGACTAAAATAAGCAAAACTGTTGATCAACAATGATTTAAGAAAAATCAAGAATAAGAATTAATTAATGCATTGCTTTTCATTAATTAAATGACATTTTAAGACACTGCTAGGATTCGAACCTACGACTCCCGCTTGCCGGACAGGCACGGTGTCAACTACATCATAGAATCTCTGTAAGAACGAATCCTTGTAATATCTTCGAGATTTCGAATACTACCGATGTCTTGAAATTCTATTTCATTAATTTAATGACATAGGTACGATCAAGGAAAAATCGATTTTTAAAAAATAAGAATGTTTGCAAGAGTGAGATACTTCACCCATGGAGACATTGTACACAGGACTCTTTTACTGAAAATAACCGCCCCGAGCAACTTCTTGTATTTCATCCATAACTTATCGGACAGTTTATATTCAAAGAAACTAGAATAAATTTACTTTCAGACTCAATAAACTAGTTATTAACAAAGTTAGAATATTTGATTTCTAAAGTTTATGCATATATTCAGTAAGCAGTCAAGCGACCTTAAATTAAGGAAATAGTTTTAGTGAAATGAAGGTCGCTTACAGAGCAAGTTTTAAGTCTCATTAGAAATTCAAAAATGGCGATTTGAATTATGTAACAAAGCATAACTCAAATCTATAAAGCTAACTGGTAAAATGTGAATACCTGGAATGCTTCACTGCTCTCCAATAACGTTAACCAAGTAATCAATTCATCGAATCCATTAAAATATTCCTTATTAAAATTGGGATCGTTGTATAAAGGATATAAAGTTGACCAGATTATTATATCACATACTTGTACTTCACTCTACGAAAACAAATGATTAAATCTAATTAAAAAGCTTTAAAAGTATAAACAATTTTACATCAATTAGTGAAATATTCTCTTTAATATTCTCATTCAAATATTTCAAACAAGAAATCAAACTACTTTTAAACGTATCGCTCTTTGTATTTCCCCCAATTTGCACAATTAGAGGAGATAGAATTATTGATTCCCATGATATCCAATGCTCACATTCGCTTCCATTCTTTTGCGGTGGAAACAAATACCTAGCAGCTGTGTTTGCTATGAATATAGTTCGATTCGCAGCAATTTCTAAGTATGGAAGAATCTTAGGTTCTTCCAATTTCTTATCTAGAAATACACGATATTATTTTAGGATCAAATTGGTTGTTACATTATTATTAAAGGTACAAAATTTACCTTACCATTTGTTTGTACAATTTTGACATTAATATCCGTTTTACTAAAATTTCCGGCTATTAATATTTTTAATGCAGCTGGGTTATTCTCGTTTGTATATAAATCCAACATATTATCTAAGAGAAGATCAAAACTTTCTCATGTGTAAATTAACGTTGAAATTAATGCCAAATTGTAAGGTTATGTACGAAGCGAATGAGTGGAAATGATGTAAAAATCGAATGAGATTGCGAGTTGCCACCTAAGCACATGACTTGGAACCATCTTGGGATATTATTAATACAGATTGGTAACACTGAGATCATTAAATTCAAAATTTGCAACATATTTCGAGTTAGATATGATTTTTGAAAGTATTTAATGTTTTAGTAATTCTCAAATGTATTCTATTGACTACGGAGATATTTTATACCGTAGGCGTAACCAGAGGGAGGCAGGGAGGGCCCATGGTCTCCCTCTCAATCCCTGAAATAATTTTACTTTTGTTTCTTATTGCCGGTCACACAAAAGTCTTCAAAATGTCAACTGTTTTGGTCAAGGAGGAGGACAATTACCCTCCTCCTTGACCAAACTCTGGCTGCGCCCATGTTTTATACTACCAGAATTATGGTTGCATGATATACGTTGGCGTCACGCAATCTCAAATGAAAATAATGAAGAGAGATCAGTTGTAATTTCGGAATTATTTACAATGAATTAATATAATAGATACTTCGTTTTGATCTTTGACTTGGTCCAAAAATATTAATGGTTTGTAAAAGTAGGCAACCCAAATATCATCAATTGCCAAAATTAGTGTCACTAACATCACTATTAATGTCCTGTACAGTACAAATTCATAAAAATTAAATTATATAAGTAACTGTGCTCTATTATCAAATATCTAAAGATGAAATTCCTCAAAAACCTGACATTGTCTGAGATAAATAAAAATAACAAAGATAATCTTTAATTTGATATATCGTCCTTCAGATCTAAAATTTCTACGTTATAAATTGCGAAAGGTCCGGAGAATTATAAGAATAAATTGCTAAAAGTATAACAAAAATAGTATGTCAACAGCGAAATATTATCTTATCGATGCAGCTCGAGTGAAATTATGAGCTTAAATAGAAAACCACAGATTATAAATATTGATTTATAGGTTTCATGTGATTTAAAAGGCTTTACAAGCAAGAAAAAGTATACTTTAATTTGAAATCAAGTATTACAATAATATATGACGTGATTTTCCTAATTATCTCTAGAAATAAAAATGAGGTAAATTAAGAATTACCTTAATAGCAATATTTATCATAAATTACACTTAAAGACACTTATTCCTATGGGAATTTCAAGAACAATATCAATAATATCAATAACAAATTTATACATACGTAATTTATTATTTCTAGTCGGTTTAAAGGTTCAGTACCTTATACATATTTACAGTTGATAATTGAATCGATTCATTAATATTAATATTCTTCTAATTGCCCACTTGTGAACAATTCAGGATCTAAGCTGTTCAAATTGCTAATCAACACTTACCAAGTCAGTAATTTTAATATGGTTAAATACAGTGTCGCACAATATTTATATTCAGCGATGCCTCGGTGTACGGATTAAGGAATTATTATTTTTACGTGGTCTCCAAAAACGTTTGTATACGTAACACAATGAATTTTTCTTATTCAAACAACCCCTTTGTTATTGTTTAAATGATGTATTTTAAAACTGTTCTCTTTCCGCTGAGCCTATTTAGCAGCTATAGTATTTTGAAAAAATTTTACTTGACATTTTAACATTTTGTTAGTTATCAAATATATTTGAATGCTTTTAAAATATAGAATTTTAAAGTAATCTTTTTCCCAAGAAATCATTATTATCGAGTTTTGATTTTTTAACAATTTAAAGCATGAGCTGAGCCAGAAAGAATGCTTTGAGATAATCAATCGAATGTTTGGTGACAAATCACGTTCTTTAGCTACCGTAACTTTCGAGTTTTTAAGTTTTGTGCCCGTTGGGTTCCCCGCCACTTGACTCTAGTACAAAAAGAAAGCTGTGTGGCATGATACAGATTTGCAGTGTATCCTTCCGATAATCGATCATTTCATATGGTATATAGATGATGAAACGTGGGTATATTGTTATGATCCTGAAGCAAAGCAATAGTCAGCAGGTTGGGTTTTTGATAACGAATCGGCTTCAATAAAAGTTGTTTGTGAAAAAAGCCGAAACAAAAAGATGGTTGGCATATGTTTTTTAAAATACAGGATGTTTCCACTGTTAATGCTGAATTAGTTGGTTCCAGAAAACATTTCGTAATCTGAAATTTCGTAACTCAAATAAAATTTTCTCCGATGAAAACTTATGTGCTCTGCAGAATTGGTACCTGAATATACAGAGTGATTTAAATTAAGTGCGCACCATTGCCACCTCTGTTATTGTTGATTCTAGAAAGCAGGTTTCAATACACTATTGTCTTAAAACGAATTGTTTAGAACAGATTTTAGTTGATGACAAAGACACTGTAAAATTTATAGGAGGCTTCTTTCACTTTAAACCAAAACAAATAGTATGCCGCTTGAAATTGTCAAAAACACACTGGTGCGCGCTTAATTTGAATCATCCTGTATAATGGATTATATTATGTCTAGAAACGATAGAATAGAAAATACGTTCCAATAGAAATCGCAAAATAGTCAGACGCAAATTCGATTGATCAAAAAAAAATTATTAGTTCCAGATTTCTGTTGGAATGAAGAATCCACACATATTTTGTTTCTTGTTATTCGATGTAGTTTTTAATTATGATTAACTATGGATTCTCAACAGACTTCTATATTACTGAAAATACCCTTAAAAAATGCTAAAATTTTATTCCGCAAATATGCGACTATAGCGCCATAGATTGGCATCGTTAGATTGACGAAATTCCGTGCTTTTCTTTTTTTTATGTCCTTCAAAAATCTCATCTGTTCTGAAAGATCTCGACGAGCACTTTAAAGCAAAAACAAGTTCAACTCTTTAGCTGTAATTGTTCCGACGCTACGGCGTCTTAAAGTTGAGAAATGAAAATTCTCTTTTTCAACTTTGAAGCGCCAGAGCAAGCAAACGAGCTAAAAGGTTCTGCTTGATCGCAGCGGTTAATTTTCTACCGGAAGCCCCTCAAATTCGCCATTCAGAAATGCATATCTACGGAAAAAATCGACGAAAACTAGAGCGATGTCGATTTCGGGTCCATTTCCGACGCCGTTTTTCGTTAGTCCGAAAACTTCAAACGGTCATTCCTATCGAGCGGATTTCCGTCAAGAGACACGTCGTCCTTTAATATATAATTCAACACGTTTCGGTGCATTTTTTCTTCTACAGTTTTCGTATATCTAAGCGCCCATCGTTAGAGGCAGCGAGCTAAAATTTTATTCCGCAAATATGCGACTATAGGGCGACTATAGATTGGCAACGTTAAATTGGCGAAATTCCACAAATTTCTTGCCAACATTTTTAAATTTAAATCTTGAACAATTCAAGAAAATATATTTTACGCCATCTAGTATTTGGTTATATTAAAAAAAAGTGCCTTAACGTTACCTACACTTACTTATCGCCCACGACGTATATATTTACCTCCCACTCATTACACAACTGGGATATACCTTTTATTTTTCATTATCTTGAAACATTTTTATGTATTACTGTTGAACCTTCTACATGTACGCTTTACCCGCTCAAAAATGAATATACTCTATTTGTTATTGTCAGTAACGTTACATGTTATGTGCTGTATATCATTCGTGATACAGTTGGCGATGTGTTATTATATACCTGCAGCCTTGGACCTTTTGGGAGGTAAGAAATTACTGTGATTTCTAATTATTTCAATTATATGTAATTAGAGTTTTTATCAACTGCGTACGTTTCCAAAACATAAGATTAGGTAAAAATAACGCTCTAAAGTGAATTTATTTGTAAAGTTATTTTCGAAAGGTATATTTTACATTACACAATGTAGTCGCTTTGTTATATAGTGTTTTGTAATGTTAACACTTCAATATGTTGTAATTAAATAATTTTATTTGGAAATAGGACCATACTATTTCTGTGCGTTGTATTGTTAGATTTCTATTATTAGAAAGCCCAGTTATATAGATTTATTACATTGTGCTGTACGTTTAAAATTAGCGCCATTATTATCTACGCATGCGTAGTAAAATAAACTTGAAGAACAGTGCGATCCAGTGTTGCCAAATGATTTGGAGCGAAATCGGGGATTTAAAATTTAATTTTGCGACAAGAAAATTATTTATTCGGGGTGTCTCGCAATTAACTTACAGCGTGTTCAAATTGTACAGAATAATAATGCTTCTACAACAACTATAGTACGAAAATAGTCTGAAACGTTAGAAGCCTCAACATCAAAATGGCGCTTCTTATTAAAAATATAACTTCAGCCGTATTGGACGCTCTGCTGTTGGTTAACAGGCGTTTATGTGTGTCGATATTAGTGTTTTTTATAAATATGAAAAAGTCGAATATCCAGCTGTCATTTAATTCTTGCATTTGGAAGAATTGCCTACGCAGATTAAAGCCGAGATGGACGCTGTTTACGGGAACCCCGCGCCACCATTTGTCGCAATGACATTTTGAACAACTGAATTTAAACGTGATCGTACCAGTTTAGTTGATGATGAACGTTCGGGACGACCAAAAACTGTAATCACTAGAGATAACATCGGAAGGAATCAAACGCACTCGAATTAACATTTGTAAAGCCTCGTTAAGGTGGTTTAAGATTAAACATTTTAGCATCGATTAATAATTCTAGATGAAACTTGACACTCTCGTAGTCAAGGCGCATTAGAAACAGCGAATTACGGCTCCGAAAAAGGCGAAGACTCTTCCATTATCCGAGAAAGTGACGCCGACCGTCTTTTGAAATATGGAATTGTATTAATTGGCTTGGAAAAGGAAAAACAATAATTATGCAGGCAAACAAAATTGTTTTAGTTTCGACGTACGACTTCATTTTGTTAAACAGAATGTTATAGTGATTTGAGTTGTTTTATTAAGCTACCAGGTGTGTCGGTAATTCCTTTCCGGTTTTTCCGGCAG
>LR737384.1:4885586-4952216 GCA_902655005.2 Marronus borbonicus | reverse complement strand
GGTTTGGGGAACAGTACCCGGTTTATGTCGCTGCTTCCTGAATGGCAGGCATGCGTTTCTTTGGCACTAGAGGGAGCCAGGAAATGTCGTTTTGAAAGTTGTGGCATTAACTGTGAGGCAACAGCGATAGAAGGTAGAGGATAAAAAATTACTCTCGAAACCACGCTGATGACGCCGGGTAGGCAGAAACATGTCCCCGTGTTAGTGTATTTTTTTCTCTCTCCTTTTATTGCATTTACCGTGAATTATTCCATCAATACCATGAGGAAGCTAAGCTATCTTAGCGTTATTTTTTAGTTATTGTTTCTAGGCATTTTCTGATGTGTTCTGTTATATATCTATTTTCAATTTACGATCGTTTTGCAATATTATTGAAATGGGAAACAAGAAAGATCAACGGAAAAGATTGCTTTATCACACTAGATCCTCAAGGTTGTATCTTCTAAACTCTTTAAGCAATAGGTCATCATTCTCATCATTATACAATAATAATATCCAACATTTATTATAAACTTATCAAAATTAAGTTTGTTTACAAAATACGAGGTATAAGGTATAATAAATGTTTTACATGCATAAACAATAAACATCCGGTTTCTAAATTACAAGAATCAATGATAAAATTAATCAAAATAAACATGACATCTCTCTTACAGCGACAACTTCAAGAAAAAGGAACCTGGTTTCATCTTCACGTATCCAACGACATTAATTTCCGGTGTAAAAGCAACAGCTTGCTTGAATCTCTATGACGACGCCATTTTACCTACGAAAGCTTTGGTTGATATCAAGGTTAATAAACAGCATTATACAACGAATGTTAATATAATATCAGGTATTCGGTGTTGTTTTTGAACGTACATTAAATTTAACAGATGATATAGTAAATAAATCTTTTTAGATAATTTCTGCTTTGCTCTTAACGTACCGAATCTTAATCAGCCTTATAAGGTTGCAGCAAATATAGATCTGCAATTGCAGTTAAATAATACAATACACTGGTTTAACGCGGACGATATACCGTTTATATATCCAAATGAGTACACTACTTTTATCGAAACGGATAGGAACTTTTATAGGATGGGGGAGAAAGTGAAGATACGTTTTTTGGTATTAAATCATGATTTAAGACCACCAAACAGTTATAAGGTATGTCTGCATCTTGATGAATACAAACATTGTATCTAAAATTTATTGTTGAATATTTTCATTTAAAAACTCTGAAGTATTTTGTTTAAACTGCGTTGTTGCAAGGCGATGTACGAGGATAACCAAGAAAGTCTTCAACATCCAGCACTAGCGATACTCCCATCTTTTTAATTCGTCGAAATAGCAGTCGACATCTTGTCCTGCAAAATAGCCGTTTACGAATGTATTAGTCCCCTCGTTCGCTGGAAGTGTTTGTCCATCGAGCGAAGTATTGAGCCTAGAAAACGGGAAAAAATTTCTGAGAATCAGATTTGCTGAATAGGGCGGATGGTCTATCAATTAGAACCCAAGTTTGTGGATTTTTCCATGGTATCTACCGGAACGTAAAACGATGGAACAAAACTTTCTTTTTCTTCAAATACAGCCGTTTCTCCGCAATTTCTGACTTCAACTTGTCACATACTGATGCGTAGTTCTCATTATTGTTTTTTATTTTTCAAGATAATCGATTAACGCAACTTTCTGACTATAATCAAAACCAGTCGCCATCACTTGCCCGGTCGATGTAATAATCTTCGTCTTTTCCGGAGCCGATTCGTCCTTCACAGTCCATCGTTTTGACTATGCCGTGGTTTCAGCAGTTTACTGGTGTATCCAAGATTCATCTGCAACGCGCGGTTAGCTTCTTCATGCCCAATTCTTCCGGAACAAACGCGTTCTTTCTTGTTCTCACGTTCTACGATGTCTCTAACCTTAACTCGCTGGTCGTCTAGCACCATTTAGTGAATTTTTTCGATGTTATTGCTAGTGGTTACAGTCTTTTGTTGCCCTGAATGTTTATCGTTAACTAAGCTGGCACGATCACGTTAAATTTCAGCTACCCAAAATTTCACCGTGGCAAATAATGGTGTAGTCTCCGTAAATAGCGTCCAACTCGGGTTTAATTTGTATGGAGGTATTGCCTTTCAAATGCAAGAATTTACTGATTTTTTCAATTTTCTCAGGAATACTAATATTAACCGACACAGACAACATCTTCATGTTAAAGCTTGAACTTTCTCAGATTATCCTCGTATTTTTTTTTTGTAAGCAAAAGCAAGTGCAAATGCCAAAATTTGTCTACTTATATTGATTAATAAATTTCAGATATGATGCCCAGTATAGTATGTGTACATATAAACGTTTTATTGGCTATTCACATTACTATTTTAATTCAGGTATCAAGTGCTACTTTATATAATCCGTTCGGAAATACCGTAGCAGTTTGGAAGAATATTCCGACTGAATTAGGTTTAGCGCAAGAGGAGTTTCAACTCGCACAAGACACGACTGTGGTTTGTATTAGAATGTTTTCGTATCGAATGTTAGACAGTCAATATTTTAAATTCAAAAGTGAATCTTACTCAAAAACCTAAGCAAAGCGGTTTCAATTACAAAATAATTTAATTATAAATTAATCGGACAGGTTGAATTACAAAGTAATTGAATTACAATGTAACTAATTACCACGATAATTAGTGATTTTCTATTTAATTGCGTGATTTAATTAACTGTAATTAACTCACATTTATTAAAAAAAATTAAAACTTATTGGAAGTCGGAACACATCAGAAAATGTCTAGAAACAATAACCAAAAAATATGATGCTAAGATAGCTTAGCTTCCTCATGGTATTGGTGGAATAAGGAACAGCGATTGAAGGTAGAGATATGAAAAGTACTCTCGAAACCACGCTGATGACGCCGGGTAGGCAGAAACATGTCCGTGGTTAGTGTATTTTTTTCTCTCCTTTTATTGCGTTTGCTGCGAATTATTCCATCAATACCATGAGGAAGCTAAACTATCTTAGCATTATTTTGTTGTTATTGTTTCTAGGCATTTTCTGATGTGTTCTGTTTATATACATCATGGTAACCCTGTCGCAATATTCACATATGCGGTTTCCCAAAGCGCTACCAGCGTCGCCATCTCGTGTTTAGCAGAGAACTGCTCGAGGGATGGTTTGGGGAACAGTACCCGGTTTATGTCGCTGCTTCCTGAACGGCAGGCATGCGTTTCTTTGGCACTAGAGGGCGCCAAGAAATGTCGAGTTTGTCGTTTTGAAAGTTGTGGTATTAACTGTGAGGCAACAGCGATAGAAGGTAGAGATATGAAAAATACTCTCGAAACCACGCTGATGACGCCGGGTAGGCAGAAACATGTCCGTATGTTAGTGTATTTTTTTCTCTCTCCTTTTATTGCGTTTGCCGTGAATTATTCCATCAATACCATGAGGAAGCTAAGCTATCTTAGCATCATATTTTTTGGTTATTGAAGTCATATTGTAAAATGTTCAAGTTGAAATATAAACCAAGAAATCAACGTTGATAGAAACAAAATGGTGAAATTTGGTATTTTTTCATTACTTCTACTATTTTGGTCAGCCTCATCATCTTCTTCTTCTCCTACTGCTCCTCCTCCATTCAATACTCGTTTCACCTATCTTTTCTCCCTCATTCTTGATATGTTCTCTATCCATCTAACACGTTGAGCTTTTGATAGCTTCTTTTCTATCCATGGTTCACATTTCCCATGCATATGTGGCCATTGTTGTTTGATATATTTTAGTTTTCGCCGGTCTAGAGCAATTTTTTTGTTTTTTTCTTACCTTTGGCTCTTCTTTCTCCTTATCTGTTATTGTTGCTTAAAAATACTCCGCTTAATCAACCTTTCCTATAGTATCTCTATTCCCATTTCTGCACTTAATACATAGGTTCTCTGTTCTCCTTTCGTTTCGATTTATTTTTAATTCGTATTCTTTCCGCTTTTTTTCTAACAGTTTAAATATCTTCACTATTTTTGCTTTCGTTCAACAATTAATACACACTGTTCAAAATAATTAGAGAAACTCTTGCTTTCATCCCAATAATTTTTTAGTTATAATAATAGAAAAATAGAAATCCTATGAAGCTTATCATAAAAAGTCATATTTCACTTAAGTAACTTTAATTTTCGAGATAATGGTGCGATCAATTTTATTTTAACCAGGGTAAATGGAAGATAGAAGCAAATGGATATACGAAAATCTTCCACGTAAAACGATACGTTTTACCTCGATTCCAAGTCAAGCTTTTTACGCCGAGGATTATATATGTCGGCACGAAGAACTTATACTTCCACGTATGCGCGAAATATCCTTACGGTGAGCATGTTCAAGGAGCAACCCAGTTGAAAGTATCCTATCCAGTTAATGCCGAAATAAAACAGCTACATAAACATAAAGAGGTATGCCATCAGATATAATCATACAACACGGAACGAATGAAAGCGTTGTTATAAATACTTATTGTTGTGTAATTTAATATAGCTGCAAGCAGCAAATATTATTCAAAAATAAGTTTTTATTGTTAAAATTCATATTCTCTAGGCATATCTGCTAATACTTTCATAATAAAGCAGTTTTAAAATAAGATTAAAACAACGATTATTTCAAGAATTAAAAGTTTTACAACTCAAATTTTTTTTACATTTTATAAGTCAAAATGCATGTTCAAGATCACTATACGATAAAGAGAGTCGAACTCAAAAATACAAAAAATCTTTACTTTTTATGTTTTTTTTTAACAAGCTAAAATCTTGTCACATACGCAACTAAATTTTCTGTATTTTTGAATTAGTTAACAGTGCTTTATTAAACGAGACTTAAGATCCATGGTTCTCAAGAGGCGGTTACGTGATCTCTGTTAATTTTTTCTCCGATTTTCAAGTGTCTTGTTCTTGTTTACTTATTCGTTTTTAAAAAGAACAATGCTAGTTCGTTGCGTTTAACTGCATGAGGTCTCGAGTTTAAGATTTTCCTTTATCAATGTAAACGTACGCATGAACACTTTAAACTTATGCTCAAAGGTTTGAATTTTGTTTACGATGGGGCTTAGTGGAATAAGGCATTATGTTTTGCAAAAATTTAGGAATCGGAATCTTGGAATGGCATTTGTGATAAGTGTAGCAAAAGACACTTGCTGACTGAGCTTCGAAAATATCCAAAGTGAGTCTTGTTTTTATTGGATATCATGGACAGCAAAGGTTTCGCAGGAGAACTCGTAGAATCAATAAAAAATGATTCTTCAAGCTCTTGCGTCATTTTGTAAAACGTATACAGGCTTCTCTGTCTTTGAAAAGGACAAAAGAAGAATTGCAGAATTTTACAAATTGATTTCGCAATGTCGTATTTATTTGAGGGCCAAATCGAAATTCAGTATGCCTTTTGAAGTCGTTCAAGCGTTCAATTATTTACCTTTGCTCTCTTTGAAAATAAAAATGCTGTTTTTACTATTCTAATAACTATTTCCTAGGAAGTATAAGAAAGATTTTACGTTGGAATACTTTGCAACAAGACATGATAAAGGTGTTGCAGATGTAATTGTGGATCGAGCAAAATCTCTTGTTGGGCAGATCATTTGCAACCAAGGTCGGAATATTTTCCATTTCGACTTTTTTTAATGTGGCTAAAAAGTCGATGACATCCACACATAAGTCAGGAATAAATTAATGCAATTTTTGAAGGAGAAAAACCTTGGGATTCAATGCTTGCATTTCCAACAGAAGATAAAGATGCCCATGTTATTAAATCTAACGCGAAGGGAAAGATCACTTTCTGGGAGACAAATACTAGCAAATCTTCGTATATGCACCGCCGTGAAAAGAGCTACCAAAAGCTAGCAGTCAGTTTTGCCGATGATACCCGAACGTTCAGTGGTGGCCGTATTACAGCAGCAAATTGGAGAAATAGAAAAAAAATCATATCGATCGAAGTTTAAATATTATCGAACACTGCTGCCTTGTGAAGGGTCTAAAGGATAGTTTACCTAAAACCTTTACACAAAATACTTCATATCTGAGGGGGTCCATCTTGGCTGCTCTTTTCACACCGGTCGTATAAAGATTATTTTCAGCTTTACTTTTTATGGTTTTAATTTTATTTGTTTTAAATATAGATTAATAATTAGGTAGGAACGGATTAATTTAATGTGTGACACACGGAACGCCTTTTTAAATTTTCAAATTTTTCCCATTCCTTGCTGAATACGCTGTATATGTAGGTTGAGTCATTATAACAGTGGTCTTTAACCTTTTTTTTTCATTATTTTCGTTTGCTAATTTTATTATTTTCAGATTAAAAACGGTTGCGTAAAATTCAGATTCACAAACGACGATTTCCAATTTTACGATACGACACCAGATCGTAACATTTTTATTACCGCATCGGTAACCGAAAAGGGTACCAACATAATGGAGATAGAAACGGTAAAAGTGCGCGTGATACGTCAGGAATACCAATTGAAATTCTCAGACGATCAAGAATATTTCCAACCGGGCTTCCCATATCGCGGAAAATTAAAGCTGTCCAACGTCATGATACCGTTAAAGAACGAAGTGATCCAGTTGTGCTGCGAATTCGCCATCAAGAGGGTGTGGAATATAAAGCAAAGGGATTGTAGGAATTTCACTATCAACAGTGAGAATGTTATAAACTTCACCGTATTGCCAACCAAAGAGAATGTCGTCCAATTAAACCTACAGGTGTGGTATATACAATTTGGATTATTGATTGGTCATGCTTTTACACTATTTGTCCATGTCAAAAACGAATACACATTATGATAATGTTCATCAGTTACTTTCATCTCTAAAAACTGGAAATTTTAGCAAGATTAACATTCATCCCGAATTATATCAGCATTGAGACGATGTGAAGCAATTAAATCGATTCTAAATCTAGGCAAAAAAAATTAGGAATTTATGTTTATGTTGTATTTCCTGCTGGATTATCTTTTGAGAAGACGTTGCTGTATATTTTCAAGAAACTGAGGTCTTATACTCCGGAAAATCTGTTCACGTGATTTTCCATCAAGCGCGGTACCCTTCGCGCTTTTTCATGTCCAAATCTTTAATAAATAGGTTCTTTCGAGATGTCCATAGACTCTGCTATTTCTCTAACCTTAATTCGATGATTGTCTAGCACCATTTTGTGAACTTTTCCGATGTTATCGATAGTGATTGTAGTTTTTGGCGGTCTCAATCATTGATCGTCGACCAAGATAGTAGGACCACATTTAAATTTAGCTGCCCAAAATTTCACTGTGGCAAATGATTGTGCAAAGTCTCCGTAAATAGCGTCAATTTCTGCTTTAATTTACGCAGACCTCATTGTCTCATCCAATGTAGCAATTTAATGGTGGCTCAATATTCGATTATTTTCATTTACAGAAACGCTAACTGTTAAAGGACAACTGAAGAGCTACTCTGGTTGAAATTGTCATAACTATTTCAACGTATGCGTACTTGTATTACCAAAATGTATTTGAAACTTTTCATACTACTTTCGTGTGTCTCCGCCTACGTTCATTTAGCTTCTTTTGTCCGAAAAAAAGGTTTTTTTTTCTTTGTATTTTGATATTTCATATTTCACAATGTGAATCCGTTTTGGCTGTTGAGAATTGGAAATGTTTATTCTCACCGATGACCGGTCCATAGAAGGCTATTGCATCGTCCGAATTTATTTATTAATTTTAGAATTCGTAACAATACAAACTAAACAAACACGAAAACATCAAATAATAATTTCATATTTTCGAAATTCTTTTAGGCATTACCAATAAACCGAAGTAGTGATGGCATATCCGCTGTAATGATCTTGAAAAGGTGGTATTCTAAATCCCACAACTCCATCCACATCGAAAAACATCACAGATCCTTTCCTAAATGCGGCTCAACACTCCATTACACAATATCTTATCTTTCAGACCATCTTAGAGATTCGGAAAATGTTACTTTTAGCTATATTGTAAGTAAATCACGTAGTATTTACTTTTTAGGATTTAAATGATAATTTTTTCCAGCTAGTTTCTAGGGACGAGATCTTAAAATTAGGAAATGTGAACCACGTCCCTAGAAAGCAAAAATTAAATTTACAGGAAATGAAGAATATCATCGGGCAATCGGCGAAATTCGTTGGAAGCGAAAGGACAGTAGATAGGTTCAGTTTAAGACTGTCTTTGGGTACTAACATTTATACCAAGGCGAATTTGTTAATTTACTACGTTTCTCAGAATGAGGTTGTGGCTGCAAGTGCTGATATTAATGTCGAAAAGTGCTTACCAAGCAACGTAAGGTTTATCATCATTGAAACTAAAACTTGAGTTACACGTTTTCGCTAATAGGTGAAGGCGAAATGGTCAAATAGTAGGTTACATCCCGGTGAAAGAGCATCGCTCCATTTAAAAACTGATGGGAATTCTTTATGTGCTGTATCGTCTGTTGATAAAGCAATCAGCTTTATTGGATCGCATAAAACTATGAGTGCTAGTTCAATTCTAAGGTCATTCGTGCAAACGGAAAGGCGTTCGTTCTCCTATAACAGGAACTGTTTACCTACCAATCCTATAGAAAGACCAGGTAAGTGTTATATGCCAAAATACCACATTTGCCGAATCATTGCCCTCCCCGACAAAAACTTAGACGCGGTAAGATGCTTTACGGATTTTAAGGGTTACAACATTTCCTTGCGAAACTAGCAAGATATCTAATTAAGTTTTTATTCATAAAAGTAAAATAAACTTAAAAATATCTCCTCCTGTAATATATGAACTAAATAATAAATTATTACTCCAATGTTTAAACAATTTCTGCGACAAAAATTTAGACGCTCTATTGCAAATGTAAAAAAAAAATCAACAAATGAGTGATCTGTAATGAGTAGATCCCCCATTGTCCTTAATCACTTCCAATAGTCTGTTATTAATAGATTTATATAAATTTAACACATAATTTTGAAGGAGTCTGCCATTCAGTCACTATTGAAGTTTTCAGTTCCTGTACCGTGAAGTATTGACGGCCTCCGCCATAAACGCGACGTGCCAATTCACCCCACATGTTTTCAATAATGTTTAAGTCTGGTGACCGTGCCGGCCACTGTAAAGTTTTAATCTTTTTCTCTTTGAACCATTCAGTAATGATTTTTGCTTTATGAATTGGCGCGTTATCTTGCTGAAAAACAAAATTGCGCCCGGCCCATTGGTTTCCAAAACGTAGAAGATTGTCACGCAATAAGTCTTTATACGCCACAGATGTCATTTTGTTTGTACAAAACACTATCCCACTTTTATCGCGAAATCCAATCGCTACCCATATCATCACAGATCCACCCCCTAATTGTCTGGTCATTTCCACTTTTGGTTCCTTTCTCAGATCATGATAATAATGCGAGTATCCATCCCGTCCGTCCAAATTAAAACATTTCTCATCGGAAAATATAATTTTTCCCGTAGTTTCTTCCGGGATACGTGTTCTTCAGCAAATCTCAACCTCGCTTCTTTGTGTTTCGCCGAAAGTGGCGATCTTCTCAACATTTTCTTCCGTGATATTACCGGTGACGCCTTTAAAATCCTTTGAACATTACGCACGAGCGTTTGTACCCTCGCCTGTTCTGCAATAACTCTCGCAGACGCAGAAGAATTGGATGCACACCGCAATATCATGCGTTTATCCTGCTTACTTACAGCTTTCGGTCGCCCCTGGCCTTTTGGTATGCCGTAATTTTCCGGATCTTTTAGGAAATTTCTAACGGAATGATCGCTTCTTCGTAACCGACGAGCAATTCCCTTCTTACTAACACCATCTTGGTGCCAGGCTAGAAGTTTACCCCTTTCTATCAAGGATAATTGTTTTTTTCTACCCATATTGCAAACACTTTATAAAATATAATTTCTCGTGGTGAAACGTGTACACTTTACCAGCACAACCACTGCATATAAAGAGAAGTATCAAATTAAAACATTTTCGCTTCTATTAATGTAATAAATGCACAGGGTCTAAATTTTTGTCGCATTTAAAATTCCTATTTTGATCTAGAAAAATCTCAATTACCCCTCACAAAGCAATAAATCCCCAGAAATATCTATAAATGGACTATTTACATAACAAGTGTTAGTAACCCTCATTTACATTTTATATAATGTCTACAAACTTTGTTTCGTAAATAGAAATGATACCGCGTCTATGTTTTTGTCGGGTAGTGTATATACAGCGATTTACAGTTTTTTTTACTTGTTAACACCGAAGTAACTTGCAGCAAATATGCGCGTTAACCCGTGGGATCTAAGGAAAAAGCGACATGTCCCTAGCAGTACACTGAACAATTTCATAGCGCACGAACATTCTTCACACTTCGATTCGTACGAAATATTCAAGGTAGGTAATTCCATCATAAGAATACAGAGAAAGATAGTCCCGTTAACTAATCATAGCGGTATTTGTTCAGAAAAGCAATATCGGTGTGATTTCGAATATGAGATTGATCTCTAAACCTTGCGAAAAAGGTAACAGACTAACACATTGTCCGATTAATTAACATGTAAGAGGATATCATACTTCTAGCTCAGAGTAATCCGCATTTCTTAATCTATAAGCCGAATTCTCTCGAGTATGAGGTAGAAAACGAGGACTATGGATCCGCTATCCGAAGTTACTTCCCCGAATCTTGGCTGTGGGATCTTGTGCTTGTAGGGTAAGCAATTTGAATACTATTTCCTTTTGCACATTTTCTATTCCTATTTGTTTCAGTAAAGGTGGCGAAGCTATATTGGAGAGAAAGGTACCTGATAGCATAACTACTTGGAATACGAATGTCTTGTGCGTTTCTCCTTATAAGGGCATCGGTCTAAGCAATCCACTTGAGTTGACTGCTTTTAAATCCTTTTTTCTAGACATACTAATGCCCTATTCGATTAAAAAGAACGAGGTTCTTCATTTGCCGATAGTTGTGCATAATTATTTGAATCATAGCATACCGGTAAGTATACTACGAGGAATACCTTAAATTTTTACAAAAACAATGAAAGCAAAAAAGAATGTTTTTGACACAAATCGTTTTATTGTTTTTCAAAATATTCGTAATTAAGATCAATACACTTTTGCCTACATTTGAACCAATTCTCGAAATGTGTTTTTTTTCTCTGAAGTTGGTATCTCATTATGATTTTGAAGACCAACAGCTTTTTGAGAAGATACAAATCGGTGTCTACGAATTTTTTGTTTGACATTCAAGATCAAAAAGAAGTCAAGTAAATACATGCAATGAAACATTCATTCGATGTTTTTCTCCTTCAAATAATCAATTGTTTGATGTGCTGCGTGAGAGTTAGCGCTGCCGCCATGAAGGAGGATGCGATGTTGCCGATTGTTTTTCCTGATTTCATCAATAACTTCTGGAAAACAACCATTAAGCATTAATCCTTCAAAATAATACTTGCCACATGTCTAGTACAACAAATGAAACAAGCAATAATTTTCTTGGAAGTGTTTCGTGAACTTTTGTTGGAATCGGTTTATCTGGAAACCACCCAAACGGATGATTGTCGCTTAGTTTTCAACTCTTCTATCGAATTTTTTGAGGATCTTTTTGTACCAATTGACAGGAGTCTTTTGTGTTTGGATCAATAGATCTTTTTCACCCCTAAATGTTCATGAAAAATCGAATGTACTCCAATCTTCAATATATCTAAGGATACCTCTATTTCACGGTAAGTCACACGCTGACCCTCATCAATGATGTTGCGCACAACATTTGACCTCCACGAAATTCATCGCTGACGAAAGCTCAACCGTTGCGAGATTCAGTCTTTTCTGATGATGCTTCATTACCAAAAGTTGAACGAAGTGATTGGAGGCATTGTTGTGTTAGGCCTTTACTACAATGTTAAAAAATCATCCAGAGGAAACTTTCGGACGACACTTCCATTTCTTCTTGACCCATTTCTGTGTTGTCGCTGCTTCAACAATAACAAATGTCGGTATTATGAAAATAGTAATGTCAAATCTCAATAGCGCCATTTCGTGGTCGTTTGTAAAACTTAAGATGCTACTCTGGTACTATAACGTGTTTTTTGAAATTTTTTATTTTGAAAGTATTTACTCGTTTCCTCGGAAACGATCGAAGCTGACTCGAAGAAATCGATTTTTTGGAGAAGTATGTAAGCACTAATCTACAAATCGGCACAGATTGGCAAATTTTATACTTTTTATTTTTGCTCATTAAAATCATTATTTGGGGTTCTAATTGTTTCACCTTCACGAGGGTGTAACGCAGCGTTTCCCCAACTCAACCACACCTAGTCAACGAATTTTCTGGTTATTGCTAAAACAGACAAACAAGTTCCAGCGTGCGGTTTCGGCAGACAGATCTTTAGAAAAAAATCCGAGTTTCTCTTTTTTCACGGAACCCTTGTAAGACTTCAAGAAAAACTCAGGGTGCCATCGAATATATTTTTAAAACTGCTGGGTGAAAGCATCTTAACTTCTTAACGCCCATAACTGAAAAACTGTTAGATTTATCGACAGAACATTTTCCAACATTTTAACATCTAGGTGAAGCTAACATTGGAGGAGAGTGATGGTTCAGCATTGTTTCCCGGCGAGAACAAGACCATGTCGTTCTGTTTAGAGGAAGACAGTACTGGAACCCATACATTTCGTTTGAAATTCTACAACTTGGGACGTCAGAATGTTAGCGTGACTGCCATACTTGACTACTCATACCCAAAAAATTGCGGACCAGATGTGATTATAAACAGAAGGTTGCCTGTCTTTTGCATGTGCGTTCCGTTATGTTGCTTGTGTAACTCTTTTGGTATTTTAGAGACACTGTCCATAAGTCGGTTCTTGTCGAATCTGAAGGATACCTAGCAGAAATAGTGAAAAGTGCTGTTCTTTGTGCTAACGGTAAGTTGAATCAAGACATTATCAGCCAATTTAAATTAACTCTTTAAAGATTCTTCGGGCAACAATAACGTGTGGTGGGACATCAAGTTGCCCAAGGATATTGTTTCTGGTTCCGAAAAAAGCAAAATCGTACTAAATTCAGATCTAATGGGTCCTGCTATTCAAGTACGTGAGAAGTATCCATATCTAAATAAATATCCTAATATTTTCTTATGATAACATTTATAGAATTTGGAACATCTTCTAAATGTCCCTACAGGTTGTGGGGAACAAGTGATGGCAATGATAACTCCTAACTTATATGTTTTGAGGTATTTGAAAAGTAGCGGCAGACTTACCAAGTCTTTATATCAAAGAGCCATTCGGAATATGAAAATAGGTGATTAGTAAAATGCATTCGATCTCAAACATTTAACTTATTGGTATCATGTTATATAGGGTACCAAAGAATTTTGGATTACGCCCATGCCGACGGTTCTTTTTCGGCATTCGGGTATCACGATCCGAGTGGTTCCATGTTTTTAACTGCTTTCGTTGTGAGGACGTTGAAACAGGTGAAGGAATACATCCATGTCGATGAAAACGTTATCAGAAAAGCAATAAATTGGATAACTAAGAATCAGTTGGAGAATGGTTGCTTCCATGCTGGACATCACGTGTTTCATGAATTGGTTTGTATTTTTTGTGTAACCTTTAGCATTTATCAACTTGTTTTTTTTAAATTTTGGGTAAATTCAGTATATTATTTATGTTCTACAAGGGTAGTCTGAAAAGCTTCCAGCCTAACACAGAAACTAATAGGTTCTTTTTTATCAAATTCACCTTTATTTCTTTCACCTTTAGTTCTTTATTACAACTTGTAAGTTTACTTTTCCCAGCGGTGCTCCTCCTGAATTCATCCAAGGCGTATTGCCTTGCGAATGCAGAAACACTGACATTGACTGACATAAGCGACTGTTGGAGAACAACTGAGCATCCAACATGGCTAAGATTTTCAAAAGTATGTTTGACGAGCAACTTCATCTTCATTGTATGACTTAAAGCTTTTCAGACTACCAACGTATAACCAAAATGAAACCCTTTTTAAAGAACAATGATATCTTTGAAGAAGAAAATTGGAACGTTTCAAAAATTATTTCCTTCATATGCAAAAACTTTAAATCAATTCAGAACTAAAGCGAGGCTGTTGGTTTTGTAGGGTGGTATGAGTATTGAGAACAGCACCGCTGCGTTAACTGCTTACGTGCTCATAAGCCTTCTGGAATCAAACACTGTTTTAAACGAAACTATCCGAACAAATGCGAAGTATTGCATCAGAGGTCTGCACCAACCAGATAAATATACCCTGGCGATCAGTACCTATGCCCTATACCTTGTTGAATGGTTCAGTAACGCTGATAGAAGCTTAGAAAAGGTGTTGCAACTCGCCACCAAAGAAGGAGATCTGATGTGGTGGGGACAGCCAGGTTAGTAAATTCACTACTTGGTACACATTTGTTCTGGTTCAACCTCAACGTGCTGTACTATCTTTATATCCGTTTGTTGCGTTATGTTGTATCAAACGCGAACGTATTTATTAAGCCTGCAGAAACGAGTTGCGCTTCACGAAATTAGCAGAGACCAGATAGACTCGTGTTTATCCGTCTCATGAGAATGGGTTTGTGTTGCCTACTGGTTTCCCCGAGAGTCGACAAAACACGAGTTTGTCTGGTCTCTGCTAATTTCGTGAAGCGCACGAAAGCGCTCCTTTTTGCAGGCCTAGTGTTTATTGATTGATATAGTTTATATTTAAAATATTTAAGATAATCAATAAATTTCTTACGCAGATTTATCTACTTTACTTAACTGTCCGTTAAATTTCGTCGCATGCCTCGGTGGACCCCTTTTGGGTGAGCACCATGTATCTGTCCGTTAAATTAACAATGTATGCCTAATATGACGGTGTGGCAACGGTGTCCGTTATCTGTATGGAAAAGGCTACTATTCATAAATTATTACGCGATGGATATATGCAGCGTGTTCAATGAAGAATGGGACAATGCGATATTTCGATGAGGAACGAAGATTGTAAAACTCGAAAACCGTTGTTAAAAATGTACGGTAGAGGTACATATTTTGTGATTTTTTTTTATAAATTCGTCACCGCTTAATTTTTCTCAGTGGAATACCCTACTTTTGATTCGATTTTTGGACACTGCATTTGTAATTTCTCTTACTTTTCTGGAAAATAATCATTTTTATAAAGTTAAAACGAAGATTGTATTCTGCAGAGATACTAGATATTAAAGTTAAAGCGAAATCAAATGAGGTCTATACATATTTGATAACACCTAATTAAGGCTGCATTGGTTACGTTTCCTAGAGTTTCTAGCGTTATGATGGTATAAGCGCTCCTAAAAAGATATCTAATTAAGTTTTTATTCATAAAAGTAAAATAAACTTAAAAATATCTCTTCCAGTAATATATGAACTAAATAATAAATTATTACTCCAATGTTTAAACAATTTCTGCGACAAAAATTTAAACGCTCTGTTGCAAATGTAAAACAAAAATCAACAAATGAGTAATGCGTAGATCCTCCATTGTTCTTAATCACTTCCAATAGTCTGTTATTAATAGATTTATATAAATTTAACTCATAATTTTGAGGGATATTCTGCCATTCGGTCACTATTGAAGTTTAGTCACTATTGTACCGTGAAATATTGACGGCCTCCGCCATAAACGCGACAAACGCCAATTCACCCCACATGTTTTCAATAATGTTTAAGTCTGGTGACCGTGCCGGCCACTGTAAAGTTTTAATCTTTTTCTCTTTAAACCATTCAGTAATGGTTTTTGCTTTATGAATTGGCGCGTTATCTTGCTGAAAAACAAAATTGCGCCCGGCCCATTGCTTTCCAAAACGTAGAAGATTGTCACGCGATAAGTCTTTATACGTCACAGATATCATTTTGCTTGTGCAAAACACTATCCCAGTTTTATCGCGAAATCCAATCGCTGCCCATATCATCACAGATCCACCCCCTAATTGTCTGGTCATTTTCACGTTTGGTTCCTTTCTCAGATCATGATAATAATGCGAGTACCCATCCGGTCGGTCCAAATTAAAACGTTTCTCATCGGAAAATATAACTTTTTCCCATTGTTTCTTCCAGGACACGTGTTCTTCAGCAAATCTCAACCTCGCTTCTTTGTGTTTCGCCGAAAGTGGCGGTTTTCACAACATTTTCTTCCGTGATATTATCGGTGACGCCTTTAAAATCCTTTGAACATTACGCACGTGCGTTTGTACCCTCGTCTGTTCTGCAATAACTCTCGCCGACGCAGAAGAATTGGATGCACACCGCAATGTCAGGCGTTTATCCCGCTCACTTACAGCTTTTGGTCGCCTTGGTCTTTTGGTTTGCCGTAATTTTCCGGATCTTTTAGGAAATTTCTAACGGAATGATCGCTTCTTCGTAACCGACGAGCAATTTCCTTCTTACTAACACCATCCTGGTGCCAGGCTAGAACTTTACCCCTTTCTATCAAGGATAATTGCTTTTTTCTACCCATATTGCAAGCACTTTATAAAGTATAATTTCTCGTGGTGAAATGTGTACACTTTACCAGCACAACCGCTGCATATAAAGAGAAGTATCAAATTAAAACATTTTCGCTTATATTAATGTAATAAATGCGCAGGGTCTAAATTTTTGTCGCATTTAAAATTCCTATCTTGATCTGGGAAAATCTCAATTACCCCTCCCGTAAAGCAATAAATACCCAGAAATATCTATAAATGGACTATTTACATAACAAGTATTAATAACCCTCATTTACATTTTATATAATGTCTATAAACTTTGTTTCGTAAATAGAAACGATACCGCGTATATGTTTTTGTCGGGTAGTGTATGTTAATTCTTCAAATATCAGGAAACTGTACAGTAGATCACACTTTTTAAATGCCACTAAAGAAAGTAGCCTAAACGATTTAAATCAGGAGAGCGAGCTAGCTATCTTATAGGACCATTGGCACCTATCATCTCGGAGATACTCTGTTCAGATAGTCACTTACTGCGTTACTGTTATGAGCAGGGGCGTCGTTTTGTTGAAGCAGATTACTTGCTACAAATTTAACTTAACACTCTCAAGCAAAAGAGAGCTGATGTATTAGAAAATCCAGGTATTGCAGTCCTGTATGGATCGATCAACTCATCTACCAATATTCCACACCAGACACTTATGTCCCATAATTTTCTGGAAATTCGTTTCTCTCATCCAATGTGGATCTTCAGACCACAAAATACGAGCTAGGAAATTTGGAATTTGTTGCATACAATACTTGCGCGGTTCTTGTATATTGTATCGTATTCTTCATTTGAAAACGTGCTGTGACTAGTAACATCGCGAAAACCTCAAAATTTTCAAGGTTAAACACATTTAGATGTGCTTTGTTTTCATGGGTGTCTGTTAAGTTTTAAGAACATTTTTGATAAATTGATAAATGAATGATTAACAATTTTGTAATTTATTGGAGGATATTGTCGTGTTGCTTAAGTATTGCCTGTCTTATATTTACCGATTACAATCTTTTATTCTGCTTTATTCGTAGATTTTATCAATTTATTTTCACTCATTGGAATTTTATAAGCATTTAACTACGCGTTTTCAGAATTTTAAAACCTGCATTCCGAGGATATCGCAGTGTCCCATTCCTCGCTGATTAAGCTGTGTAGAATATGATTAATATAAAATTTATAATCATGTCCTTGGAATCTTTCGTCATTTTAGAAATTTTTGCTAGTCTTCACCTTTACTTATTGTCCAGAGATGGCCAAGATAGCGGAAACGATTACCTACTTTTTTGCGACAACTTCGCAGACTCAGACAGACAAGAGAAGGGCTTGTTGTTGCCTACCGGTTTCTCCGAGAGTCGACAAAACACGAGTCTGTCTAGTCAGTATAAAAAAGTAGTCGTTTCCCCTATGTACATTAAGAAGTTGAGACAATGTAGAACCTTTTGACTTCTAACTGTGTTTCAGACCTCTCCCTATCCGTGAGCATCGAGATGACAAGCTATGTATTGATGTCGTTACTACACAGGAACTCGTCACAAAATTTATATCACGCCAATTCTATAGTGAAATGGTTACACAGTAAAATAGGGGCAAAAGGAGGGTTTACCACTACACAGGTATTCGCAATGTTCCCGTAATATTTTTGGATTCAAATGAAATGCACAAGTTCAGTAAAAGTGAATTATTACTTCTATACGGCCAGAGCGTGGGTAAACAAATTCTCTAATAAAATATATTGAAGATTTCCCATACCTATCTAGCTTACTTTTTGAGTTATTGCGAAGTGTTCAATTTTCTTTACTATACGATAACTTAATGTTGTGATTCAACTTTTACTTGATTGAGCATTTCTTGAAGCTTTTAGCAGTATATCGAGAAAGTTTTTATGCCAACTAGATTTTACAAGGTGGCCATCGGTGATGCTTAATTCGTGTTATATCAATTCTATCTAATCTAATCCAATAGAGAAGTTTATCTACAATTTCTTTTATAAACATTTTTTTGTACACTGCCGTTCAGAGAAGTTCGGTCGATTGGTAAAAAAACATGAAAAGGTTACAGAAACAAACGAAACTAAAAACAAAATGCAATTTTATTGTATGTACAGGTGAAAAAGACTTTTGAAAGAGAGTATTTTTTTTTTCATCGACAAAACCTCCTTTGCTGTTAATCACCGCTCGAACTATTTTAGGCATTCTTTCGATAAGTTTTGTTAAAATGGATTGTGGAATATTAATCCATTCATGTTGCAGAATATTCCGTAAATGTTCTTGTGAAGTTGGGCATATTTTTCGGATCCTCCTGTCCAGTTCATCCCACAACAACTCTATAGGGTTCAAATCTGGGCTTTGTGGGGGCCATGTCATTACTTTCAGGGTGTGCTGTTCTTCTTGCTCCTTTAGATAGTTCTTACACACTAACGCAGTGTGTTTTGGGTCGTTGTCATCCATGAATGTAAACTTACGGCCTATTATACGCAATCCTGATGGCACTGCATGATTCTGGAGTATTGCAAAATAATTTTCCTTCCTGATTACACCCTGCACTCTGCATAAATCTCCCGTCCCAGCAAAGGAGAAACATCCTCACACTAACACAGAACTACGCCCTTGCTTCACTGTAGGCACAATGCAGTTCGGGATCACTTTTCGCTTTTAGATCTTCGGACATAAACTCGTCGATTTTGCCCAAAAACCTCAAATTTTGACTCGTCACTCCAAAGCACGTGTTTCCAATCATCTAACGACCAATCTAAATGAGAACGGGCCCTCTGTTGTTCCGACGTAATAAGGGTTTTCGAATGGCAATGCGTCCATGAAGGTTCGCTTGTTGAAGTCGACGTTTTACCGTACTCGCCGAAACTTGTTCTTCACGGCCGCGATTGACTTCGGCTGCTATTTGTGGAGCTGTTAATTTTCTATTGCGTTTACTTAATAATACAATTCTCAAATCTTCAGCTTTTGTTGTTTTCCTAGATGCTCCAGGACGAACACGATTTTCTATAGTTCCAGTTGTCCGATATCGCTTTATGATGTCATTTACTGTTGAACTTCTCATATTTATTTTTTCAGCAATTTATCGTGCTAAATATCCTTCTTCAAACAGCGTAATAATGCGTGAACATTTTTCTACACTGGTAGGCTTGCCACGTGCCATTTTGAAGTCAATTTTCTTAAAACTTTCGGGCAAAAACGACAGATGCACACCAACACACGTTCAACAGTAAAATGGAGCAAATTTATATCTTTACGCCTGTGATAAATAAACAAGAGTGATACTGCGGTATATTTTTTAAATGTATTGTTCTTTAATAATCTCCAAACGACCCGTTTCAAAAGATCTGTACTTCCGAGAAATTCTTGGAATGATAACAAAAGGGACTTTATTGTGGTTGTCGCAATATTTCTACTTTACATAATAATTTATGGCTTTAATCCTTTAGAAAAGAGTATATGGTTAATATTTCTCTAATTTTATGTATTAATAATTGTATACAGTGTGATATAATAGATTTTTATTGTATGACCGAACTTCACGGAACGGCAGTGTACAAAAAAAGCGTCCTTTAATAAATTATATATGAAACTATGTAGACAAGTTTTTCATTTAAATAATCAGTACTATGGTGAAACACTACAAATTATTATTTCTTTGTAAAAATATGTGTACATAAATTACTTTTTGTGTAAAATTTCAACATCTACCCAAAATAATCACTGGGCTAAAATGAATAAATTAGAAATAATTTTTGCGAAAGATGAATTGGTAAAAAAAAACAACCTCTCTATGCTAGTACGTCATACAAGAAAACATCGCATTCTTTTAAGTAACAGAATTTTATACTACCATACTTTAAATGAGCTGAGCAAAATGCGCCTTTTCGTAAGGCGACTCGAGCTAAGAAGGCTGATATCCTTGGACATTTTTTTGGCTACCGATACACGCCAGAAACGCCAAAAACAATGCCATATGTACTATATTTACATCTAAAAACTTTGTATTATTCCATGGAGATTAATGGTCATCATTTTGAACATTTAATAAAGTAAAATCCAAAGTAAAATGCACTTTTTGCTTACTGATTTAAAAAAAATTGATTTTTACTACGTGTTGCCGTAAAGAGAATTAAAAGACCCTATTCAAATTTTAAGTGTGGGGACTGCTGCGCCCTTAGGAACAATTTTAAATCGTCAGGCTCATCATTAAAAGTTGCCACCCTTGATATGAAAATTGACAGGTTTCGGAATTTTATATAAATCACAACAGGTAAAGAGTTACTTCACCACCTCAAGTAACTCTTTACCTGCTCTTTTCAATTGAAGTGCCCTGTATAGCATTTGTTGCCGGTGCCATCCATTATAACTCTAATGTTGGTTATTTACATTACAGTAGATTTGAAATTGTAGTGTTCTAGTTATTGCTTATTAGTAGTTTCACTTGTTTTAAGTAACCTATTAACCATTTATTATAGAAACTAGCTTACAAGGAATACGTTGTATGTTCTAAGGCGATGACCTATAATCTCGTACAACCAAAAAATATAAAGCTACGATAGCTTAAGCTTCCTTCATGGTATTGATGGAATAATTCATGGCAAACGCAATTAAAAAAATGAGTGAGAGAAAAAAATACACTAACACACGGAGATGTTTCTGCCTACCCGGCGTCATCAGCGTGGTTTCCAGAGTTTTTTTTCATATTTCTACCTTCTTGCCTTGCGTCGGTTCTTCTGGATCCTAGTCCTGCTTCTTCCAGTTCCATCGGGTTGATGATCTTCCTGGGGTCCTCGGTCCTAGTTGTTTGGGTCTCGGAGTCTTCTTGGTGGACTCCCTCCTCGGTTGCTAAAACAGAAACGTACGAGTTAGTAAGGCGTTATTACGCGCTATGGGGATACTCATGCCAGCCTACTCAGGTGGTCGTAGGTGGTCTTGTGCCTCGATCCCGAAGCTGTTCTTCGGGTGGTGGCGTTCTCCATCGCGGGATTCTCGCTGGTTAGCGTCTTCCGGAAGAAGTTTTTGTTGAGACGTGCCAGGAATTCCTGCAGCCGCTCGGTCTCGCTCAGGTGTGTCAGTGTAGCCAGCGAGGTGTATCGGGGTACGTGGAGTACTAATCGCAAGCAGCGATTTTGTACGGTCGAGAGGGAGGTATAAATGTGGGTGGGTGCCGCCGTGACCCAGACGGGACTGGCGTAGGAGAGAATCGGGCGTATGTGTGCCTTGTACAGTATTTCTACCTTCTATCGCTGTTGCCTCATAGTTAATACCACAACTTTCAAAACGCCAAACTCGACATTTCTTGGCGGCCTCTAGTGCCAAAGAAACGGATGCCTGCCGTTCAGGTAGCAGCGACATAAACCGGGTATTGTTCCCCAAACCATCCCTCGAGTAGTTCTCTGACTGCTAAACACGAGATGGCGACGCTGGTAGCGCTTTGGGAAACCGCACATGTGAATATTCCAACAGGCTTACCATGATGTATATAAACAGAATACATCAGAAAATGCCTAGAAACAATAACCAAAAAATATAATGCTAAGATAGCTTAGCTTCCTCATGGTATTGATGGAATAATTCACGGCAAACGCAATAAGAGGAGAGAGAAAAAAATACACTAACACACGGACATGTTTCTGCCTACCGGTATTAACTGTGAGGCAACAGCGATAGAAGGTAGAGATATGAAAAATACTCTTGAAACCACGCCGATGACGCCGGGTAGGTAGAAACATATCCGTGCGTTAGCGTATTTTTTTCTCTCTCCTTTTATTGCGTTTGCCGTGAATTATTCCATTAATACCATGAGGAGGCTAAGCTATCTTAGCATTATATTTTTTGATTATTGTTTCTAGGCATTTTCTGGTGTATTCTGTTTATAATCTCACATGTCTATCGGGAATACAATTTTTGTATATATATATTACAACAGTTGTAATTGTAAATGACAAAATCGCCCTAAAATAAATAAAAATCAATTTTTCAAGAAGAGAAAATTCATTATGGTGATTGATGTATTTAAATATCTATAATACTTAACATCTTTAGTTTTTGCTCAAATTTTAATCAATTTATTTTTACGATCACTTTTTCAGTTATTTATTAGTCAAAATACACTTAAGCAATATCAAAATCCCCCATATGAAACAAATTAAATTGACCATGTACCCTATCACTATCAGCATTGGAAATAAGGGCTGCAGTAAATAAAATACCAAAATTTGAACTAAACTAAAGAGATAGTCCGTTGTTGCTCTGAAAATGTATTAGCTAACGTTACTTTCTCATAGCATATATCTTTTGCATAATTTTTGTAGCTTCTGAGTTATCGCGGCTAATCAGCCTATGAATTCATAAAGTTTTAGATCAGTAGTTTAGATCGGGATAGCTGGGGCTACTCCGTTGTTGAATTGAATTTTTGACCCATTTCCTGTCTTTGTAATTGAATACGGCCTCGCGATCCTTGCTCGCTAACTTGAGCAAAACGCCTAACACTAGTTATCAACTGTTTGGGATCATTACTCTCCAGCAACAAGTTAACAAAGCTATTTAATAAATAGCGGAAATAAGCAGACAATTATTGATTAGAAAATAAAACGGAAATATTAAAAAAATTACGCAAATTAGCTATATAGAGTGCTACAACCTCTCCCTCTCCTAAAGTATTACAGTAGTAGGTATGTAGTCGGTATTTTAAGATTCGGAAATCACATTACAGTCTGCTGAAAAATGTCGAAAACATCACTTTTAATTAATGTCTTTCGAAAAAATAAAAATTTGTAGTATTTTAGCAAAAAACTTATGTGCTTTATGTTTCATTACATAATTTTATTATTAGAGGGCGCAAGTGAGTTTCGATAGGTTATAAAAAAAAGAAGAGCGAATGCTAGACTTTGTTTCCCCCCACCGAATTTTAGAAATAGGACAATTATTAAGGGTCATCTTTCATTCACAGTAATAGAATTTCCTGATTTAATGTATGTACAATTATGTTTTAATTATAAATTGTGACCCAATCGCAAAAACGATTGGGTACTCAAAAAATTGGTAAAGACTCATTTGAGTTGTTCCTCTCCACGGAAATCTTTAGTAAAAGGCGAAAGATTTATTCGCATTGAAGAGAAACCAGAGTAACTATTGCCTCGAAATGTTCAACAATTTATCTACAATTGTATTGCGATTTAGTTTAGCAAGAAACTTGGAGTCATCTTCGATGTAACAGCGAAACATACATATATAACTCCATCCACTTCTTAATTCATTAAACGAGACATAGATGGCGCAGATGGTCCAATAATAAATATAATTTAATTATTGTATGTGGCTCAGAGCCATATTTATATAAAATGATTTCGATGATCATGTTATAGAATGTAGTAGATATAAAAAAAATTGATCTGTTGTCGAAAACATAAAAAAATTCAATTGAATCACCACTCTAGCATTTAAGACGTTCAAGATACCCAACAGAAAACAAAGATATTTCGCAAAGACAAAATTATTTCAAAAACTGATCGAGGCAAGTATATGTTATTATTGAAAGTGAGACTGGTAATTATTGTAAATAGTTAGATTTATTTTTTTGGTACATTATGTTTCGAAACACATACATACAAATAAATAAAAAACACATATATTTGTATAATGCTTCGATACTTGAGGCATCTTATACAAATTTCAAAAAGGAAAGTATAGTGATGCCCAATTTCCTCCTTTAGGACACTTCCGTAGCATTAGATGCACTTAGCCGATATGCTAGTTTAATCAACACAGGACAACCCCAGTTAAACATCACATCGTCCTCCCAAAGCGAAACAAAGTCTATTACGATATTGAGAAAGGACCTACTGAAAATGCAGCAATTAGATTTCGATGAGGTCCCAACGAAGGTCAAAATTAACGTAGACGGTGAAGGTTGCATATTAGCACAGGTAAGCTATCGCTTTCTAGCTTTACTCTCTTATAAACATTTTTATTTCTAGGCTATAATAACCTATAATTCCTATAATTTCAACAGTACGCAAGCATTCAGATTAGCTGTAGACGTAGAGCCGGTATCTGAGGTTGATAAATGCTCCGTTGCGATTATATCACCTTGCGTAGCCTACACTGGGCCAGGACATTCAAATATGGCGGTGCTTGAAGTCGCAATGCCCTCCGGATACGAACCAGATCGAGATTCGCTGTTCGAGTTGGCAAATAAAGATAATACGAGTAATGTATCAATGTATTAAAGCTTAAGCTTTCTATTCAGGATATTCTTCAAATTGGGGCATTAATTTTTCAGATTTTAGAACCCGCATAAATAAATCGTTTTACCAAAAATTGTTTATATAAGAGTTATAATAAAAATAGATAAATGAACAATTGTAACGAATTTTCAAGATGGCGGATGCAAGATAACATCAACAAGATGGCGCTGGGTTTTCTTCCAGTTCACATACAGCGCTCCCATCGAACTTTCTATGAACCCTGAAACACTTCACTATTACCCTCTACCACAAACACCTCACTGACACTGAACGTACGTTTCGATAGCTAAGCCATCATCTTCAGCAGCAATACTGAACTAACTGTATGAACTATCTTCGTATTCAAATTCTTGTAAGGCGTATTCAATTCAAGTTCGGTTTTATTTCTACAAGTTTGCCAGCTTTGTTTATTGCATATAAATCTATTTTTCTCGTGTTGCTCGTTGATGCATCCTGGGGACATGGTTTTAGTAGTTCTTCTTTGTTTGCTTGTTACGTGAAAACAAGACTGAGCGGTAATAGTAGTGATTCGGGGAAAAATAAAAAACGATCGCAATACCAATAAATACTATTATATAAATATTATTTCCTTTCTACGAAAATGATGTTTTTTTTTACGACAATGACAAATTTTATACACACTCCGACATCTTGTAGCGTCATCTTGCAAATATGGTACTGTAACATGGGCACGGCCATCTTGTAAATGTGTGCCTGTCGTGAGCCATCTTGTTAACATTATTTTGGGTCGGTCATCTTGTAAATACGGCACCGCCATCTTATTTATGCGGTTCAGCCATCTTGTGGTCGGATGGAGCCGTCGTCGCCATTTTGCAAATACAATATTTGCCATTTTGAAAATATTCTGCCGCTGCCATTTTGTTAATGTTGTTCCACAATTTTGAAAGCGAAGTTATGGGGGAACCTACATAATACACGATTTTAATTCCAACTTTCACCACGAGATGGCACCAAAACTGGTGTTCTGTCGTTATTCGCTGGGAGTACTGATAAGCTTATGGGAGGTGGGATATAATCAGCACTCAAAAATTCAACTAAACATACAGGGTGTAGGGGAAAAGTGAAAGTCTAATAGGAATATATAAAGAACGGTTAGATATGATAACATAAAACTAGAACGTGTATCTCCTAAAAGAGGTTGGTACAAAATGTTTCAAGTTTCGGCAGAAAATGGGACAAAACTAGTACAAAGGATTAGTACAAAAAAAAATTAAAATGTTGACGGGCTAGAGTGTTCCGGATCCTCGTGATATCGGTTGGAAACCTTTCCGCACGCCGCCAATGCATTTTGTCGGCATTTCTCGTACGTTAAAATAATGTCCAACATTTGTCTCACGGATTTGCAAACGATATCGCATCCAAAGTCTAACAAATTTATTACAAAACTAACACGTTTTAAAATCTGTTAATATGAATACTTTTTTCTTAAATCTGTTGTTAAAATATAACGATTACAATTTCTTCTAACGTTGCAGGAGTGAAAAAATTTGAAGAATTAGCGAACCGTGTCGTGCTGTACTTTACCGAATTAACAAACGAACCAGTCTGTGTGCCTTTCAATATTAACGAAAACATTTTTGTGGAAAATGTGATCAATACCACTATAAAATTATACGATTACTACAAACCGGAACTATCCGTAATCAAGGTAAGGCAAACGAAGAATACGAGAGTAGTTTGAAAAATTTCAGTCCTCAACATGAAGATAGCATTACTCCTTGTTAAATTCTCTCGTTTGAAAGGCGCAAATTAAAACTGAGACGGATGCTATTTACGGGACTCTGCACCAGCATTTACCAGAATTAAATTTCAAGTAGCTGAATTTAAATGACGTAGCACGTAGGTTAATGATGAACGTTCGGGTCAGCGAAGAACTGCAACTACTACCGATAACATCGGGAAAGTTCATCAAATGGTGCTAGATAGCCGGCAAATTAAGATTAGAGAGGTAGTATAGGTTGTGGGCATCTCTAAAGAACATGTTTCTTGTATATTAATTGAAGAATTGGGAATGAAAAAGCGAACCACGCATTGGCTGCCGCGCTTCCTCGCTCAGTACCAAAAACGTATTCCATTGTACATTTCCGAACCCCTATCAATTATTAATGATTAATAACGTAGATACACCGTCCAGTACACATCTGGAACTAAGGGACAGTCCAAACAGTGGAGTGGACTGCAAAGGGTAAATCGACTCCGAAAAAAGCGAAGACGGTTCCCTTGCCTAGGAAAGTGATGAAGTTAAATCGTGCAAATCGACTATTTTGCAAAAGGGAAAAAAAACTAACACTTGTCAAGCTGAAGACAGAAAAGCGGAAAAAGGGTAACATTTAAAGAAAAACAAAGTTTTATTCCACCAAAACAACGCGCTTTAGTCGCCGTGACGAAATTGATATACATCCATCCTATTTACCAGATATTGTTCCCAAAGTCTTTTATCTGTTCCCTCACACCAGTAAATGCCTATTCTGCAGAAGAAGATGCCGATTACTATTTGGACGGATTTAAGAGATGAGAGCATCACCATGTATGGACGTAGAGTGAAACTATGTTGAGAAATAAAAGCGAATTTAACGTTTTTATGTTAGGCTTTAAATTTTTCAGATTATCCTCGTATTTAAACAAATGAATTTATTATAATACAATTTATATCTGTATTTTTAGAGTTATAAAGTGAATACGTGTGAATCCAATGTAATTGCTCCAATTCCAGCTTTACCAGGCAAGTATATACTAAGTTTTGTTACGTTCCTGTTATTCGTTTTGCGTTGATACCATTTTCTTTTAAATAAAATTGAAGGTCCATCATTTAAGAACTCCACAATTAATTTAGATGATCAAATTACTACCGATAAACGGCACAAAAGGCATGGAAACTTCTTGGACAAATTTTACAACGCGGATTTTGATTTGGAAATGCCAGAAGGTAATCTATATTTTTGGCAAACTAAAACTTTCTTAATTTCCGCCTACTTTCTTTCAGGATTAGAAGGAAACACACCGACGTATATTTTGCCACCAGATGTAATAAATAACACAACCTTTATTTATACTTGAAATGTTTATCACATATTTATACAATCCACATTTATATTAATTTATCTCGATACTAGCAATTTAATAATATAATAATGTTGCATACAACTAATTATAGTTAATAAAAATATTCATTGTCACAATTAAAACTAGTTATTTATATTGGCTGATGACGCAATTCCTCTGAGCTTCACAACCGGGGCAGTCGGGTGGATGATATATTTGACAATCGTATCCTGGTGGACAATATACTTCCTCGCATAAGTCTTCAACTTCTATGCAATCTTTCATTGTAGCTGAAATGGTTAAAGTTATTAGATTCAATATTCTTTCAGTTAACCTTTCCAATTTTTGTTATTTAAAAGGGATGAAAGATTTTTTTATATACAGGGTGTAGCATTAGTACATCAATCTTATTACCGGGGCTGTATACTAAGACAGCAATTTTATATTTTGGGGATGTAATATGATGTTTTACAATTGTGCATCAAAATTGCAGACAGCCTGCGGCTAGAAAAATACAAATCCTTAAATAACAACAATTGTTTTTAAGAAAGTAAATGTTGAACAAGAAGCAGCATCTCGGGCTAGTTTGCGCGTGGGTCATTCAATAGCGAAACATGGGAAACCATTCACTAACGGCGAATTAATCAAAGATTGCGTCATTGCAGCAGCAGAAGAAATGTGCTTAAAAAAGCTAATTTATTTAAACACATCAGTTTGTCAGCAAACACTGTGACTCGAAGAATAGATTATATTAAAGACTCAATTGTCCAACAAAAATCTACAATTTGAATGGTTCTCTTTGGCCTTGGATGAGTCAATAGATGTTTCAGATGCTGTGTTACTTTTCATTCTAGGGATAGAAAAAAATGATGAAACGATGAAACAATCACTAGAAAAGATATTTTGAAAGTAGTTGAAAACGTTGTTCAGAAAAATAATATTTATTGGAAAAGCTTAAAGTGTATCACTATTGATGGTACGAAAAGCATGCGTGGAAAAAATAAAGGTTTCGTTGCTCACCGTAGAAAACGACGATGGTTCAAAACCGTTAATCGTACATTGTATCATCCATCAACAGTCTTTCTGCAGAAAATGCTTGGATATGTCAACATTTTTAAAGCAAAGTCACGTCAGCTGTAAATTATATCAGAAGATCATATGCGCTCAATCATCGTTAATTCCGCAAGTTTGTTGAAGAAATTGGAAAAGATAACTTACCATATTATACTGCAGTACACTGACTTAGCTGTGGAAAAGTTCTAATGCAATTTTTTGAGCTCCGAGCAATAATCGAAATAGTTCCTTAAACTCCTTTCGACAAAAAAATTTTATATTTCAGTTGCAATTAAATAAAAAATGTTTCGTGCATTTTAAATACATGCCAAACATTCAGTCAGCAAACTGAAATTCCATTTCCGGTAGATTTTGCAATTGAAGCTTTCAGAGCTCTAAAAGTAAATGTTAAGCCTAGTTTTTCAGATTTTTCAAAATTCTTTTAACGGCTACATAGAAACCCTTGTTACAGAACTTCATATAAAAATACTGGATTGCAGTGTAGCGATATTATTAAAGATAAATATTTCAACTCATCATTGCTGGAATTTTGTAAGTCTTCCATGCGCATCATACCACACACCAATCTTGACTGTATTTCAGCGTAGCATAGATCTATTAAACTTTTAGCGCTTAAACCCTGCTTTCCACACTCCATATTCGTCAATCAGTATGAATGAATCTGGGAAAACAAGGTCTATATTTCATGTTTTACTTACCGTCAGTGCAATATCCGTTAACGCAGCATCCGCCACAACATTGTTTAGTTCCGCCACACTTGAAAACAGAATAAAAAAAATCGATTTAAGATATCGTGTAGTATTCGTATTTACCTGAAATTAACTTAACGATGGACGGATTCAACGGCGAAACTTACTTTCTCGCCCTGCGTGCCACAATCCTGAGCAAACACCCCGAAAAGCGCGAAATAAAAAATCAACAAACTTTTACCGACACACATAGCTGAAAAATAAGAGCAATACCCAAGAATTTTCTATTTTAACTCGATAAAGAAGCGTTTCGTACGTGCATGTTAAATGGTTGGCCAAAGAAGGCGATTGACGATAATTTAATTATCGCAATAATTCGCTTTAACATTGACACGATTTCGAAACAATGGTCGAGAGTGGCGAAGACGAACGTTGAAATTTTGAAACGCGGTATTTTTGATCTTGCAAACGAAGTCGAGCGTTATTTGTTGTCACCTTTAACAGAATTTAAATGCTGTGAATAGTTAGGAATTATCGTATTATCACTACGATAATATGGTATTTATTCCCAAGTGCAGAGCGTGCAAAAATTATTTTATTTACATGCTTGTTACCAAACAGTGGATAGTTATTTTCAAAATAAGATGACTTACACCTTTCTAAATAGTTTCATTGAGGGATGGACCTGATTTGCGTCTCAGAATATTCATAAAGATAAATATCAAGTAGATCCTTAAGAAACACGTTTTCAGCAAAACAAATCAACCTCTACAGCGCTAATTGAATATTATTGCTATATTCTGAATGAAATTGAAAGTAGAAGAGAGGTCATAGGCGTTTTTTGTGATTTGCAAAAAGCTTTCGACTGTGCACAACAAAAATTAAAAGTGTACGATGTAAAGGGAAATCAGTAAATGTTCTGATATTGATGTCCAAACATTTCATGCCTCGTCTACGAGGAACGCAGTGTGCATCTTGAGCGTCGACTTTTACCTGGTAAACTTCATTTTTGAATTAGCCCCATAGACAGTAGTCTACTAGCGTGAGTTTTGGAGATCTTAGAGGCCAATTAATAGGACCACCGCGGCCAATCTAAAGCACTGGAAACTATCGTCCAAATATTGCTTCACCTGACGTGCGAAATATGCAGGAGCTCCATCATGCTGATAATACATTTACATTCTGTTATTTCAAGGAACATATCCTCTATTAGTCCTTGTAATTCATTTTAAATGTAAAAAAATGGAGCAGTGCTCTCCTGTTAGGTAATTTTCTAAAATGAAAGGGAAATAACTATGGACACCACACGTTTACCAACAATTAGTGCTGATTATTACTTTCGACTGTTCCGTGGAGATTTTCGTCTGACCATAGATGAGAGTTCCGGGTATTATTAATTGCCGTCCACAACAATTACGTGCGATACAACTGGAAGATTTTTATTTATCCACCGACAAAATTCCATACGCTTAGCAAACTCTTCCGGTTGTAGGTGCTGTATCCGCTGAAGGCTGTATGGATATGCCTTGCTCGTGGAGTGTGTTTATCACTCTTTTTTGTGGAATACCCAATTGGGCACCAATCCTTCCTCGACCGTTGCATCTTCTTCTACTAAATCCAGAATATTTGCACCTTCTTTTAAACGTTATCGAGTAGCGCATTCAGCTCTGGGAAGCGTTCCGGTTTTGCACGTTGAAGGCGTGTATGCTCTTAAATACTGGTGCAATCTGATACGCACATTGGAAGTTTGGGAAGTGTTTTTAATTTATTGTGCGACGAAATATTCTTATGTATCTGATGCCTGTCGATGCCAGTTTTTGTAACGCCTCAGAATTGCAATGAAATTCCGAATGAATTAATTTTGTGTGCTTTTTATTAAAACCCGGTTCATTTGTTTTTCTCTTCTTATTGTTTGCTGGATAAACAAGTTTTAATCACACTCGATGTCATTATGATGATGATAAGAATTCTTGATAAGTATCGTAAAATGATCTTTTCTAATAACATATACAGTCTCAATGCACATATTCTCTTATTCTGCTTAACGCTTCTTTCATTTCTATTTTTAAGGGTTTTGGACACGCTGTTTTTGTTGATAACCGATTTTTGTAGAGTGGTAAACTCAAAAACAAACAACGGTTTCATTCTCCTTTTATTTCGAGTAAATTTAGATAAGAGTTTCGATTTATTTGTGTATTAATATTCTTCGAAATTGATACGGCAATAAAACAAATATTCTTTTCGGATGAAGCAAACGTAATTACCTTAATAGAGGATAGTTGCCATTGTGATAGTGTTAGTTCGAATCCTACTGACTGCGCCAAACCGGGGTATTACGGGTGCCAATAAAAAAAAATCAAAAAAGAAGCTTCATCGCTTTATTGATTTTTCCGCAAAATAAATTACAAAATCGTCAAAAATTACGCTATTGTTAAAAAAAATTAATAGCACATTAGTCGCATAATATACATCAGTTCTTGTAAAGATATCACGAGTACATTTTCTGTAAAATTAATCAAAATAAAAATAATCGTTATAGGAATAATTAAAATGACTCAAAAAAGTCAATAATTTAAGCCCCCCTAATATGTTGGCAATGTTCATCCAACCACTTGCTCAGAGAAGCTGAAGGTTCCAAATTTTTCCGAACGTGGGCAATCTTTTGGTCCAGCTTTGCTTTATCCATTTCTTGTTTATTGTTCTTCGATTTCATCATCAAAGCTGAAATTAAGACAATCCAACACTCGGCCACGTTGGGATAATAATGAATTGCTTTTTGGGCCGATTTCAAAGCTTGTTTGTAGTTTCCTACTAAAAACAATCCTAAAGAAACGACGCATAAGACCTGTAAGAGAGTTTAGCGATTTTCTAAATTAAAAACTGGGAAAAAGAGTAAGTTGGAAGCTAAAAAATACCTTGGTGACGTCCATGGTATTTTGACCTAGTTTCATAGCGATTTCACCGCATCTAGCAGGGGCATAACTTCTGGGTCTTTCAGCGTGTAATCTAATTAGTAGAATCGATAAGGAAAGCCATAGACTAGCCTGATTTGGATGCCTATGGACTAGTTTACTTACTTCCCATACAGCTCGTTTTGAATCACCCTAAAATACGAAATTCTTGATCAAAATTTCGAAAATTAGAAACCTAAATTTGAACACGCTGTATACAAAAAGTTCAGAAAAAAAGGAGTTGGCGGAATAAGGTTAAAAAATATTTTTTACTTCAGTAGGTCAAGCCTTCGCTGTACTGCGATTGCAATAAAATTTGCTATAATTACCTGTAGCAAATATACGTAAGAAATCAAAACTGAATAATGTGGAAGACATCTAACTTGATCTTTGAGTTTTTCCAACTCCTTGAGAACCAAACTAGACAATTCTAGATCTTGATGGAGCAATCCAAGCGATAAAGTCGCATACAAGCCCCATGGCGAAGGATCTTCCAGCTGAAAACTGCAAAATTTCTTCAGAATGCAGTTTTTAAATGTAACATTACACACCTTTGAAATAATAATGTTTTAGCCTCTTCGGGACCTTGGAAAAGATACGCCATTGATGCCAAGGCAACCAATATCTCAGATTGAAAACCTTGATCCTCGGTTAACCAATGCAAAGCCGATTCATATGAAGCGTACGATTCCTCATACTGTTTATCTATTTATGCAATTTATCGAAGAAATAAAATGAATACAAACCTGTGAAGGTTAAAGATAGTTGCATTTGGGGACTTACCTTTGAATAATGCTAAGGCTAAACCGCTTCCGCTATTGAAGGTTGCTTCCTTGACATTTTGGAAAATCCCTACGGCTTGCGTATATTTTCCAATTTCTACCAGCGATCTTCCATAGTTCGCGTAAACTTTATCGCGTATAGAGGGCTCTGCTAGTCTTAGGGCACTTCTGAAGGCTTGAACAGCTCCCATTTTGAGTCCCATTCGTTCTCTGAGGAGTCCCAACATGTTCCAGGCGCAGGCATCGCTAGGATGGTTCTCTTTATGATATTAAATGTAATTTGTTAGATTCCAAAGGTGAAAACTTATATACAGGCTGTCAAAAAAGTAAATTACTACTGTACGAGTTTTGTTTTATTTGATTTTATATAAACAGTGTAGTTGCTGCAGGATAAAAGTGAAATTATAAATAGATTTCAAACTCCACAATAAGTGACATGACAACGAAAAGGACTGAAATTATTGCTTAATCTACGCAAATTAAAGCCGAGATGGACGCGCTATTTACGAGGACTTAGCATCAGTGGCGGTGGGTGATGATGTAAACCGGAGGGCCCCGACAGCGATTCGATTATTTTCTTTGCATGTTGTGCACATTGTACTACGCAACGGAAATACTGGGGGAAATTGAACCGTTGTCAGCTCTCTAAATATTTCTATGTATGTAAAATTTTCAGGCTCGTATCAAACTTGACTCCGTAAAGAACTGTATAAAGCACTCAAACGGTACGGGTTGGGTTTCCAGGACTTTAACCCACCAGTTTCTTAAAATTTTTTACGCCAAAACAAATAAAGCGATTTTTGTCGGATCTAATATAAGAAAATTGATGGTTGACGACAGGTTTACGTAATGTTTATCGACTAGAGAAATCGCAGCATAAGAGCGTCGTTCCCAATTTCCTAGGTAAACATACAAGTGACAATTGCAACTAAATTGCCGTCGATTTGTTGCAAAATTAGGTGAGTTAGTGTCCATACGTCGTCGAAAATTAATTTTATCCATCCCCATCTTGCTTTCTTGCTGGAAAATTCAATGTAGAGGAAGAACTAGGGTTTTGGGACGTGAGCGTGATGAGTAATTACTATTGCTGGATTCCGTTACGCGAAACAAAGCAAAAATAATACAAAAGAGGAAGTTGCACCGCACTACACTTCCAAATTTTGATTTATAGGAAAAAAGTGAACTTCGGATGGGGAATCGGCGCCGGAAATTACTTTCAAAACACTAGGTATAAAACGAGTATTCCTGTGTTATTATTTTCCAAATTTTCCAGTAAACGTATCAGAATTTAAACATATTATGAGCACTGAATTTGTCACAGTTTAATGTCTGTTGTCTTTGGGGGTGGCCACTTTGACATGTTGTACAGGGTGTCGATGAAATAACGCACAGTATTTATAACATCAATCAATCAAGTGTTTTTTTGAAAAACCCTGATGCACGTCAATTTTGTCTTTATAAAAGGCACTAGTTGACGCAAAAAATAGTTTTTTCGTTTCCTGTCCCATAATTTTGGAGTTATCATATCTTTTTTCAATTGTGATCCCATTTTTATTCGAGTAAAAATGAATTCTTTGTTATTTTTCGAATATAACGATACATACATTGCGGGTCATTTTCTTACCATTCACAAGATACAAATGATTTTCTTAGTTAGTTAAACGGTTTTTTTATTTTTAACAGTAACAAATTTAAGATCTAAAACGAATCGTTCAAAATGTCCTCTGTTAAAAATTTGATCATCTTCGTGCTGATGTTTTTCATTTATTTTGAATTCGATGTATTTCAAAATGGTTTATTATAATGGTCCCTAATCTTCAAATAACCCCACAAAAAAAAAGTCCAGTGGACTTAGATCATGTGAATCCGTTGGCAATTCAGTTCGTCCTCGTCGTCTCATTCGTCTGTGAGGGAAAGTATTATTAAGATTTGTTCGAATGTTAACACAAAAAATATTTTGTTTTTCTTTTTCTTGACCCTCTGAATAAGGTCTTATCCTGCAAAAATTGTGATTATAAAAAGAAATTTGGGAGAAAAGACCTTGCTTTATTTTCATCTTCATTAACTGTTATCTTTTTGTTTTTATTAGTATTTTCGATACTAATTTTTTTTATTAAAGTTAATGAAGATGTCTAAAGATCAAGTCACGTTGAATGTTTTTTATCAAATTAAACACGACAAACAGACAAACCAAGAAAGCATGCACACTAAAAAAGCAAAACATATTTTTAATTTTTTTTTTTACATATTAATATCATAATATGTTTAATAATATCATTTGAACCTTATATATGACTTTATTGACCTTAAAGTAAAAAAAAAAAAACCAAAATGCAAATAAAAACAAAAGTATGATAATAAGTAATGTTCGCCACTTTCCGTGCGCTTCAAGTAATTAGCAGAAACTAGACGGACTCGTGTTCTATCGATTATCAGGGAAACCAGTAGGTAACACGAATCCATTCTCGTGAGACGAATAAACACGAGTCTGTCTAGTCTCTACTAATTCAATGAAGCGCGCGGAAAATTGCGAACTTTAATGATAAGTGAGATGTAATATTATACAAAAAAAAACAGTTAATATTAAAGTAATTAAATCATGATCAACAAAAAAAAAAAAGTATGCACAACTGCCAGGGCAAAAAAATAAACGATTTTACGAAGAGGTAAGAAAGGAATATGTTGAAGCGAAAGAAAAAAGGGAATACAGCAAAATCACCGGAAGACTAAGATTGAATAAAATTCAAGTAAGATGCGGGCAATTCGGTTTAATTCCCGATATTATTTAAATTAAAAAACCAAAAATTCAATTTATACAGCAAAAAAATGTAAAAAAACCCTGTACTTTACTTAATTAACTTTTTTAATATAAGAGTGTCCTCAACATTCACATTGACGAAATCCATAGAACTAAAAAAAAAGCCTTTCAAAAATTAAAAAAATTGTAAAACTTTCACCTAGTTTTAGCAAATAATTTTTTGAAATTCAGAAAATGTCAAAGTTAAAACAAAAAACAATGCAACAATTTTGTTTATCAAAATTGCTCCAACGAATGAGTTTATCATTTTAATAAATATATACACTATATAATTAACGAATTTATTGATGTAAAGAATATGTTTATTAATGTCTAATGAAGAATCCCTAATTTTGCTTCTCACAAAGTAAGTTAATAAACAGATATTTATTATATTGATAAACAGGTTTCAATTTGATAAACGTAGTTCATTGTTGTAATAAATGTATTGATTAATATAAAAATTTTTTTGTTGCCTTAACGTAAGTAAGGAAAACATAATATGACACTCACAGATGTATTTACCGCAAAACTGCATTTATGTCCCTTGTGACGCAATAGTTCTTTATGCACAGAGAAGTAAGTGCAGTTTTGCTGTGGAGGATGTTGCAGACCAAGATATATTCGAACGTATACGTTGACAATCAACAGGATTTCACTTGTTTCACTCTAGCAAGCAAATATCAATTAGCAATCGTCATGGAGCCTGCAACAACAAATGATCTTCGATTCTTCGACGATGTATCCCAAATCAATGAAAATAATATCGCAGCATATAGAAAAAGCATAAAACTAATAATGTACAAATAGAAATGCGTTTGAAAGTGCGCCGCCCGCTTCGAAAAAATGATTCTCGAATCAGGTCGTTTGTTTTCTATGAGTTTTGATCGAAATTGAGAGTGGCGTTGTCGAGTATCGTCAATTATTTCCGTAAACAAAGAAAGTTTTTTATGCACCCATCAATATAAGTAGAAATGTCTTTAAAAAAACATCAGTTCCGTTTTGATATGCGAACAGGGTGGTCGTGAATAATAATATTTGGCAAGAATGTGGAAATATGTGTTTATGGTGTTTGTATTTGTGAATTTTTGTGCGGCGGAAAAGGATCAAGATATTGCTAGGAAAAAGTACGAGCCGTTTCATTTACTATGTGAGTACCATATTTTATTGTGCGTTTAAGATAAGTTGTATTGGAGTAATAAAATGAACAAAATAGTATCACCATTTCGAAATTTAAGCTTAAAATTCCAACTTCAAAGTTAATATACAGTTAGAGACATATTCGGAAGTTCTGCCACAACATAAAACTATACACAAGTATACTTGGTGTTCAGTTTCCGCGGTGCACAAAACAAGTTTGATTATTTAAATAGTACACTCTGCACATTACTACGTTTTTCGGTGTGTCTCTTCAAAGCATGTCTTCGATATTCCCAATACCTATCTATTTTAGTTTTTGAGATAATGTGTGCAAAATTTCCTTAAATGGGTCGCACGCTTGAGCGGTAATTTAAATTTTATTCTTTGGAGTTTTCGGCAATACATCGAAAAATTTGTTATATATATTTTTAAATGGAACACTCTACATTTTTCAAGAACTTGAGAGAGAAACGTTCCTCTGCATCTAAAATGTTTTTTTAGTTTTTCGACAAGTTTTTCGTAAAAAAAAACTTAAAGAGTGCTGCGACAAAATGCTACTTTTGTTTCGCTAAACATATCCTTAAACCTAATGTGTAGCCGTCATCTTTTTTGATACAATTTCATCATCTTCTCGAAGTAACCATCATTTTCCTACACACACTCTCTATAACCAAGTTAACAAGCAGAAACGGCGAAAATAAGCACAGAAATGTTGATTACAGTTCAACATAAAACAAATGAACTGCGATTTTAAACATATGCGTACATACGCATTTAAGAGCAGAAAATACTTCATAACCAATTAACAAACACTTTTTCTAAACGACGAGAATCACTAATTAGTTCTTATGGTGGTAACTGAGAATATTCAAGTCAGTACATCTGAAATTAGTCGCGATATAAGCATCAGATAAACTAGCGAAGGGGAATCCATAATTGCTTCAATGATTTATTTCATTCTAACATGATACACTGATAGAATAAATACTTACAGCAGACCCGCTTCAAAAATCGTTATAAGGGCGAAATGGTTGATTTTATAGTAAATAAAAAATGTCCTAACAATAGCGGAATATTAACATTTCTAATAAAACAGCTTTTTTTTTTAAATTATCGAAATTTTAATTTAATAGTACACATGCGGGAATTGCCCTCCTGGGCTCTGCTGCGACATTCTGTTGATGAGATTTTTAATCACGGTTTAATATAACTGTGGTTGGATTTCAATGATTCAGCATTTAATCTTTTCCTTCACCTTTGGGTAGTCTCGAACTTATTATTACAACCTTTTGAATTTAAAAAACGCCAGAGGTAGAAGACCAAAGACGTTAAATCACACGATCAAAGCGGCCAATTCTCGTTCCCCAAATGCGAGATTATACGACTAAGGAATGTCTTGTGCAATAATGGTATTGTTTCACGTGATGTGTGGCAAGTGGCAGCGCTTTGTTGGAACCACTTGTCTTCAAAAATCATACCATCCTTTTGAGGCACGAAAAACTTGGGTTATCATACCCTGATACCGTTCGCTATTGACCGTTTGTGCACTTTCAACAACGTCTTCGTTGCTGAGATGTTCCTGCCCAAAATTGATACCAAAGAGTGCACGTTGCTATAACATTAATACACGGACAGCGCAGAAATTAAGTTGCGATAAAGTAAGAGAATCACAAGGATGTGCTTTAATTCTGGAATTTTTAAAGCTAGTCTAGATAGGTTCTTAAAAATATTATTTTTCAAACGAAAGGAGGCGAAAAAAATTATCCATATATAATCCGAAATTCCTGACAATCTCTACAGCTTGGGTAGGAATATTATTGATCTGAATGAGCACAATATCGAGTCCAAAATAAGTTCTCCTTCCAGAAAAAGCGAAGCCCACCGATTTCTGCGGATTCAAATAAAAGAATGTTGTTTAGAGTACTCTTAATTTAGCAGCAATGGTAACGCCAATGTAGATAATGCTGAGGAGTGTACTGTATACAGAAAAGCGCTTAAAGTAAAACCTAGACGGTCCTCAGAAGTAACATACTCGAAACCCGAGATATTCTGATCCAATTGAACAGCTCGCCCTGAAATCGAATTGCGAAAGAGCGGCATCTAACAAGCCACCACAATGCAGAATGGAAAGCAATAATTCGTGATTGGTGAGAATACCTTGACCCATATTGGAATTGATGATATCACCCGTGATATTTAACAAGGCGTAACTGTGCACAAAAAAAACGCTGTTGTTTAAAAGGAAATTTCTTAATTAAAGTTCCGGAATGCTTTTCAGCTCTTTAGAGAGGGTGGGAAAAATCCTAATTGGGCGAACATTGTTAGAAGAAACTTAGGTAGTAACCTTCGGCGCAGTAATAACAATTCTTCTGGCCAGTCGTAAACGCAGATTTACTCAAACAATAATGAATCTGAATTAAAAATGTAAAATAAGCGACACATAACTTCAAAGCATCATTCCAACCTAGTAGACCAAAAATAACTTTTTTTTTCTCTGCAACTACACAAAGCTTCATGATATATTAGCAACAACTAGCTATGTGAAGACTTTCAAATACCAAATATGTTAAATGCCGTTTGGAAAACGACATGGAAACCTCTGGTAGAGAGAATCTTGGCATACAAAAGTTGAAAATAGGATAGAGCTTATTTTTTACATTTTTGTTTCTTATATTACACATATCTTTTCAAACATTTTATATTATAGGTGCTTGCATACTAGATAGTATAGAAGTATTGCAAAAATTGAAATAATGCTAATAATATAGTTGATGGCATCACTCACTGGAAAAGTAATGTGAGGAAAGAAAGCACTGGCGACCCGGCGTCACCGCGCCGATCTTTTCCACTCATCTTATCTAATCTCTAAAAAAAACAGCAACAAAAGTATTTCCCGACGCCATGTACTGCCAAGAGATATAGACATGCCGCATGCCGTCTACAACCTAGTGATAAAGTATCAGATACTAAACTGTCTTTCGAGCAGTTCTTAAATTGGTGGTCCCGAGATGGCATAGCGCACGATCCTGCATATGTAAGCGATTCCGACAAGCTTACCACGAAGTCGTAAAATACCGTGATTATATCGGTATTATTGTTTCTACGCACTTGTTTTGCTGTACTTTTGGTGTATTTTTCTTTCAATTTAATCTAATGATGATCTCTTTTACAGATGGCGGTGGGCTACTATATTATTTAACGTTCCTTGCTATCAAGGTGAAAGTGATATTCGTAATCGGTATCATCATTGCTATAGCATTATTTGCAGGAAAGGCATTCGCCATTTTTAAATACGCTTCGATTTTCAAAGGTAAGTACGAAGTATTTTCATGATTCTCCATTGCTTTAAAATTCACTCGCCGAATCTTCGAATTTGGATTATTTACAATAACAGAAAAGAATCTATTTCGCAACCAGGAAACTACTCTTGAGTTTCAACTCTACTAAAATCTAAGACTAAAGTCAGTTCTGCTGAATTAGATGAGTCTTCACGTAGAAGGAAGTAATAATAGTGCAAGTGTAGTTAGTTAAGGAGGCAATATTTTCGACCCCTGCCCAATAATATCGTAGTGCTTACAGAGAAACTCCAAAACGTAGTAATCAACTTTGTAGAGAAGAAATAATCACGGTGAATGATAAAGTGAAGTTCCCTTCAAGTTCAAGAAGCGAAGAAGGGTTGCTATCTCAATGTTTTATGTAACTTTATAAACAACATCGAGGTTTTAGTATCGATAAAGAAAAATTTGAAAAGCATTCAGTTGATGCAAGATTATTTGCGGAAAAACATCCATGGCATAATTTAAATTTTAAATTATAAATATCGGGTTCTTCCCTTGCGTAGTTTTCAGTTTAGCCTTAAATTAGGAAGTTAGATGTAAAAGTCTACGCGATTTTTCTGGGCACTGGCTACACAAGTGTTGTATTTAACACTCTGTATATTCCGCGGTGCTGTGTTATAAAGGAACTGATATCGAATAGCTTTAATATTTAAACATCTGATTGTTCGACAACAGTACCCAACCAGTACCTTCGAAAAAAAATGAAAATTAATTGATTTTGGGAGGCCTTCAACGTGAATTTCCGCCGATAAAAGAAATTTTCATTACATATCTGAACATACTCTACACCTCTACCAAGTTTCATACGATTCTGAATTTGACAACTGGAGAGCTTTCCTTGTAAGTTGGATCTTCAAGTAACACCGTTATTCTCTTCACTAATAACCAGATTATTGCCTGGTAACCTTAATGACTTAATGATTGTCGAGAAAAAACTTGGGGTTTTGGCCAGATTTTCGTATGATTTATTGCTTAATCATAAGACATCAAAGCAAGTGCCTTATGATAAGAAGCAAGTGGTTTCGTAATTGGTCATACATCTTCCGTACATCTGTATCCGTATAGGGTGACGCAGAAAATATAAATAATTGATTTTCATCAATACTGTTCGAAGTATAGAGCTTTTCCTATTTCCCAGATAACTATCGCCACGCTGATGATGTGATACTATCCAGTCCATCGGCCTCGTATCCAGACCATCATGAGATCATCCTGGACCACCCACCACCCGGATACAGTGATAATCACGATCATGTTGAATATAAAAAGATTTCCAAGGCATATCCAGCCAGTAGCTACTATCCACATTACGGAGGACAGAAATATTCATACAGCAGTTACGCTAGGAGTATCGGCAATACCTTGAGTGATAATGTCAACATCGTTAAAGATGTCATCAAAAGGTAAGTGAATTATTTCAAAACTGATTGTTCTAATATTATTATTAACTATTAGACTTAAACTTGTTTTGAAGTTACGATGTTAATTAAAAGTAAATTGAAATGTGTGTTTAGAGAGATGATCAAATGGAGAAGTATTTTAGCTTTGCGGGGCCAATTTAAAACTCTATTTGTTAAAAAAAAAGAAGACGTCGTTAACTAGATATTTTGAAGAAATCATTTTTTTTTGTCTACAGCTTGTCTAAAAATTCCACTAATCTAATATGATCTTCGATAACTCTGTTCTTAATGCGACCCATATATAAAAATCTAAGACAGAGCATGGGATCAAAGTGGCCATACACGAGCTTGAGAAATTTTCATGTAAATAATGTCCGACTGGTAGCTGACTGTGTCTCATGATGCTGAAACCATTCCAACATGGTACGTGTTTTGAAATTTAATTCGTCCAACATATCTTGAGATCCATTTGGTAAAAAGGTATCGGTTACCGGATAGTGTCCCGTCAAAAATGTATCTGATCGAGAACTGGAAAACAAACAACACCACACCAAACTTTAGGACCTTTACAACTTAACGCAAATTGCTATAAGTCAACTGATTTCTGGTGTTAATATTATTTGGTTACCATGACAGTAGTAAAGAAAACACATTACATATAATGAATACCATTCTATGTCAATTCATATCAATTGATTAACTAAACAAATAAATTATATTTAAAATAAATGTTTAGAAGCGCACAGTCCACTATTATTGATACTTCCTTTAATGAAGAAGACATTACTAGTTTTGCCCACTGTACATTGTAGCACGCTACGGAAATACACGAGCAAATCGAAGCGTTGTAATTGACTTCCCATTTATAGCACCGCCAACCGCTACTACTTTTGTTGTATATACTGCTTGATCGTTGCCCATACGGTCACTTATAGTAGCCGGTAATATTCGGATATGGGAAGGAAAAGGCGGGCGCAACGTCTGTGATGTACTACATAGCACGTTCGAATATCCTCAACTAACTATAGGTACTATATGTGATCGTGCCCGAAGAAAAGAGGCTTCTGACGAATTTCAGTTTTCGAGAAAAACGCGGGAACCTCAATTCAATCCTGAATGTTTAGAACAGTATTTATCCAGTTATTATTTTCATTTAATGCTGTAATTCGGCGGTTGAAGTTGTCTCGAAGGATCACCGTCAACTAAGCTGGTACGACCACAGAACACATCAGAAAATGCCTAGAAATAATAACCAAAAAATATGATGCTAAGATAGCTTAGCTTCCTCGTGGTATTGGTGGAATAATTCACGGCAAACGCAATATGAGATATGAAAAATACTCTCGAAACCACGCTGATGACGCCGGGTAGGCAGAAACATGTCCGTGTGTTAGTGTGTTTTTTTCTCTCTCCTTTTATTGCGTTTGCCGTGAATTATTCCATCAATACCATGAGGAAGCTAAGCTATCTTAGCATCATGTTTTTTGGTACGACCACGTTTAAATTTAGCTGCCCAAAATTTCACCATCACAAATCATAAAGCAGAGTCCCCATAAACAACGTCCATGTTGGCTTTTCAAATGTAAGAATTTAATGAAAGCCCGATATTCGATTTTTTCCATTTTTACAGAAACACTAACATTGACCGACATAAACGACATAATAAAAGTATTTCTCAACACATGCGCAAGTACATTACTAGACTGTTTCTGACGCTATCTTAATGTTGTCTTGAAACTTTTCAGACTACCCACATACTTAGCTAGGATTGCTTAAAAAAAAAACAGAGTTTTAAATTGGTCTCTCTCACTGTACATATATGATCTGAGAATTTTTGTTAGGTTAGAAACAAATTTGTACACTGGTTGTAAATTAACAATTTAACCTAAAGACAATGCGAATAATCCGATCAGGAATGCCAATCTCACTGATATCATTCTTTAACTCATAATACGGATCAAAAGCCGTAATAAAATTATATATTAACAGAATGGATTTAACTGAATACGCCTTCAATTCCATGGACATCAAATCTGACTCTTGCAAGAGATTATTCGTCTGTGAGGCCGATTTTCGAGCAAAAACCAGCGGAGTTCTAGCTTTAGGATTGTACATCTTTGGGTATGTCTCCAAAGAAATTGTTGACTATTATTTCTAATATTGACAAATTTTATTTCAGTGACGTTGGATTCACGAAGTACAGGTCAAAACCGGCTGTAAGCTCGATTCTAGATTGTAGGAAGATGTATCCGGATTGTCAGAAGAGTTTCCGGTAGTTAATGCGATGATCAATGATGTTATTTATTATTATTTATTGTATTATTTATTATTGTAAATAAATTCATCGTCTACGAATATATCCTTTTCATTTTATCATTCGTTTCATTTCAATATTCAATCTCTTACAGTCGAAATAAGTTAATAACGTGTACAGCGACTTATATAGGATAATAGTTGTTTAACTGCGATACTATGAAAAAAATGGTTGTTTGGGGAGACCTTTAAAATTTTGTGGATTATGTCAGAAAAAAGAAGCATTATCCCATACGCTGTATATAATACATAAAAAATGAAAAATTCTACCTGTATACCACGTCAAAGCATCGCAAGCAACTGGTATAGCATGCATATTATGGATAGAATAAATAACGGAATGCGGCGAAGCTTCCAATATCGTCTTGCAAACCCAATATCCATACCCTGTAGCACTTTGTGGATGAACGCTCAATTGGGTGCTATGTCTGAACAGGTCCATTGCATCGTCGGCACTAAGTTTCTCAGCTATGAAGGCCTAAAAATTTTTACACACATTTATAAATTTAAAATTCCACGCCTCAAAGTACAAGATTCATACCTGGCCTACCCAGCTATTGACGTAAGCGGGATCGTAACGTTGCGCCTGCGCAAATGCCTTGTTCGCTAACTTATACTCTTCGAAATGCAAGTAAAACGCGCCTAAGTTACACCAGGAGATTGCGCTGTGTCGTTCTATGGTTACAGCCTTGATGAAAGCGTGTTGAGAGAGGGCGTAGTTCTTTGGTTCTAGAATCGCAATTGCAATGCTTTAAAAAGTTCCAAACCGAACAAATATAGCAAAGGATTTATTGCGTATGTTTCAACGAACCTTTGAAGAAAGCTACGACCCCCAACAAGTTCCAATACTCCCAATTGCCTGAATCTGTTGTAACACAATGATGAACTGCGGTAAATGCTTTTTGATATAAATCCCTGCTGATTTCATTTGAGGAGTGTCTGGCGTGTGATAGATAACATCTAGCTAAGTCGTGCCAAATCAATACGTTGTCATCTATGAAACTCATCGATTTGCAGTAGCATCTAGAAATTTTAAGAAATTCTTCTAAGGTTCTATTTCTTGCACTTCAAGTTGATTATACGACATATTCCAAATTCACCTAAATCAACAAATGGTGTACAAGTTTAAACCTGGCAAAATGTTTTATTGGGATTAAATTTATCAGGTTAGCAAATTTGGAACAATTTGGGGATAATAAAAATAAAAAGCATATATCATTATTAATAATCAATAATGATAGCTAGGAATATAATGCAGAATCACACAGAATATTTTAAAAAACAAACATAATGAATAAATAAACATGCGAGAGTAGCCGAACGTTTTCAGTCTAATACGGAAACAAGTAGTTTTTTTTGTCAAATTCAGTTTTATTTCTCAACATAGCCTCCTTGTAGGTTTATAGCAACGAAGTGTTCCGCTTAGTACATGCTAGGCGGACAAAATTCTAATCTTGTCTTTATCTTATCGTAAATGTTTATTTATGAATAAATTGAAGCGATTTAACAAATTGCGCTGTCAATTAAAGCAAAAATAACTTCGATTGTCGATAATAATGCAGAACAACGAGGGAAGTATTTAAGTACAATTTATATATAGGCAAGTCCTATGCACGAAATTCATAGTTTCTGTAGGTTTGGGGATTTTAGGAAGGCAACACATTTTGCTAATTGTCGAATTTGACATTGAGAGTTTTAACTTTAAGCTCACGTTGATTAGCTTCCGGTAACTTTTTAAGATCCTCTTAAAATGAGAGATTATATATAAGATCCTGGCGACAGTGAATTGTTGACGTGAGAGATGAATTTATTACGCATCTTGTGTTCTGATACCTATAATGTTTGTCCTGCAACAATCTGCATAAAATTACCTTTCAGCCAATGTAAATAGTTCATCTTGCTCCAATATCTTGCTACCAGCGACGTCTTTTCCTTCAGCTAATGCTGATAAAACTAACATGCAGCAATATCTTTCGGGTAAATTTGCTACCAAGTAACAAACATCGGCAGTCAATTTCCACAAGCATGATATGTTGCTAGCATGCTCAATCGCCCTAAAAAATCAAAGTAATATATTCGAATTCTACGATTTTCCAAGGGATAATTCTTTCAATTTGACCTACAAAAACACTTACACGGTTAACTTGTCGAGACCATATTGTGCGCAATCTCGCGCTAAACCCCAAAGCTGATTCTTTTGGTATTCCTTAGCTTGATTTAGACAGGTGACAGCTACGCCTTTTAGGGCAGGTACAAATGTTCTGTTCTCCCTAATAATTACTTCAAAATCACGTCTTGCTTCCGCCAATTGTCCTAGGATCTATGTGAAAGTCAGCAATAAAAGAATTGTTGGGTTTAAAAGAATTTGATGTACCTGCTTTACAGTAGCGATTTGTAGTTGGGGATATAGAGAGGTTGGGTTGAGTTCTGCAGCCTTCTGGTATGATTTTAGAGCTGACGTATACGAACCTCTTGCTATATATGCATCTCCTAAGCTTTCCCAGCAAAAGCTAATGATGGTGAGAGAATATTAGAATTTCATTTTAGACATATGTAAATTTTCTATACAAGTACAAGTGTCTTTCAGATCCTTTTTTCGGCCGACAAAATACATAGAAGATACTTCTACAATCGATGAACTATACAGATAGTTCTCAAAATAGTATTAAAGTATTTATTCTAACCAGTTGTAAGACAATCTGTACCTTGGTAAAATAAATTATTTTGTTTTTTTATTCCTCCGACATCTACAACAAGAAAATGCGTGCCAAAAAGTAAGATTATAACAATACACGTTACTCAAAGGTTGTACCAGAATCATGGCGAAGGAATTGGAGAACACAGTAACGACGCTGAAGAGAGCAAACAACTAGCCAATGAAGTGGACAAAATAGAAGACGATGGAAACAATGAGCCAGGAGAAACTAAGCAGTTACAGAAGAAAGTATGCCCCAATAAGCATGCTGTGTTGAAAATCGGGTTTTCTCACATCACGGATATTTTAGTGTCCAAACGTGGTCGTTAAGGAAAATATCCACTATTTTTTTTGTAAACGTGGCTTTATTGGAAATCAAAATAAATGTAAAAAAATTGTCATTTCTATAATATATTGATATAACATTGAGATCATCTTTAATTAGCGGCTCAGCTGGGGTCCCATATAAAGGCTTTGAGAAGAAAATTTGCCGAAGCAAGGAATAAGCCGCTTGGTGTTAGCTGTAGCATCAGCTCTATGAGCATAGAGACCAAGCTTCTGCTTTATAAAAAAATGTTTGCGATCAATTTTTACCCAGGAGATCCTGGCCTAAATCATAGTTAGAACAAGTAAGTAAGAAATATCCGAATAACAGAACATCTTGGCATCCCCAGCTTGAATGAGCACCTTAGGAAGTTGTTTGAGAAGATATGGATTCGCGCACAAGAACCAAACCTCTCCCCGTGTTACTGATAAAAGCCTGAGAACCTTAGCAGCATTAAGAAGCTGTCTATGTGTGATAAAGGAGCTTATTAAATTCAGTCCAGCACCAGTACTTTTTCGCTGTTTCTTTAAATATCCTGTTTCACGAGTTCTAACTAAATTCACAAACATCGGCCGTGTCAGATGATTTCGCAACGGATGCACTTTGGTCGATATTTCCCAAAAGTTAAAATCATGATCCGCAAGTTCATTATTTTCATAAACATTTTTATTTTTCAGATGCAACGAATAGAGACAGAAACTGTTTCATTGCACGTACTACAGTGGTTGAATCGAAAATCTCCTGAATTTGCAAACGATATCATATCTGAAGTCTTTATTACAAAATACAAGTAGTCACACCACTATTGGTCATAAACAATTTTATGTAAGCGAAATGTACTTTTAGCGGTTTAACAACATGCCCCAACCTTGAAGATACCTTATATATAGATATACCAATTGAATTGTTACCTGTTTTCCTGATTTAACCGTATAACCAATCTAAAACTATCGATAGCTTTATTATAATCATGTTTGTCGAAATAGCTCAACCCCAATTGAATCAAAGCCCAGGAATTGTCAGTAGTAGCTTTACCGTCTGTTAGATTTTGTAGCATATTTATATTGGCGTCCTAAAATACATCCTTCAACTTTTTGATCTAGCAAACTCAAATGCAGACGTACCCACTTCTTTTGTCTCATATAAATCTTACTCAACTCCAAACCAATTTCGAGACATTTACTGTTTAATTTAAATGCTTTTTGATAACATCTCCTTGCCTTTTCGAGATCATTGAATTTATTATAGTACTTACCTAAACTTGCAAAACATAGGTAGGAGTTAGGATTGAGTTTTGCTGCCTAAAAAAATTATATTAATTGTTGGTGGGTTTAGCCAAAAAACAAATATTTTAAACATACTTTCAAGAAGGGCATTAGAGATTTCTCATAGATTTCAAGTTCCCAATAAAGGGAACCGATTTCAAGCCATAATTCTGAGCTATCCATGGTAACGTTCTCTTCAAGGAATCGTAGGGCTTCCCTGAGCTTATCCTGTTTTTTTAGCAGATGTGATTTTAACAGCACATAATCAGCATTTCGTTCGGACGATTGCAATTTGGAAAGCCATTTCTCTGATTCCTCAAATCTTTCTAAATTGTTGTAAGCTCGAATTAAAGATGTCATTGCATCAGCATCTTCGTCAATATTCCCCATCTATCGAATAAAAATATAAGTAATTACATTACAACCTAATCTGAAATGTTCTGTGTCATTTTAAGGTCCTTGGTTAGAGTAAAATAATTAAGAAGGAAAAAAAAATGGTATTTAAAGAACATACATACTTACCATTAGATTCTGATTTTATCCAAATAATTTAAATCATCTCAACTCAGCTTGCAAGACATTAAAATATTAACTCACCTTTAAACAAATTCCAACAACTTGATTCCAATTACTCGCATTTGTACTTCTTGATAAAAGATCTGGTAGCAACCTATCGATTCTACTTCGAACACCCTGGTTTGAGCTATTAGTCGATTCATACAACTTATCAGCTTTCAAAAGGGAATCCAATGCATCCTCATATAAACCAAGTTGATATTCGGACATGGTCAAAAGAAGCCACCCATATAAATGTCCTTGTTTAACATTCGTCACTACAAAATAAACATTGTAAGTACCGTTAAATAAATATTCAAATTCTTTTCTACCTTTTGTGAATAAATCTTTTGCATCTAATAAGTTTCCTTTTTTATACAACAATAAACCTTTTGTTACAAGTGCCATAATTGATTCCGGATCATGTTCCAATAATTTATTCAAAGCATCTTCGGCTTTGGGGAAAAACAGCTCTTCCACCTTGTGATTATCAATATACAATTTAATGTATATTTTGCATATTAACTCTAGGGCTGTCGAATCATTTTCATACAATTTTTGCATATCCTCTGCGGCTTGTAATAATTTTTCATATTCTCCCAATTTGTGCAACACTTTTAAATAATTTGTATAATGTTTTTCAGAAACGGTATTGGGATTGTCGATTAATCGTTTTAATATATCTGCATGCTACATCAAATTAATACATTTATGTGTTACATGTGCAAAGAACTTACCATTAGGCACAAAGTATCACTTAAATCTTCGTAACTCGAAAGAAAATTACTGACGTTGAATAAAATTGTATTTTTTATATTCTCCAACTCGTCTTTAGCTAAGAGCGTTTGGATTATATTAAGGAACTTTTCTTTATCAAAGCTATCGCCTAAACTGATAATTTTTTCTATGTAATCGATAATTTTCTTATTATTACTGAAAAATTAGATGAAATAAAGGGACTTTTTAATTCACTAGGAATAAAATACTTTTCTAACTGTAAAAGCGTAGTATAGACATCAAAAAGCTCTCGCGTAGATTCAGGAGTGTTCTTCTTTTCATAATAATTAGCAAGACCATTCCAAGCAAGTACATTGCTAGCACTTAACTGTATCGCCTTCTTGAAAGCGGCAGGAGCTTGCTCATCGGGTCCTACTTCTTGTAAGGAAATCCCCATGAATACCAAAGCCATATAATTGTCCTTATCCTCTTTTAAAATAGACTATAATTAATTTTACATTTAATAATATTATAACCGATGACAGTATTTGTATTAGCATTACTTTACATAGTTTTAAAGTAGTTTGGTAATCCTTATTATTAATCGCTTCTCTAGCTTCTTTTAGTGACTTTTTGACGTTACTCATTTTCGTTGTCTTTAAATTGATTCAATTTTCGTATTTTTGAGATTTTTTTTAATGAGGTTAGAACAATAAAGAGAAAAATTTGTCCTTTAGCCGAGATTCAAACCGATTCCGTTGCGTACTTAGCGATAAAATAGAGAACCGTATTATCGAGGAAGACCCCTATTGATCTATTGTTGAAATAGGTTCTTTGGGCTTTTGTGTGGAGTTTAGCTGAGCTCTTTCAGGCTGAAAATTTTAAACCCTTCCCCTCTCTTCCTGAGAACTGCTCTCCCCACAACCCTCTTGGAACATCCTACCTTACAACTCCTGAGTTTTGTCAATTTCATTTTTTGATTTATATATTTTTATTCAATTTTTTATGGGTGTAGCCAGAGGAGGGCGGGGGGGGGGGGCAGTACCGCCCTACCCCCCAAATAATTTTTGATCTTATTACCGGTCATACAGAAGTCACCAAAATTGCCCCCGTGCTCTTCACCAAATTCTGGCTACGTCCATCCCGTTTTCTAATTTCCTTGTAATATGGTCTCTGGGTAGATTAATGTAATAAAATAGGAAGTAAAGATGGAAAGTTGAAGTAGAAAATGGAAAAATTCTAGTTATATGTCAGCTTTATTTATTATATTAACACAGGTGGTCAAGCCGTACGGGAACATTGTGTACGCATTGCGTATTTCTGCTTGTCTTTCAAATTGTCTGTAAGTTCAGATTTTTATCATATATAAGAACGATAAAACATGGCATGTCCATGGAAGCGACAAAAATTACGTATTTCATTCATATTCGTCAGTTGCCCAGTACGGCTTGACCAGCTTTTCTTATAATATTCTGAGCAGCTTTGGTTATAATATTAAATAGTAAAAATTTGAATAAAATAAAGGGAAACTATCTGTTTGAAGAAAGCATTCGAATTTTTCAGATTTGTCAACGAGGTAATAATACTCAAGAGAAAGAGAGCCATGCCTATGACATACCACCAAATTAGGTCATATACAGGATAGCGCAATAGTGTAGCAAAGCCGGACATATCAATATATATCAAAATTACATTCTTATAAAAGTTGTAGATACTCCTAAACATAACAGTTAATGTTATTTGCATTTACACAGGATATTTCATGAATCCGGGGTGAACCTAACTTATATCGATGTCCATTTGGAAACAAAAATAGAAAATCCTAAATTTTCATTTTGGCTTACTCTACTAAATGAACAGTCAAGGAAGCAAATTACAGTTGATATCAAAGTAAAAGTATATTTCTAAAAACGGAGTAGTATTCCTACGTGAACGGCAGGCATGCGTTTTTTTGGCACTAGAGGGCGCCAAGAAATGTCGAGTTTGTCATTTTAAAAATTGTGGCATTAACTGTGAGGCAACAGCGATAGAGGGCAGAGATAAAAAATACTCTCGAAACCGCGCTGATGATACCGGGTAGGCAGAAACATGTCCGTGCGCTAGTGTATTTTTTTCTCTCCTTTTGTTGCGTTTGCTGTGAATTATTCCATTAATACCACGAGGAAGCTATCTTAGTATTATTTTTTTGGTTATAGGGTAGTATTATTTATTAAGATACGGTTTATTAAGTTCGTCATGTTTTTAGAAAAAACTTGGCCATGACCTTTTAAATACCTAGTAAACGTAAGCCCCCACCTTGGAACAATGGGGGGGTTGAGCTTAACCAAAATTTAAATTAATATATAGTGTCCCATAAAAAAAAACAAGTTAGGTTCACTTGGGTGTATTTACAATTTTTATTAGAAAGAATTTTTGATATCTCTCTTAACAGCTGATATATCAAGTTTTGCCATACCATTGCGTCACCATCATGCGAAAATCATCAATTTATGACCGTTAGTTCTTAATTAAAGCTTAACATGGAATTACCAATTAAGCCGTGATTTATTTAATTTAAAACTGTCGGACTAAAGTTTTGTGGACGATATTGAAAGGTTTAGCAATATATTCAGGGAATCAAAAGCAGTTTGATAATTATTACAAAATTTTCTGCCCAATATTATTGCAATTACATTCAATATTATTGCGCACTAACTAATATTTGAATCTTTTACGCATAGAATCTTCTAAACGGTTCTAACGAAATTGAAATTCCAAATAACAATGAATAAAAGAATTTTATAGTTTAAAAAAATTGAATTAAACTGTAGGAATGTAAGCGCGAGCACGTGATTCTCACGTTTGTACATAAAAAAAGCAGTTATATTTAAACGCAATGACCTTGCAATTGGTGATTAAGTTAGAATAAACACGAATCAATTCATTCTTAGAATTAACTGTTAGTGCTTACATTTGTATATTAAAGACGATGCTGGTGATAATACTCTTGATTTTTTCGTTATTTACGTATAGCAGGCAAAGTTGTATATTTAGTGATGATTCAAGGAAATTATATTGCCGGAATATTAACTTTAAAGATGTTATTAGTCTTGGCGATTCTAAGGTATGTTATTTGTAAGAAATAAACGTATCAACATCTGTGGATATACAAAACAGGGTCTCCCTTTGTTGACGATTCAGTTTTTTACAATGTTGATTCCGGCATGCAATATGATCTCTTAATAAGCCTGCAGAAACGAGTGCTTCCGCAGTAGCGTACGGCTTAGTGACTATTAATATTAAAAATAGTGCATGTAATTACTTACTATTTTAGTTTGATTGTGTTAATGTAGATTGACGCAAAAATTCGCTGTAGTATTATATCATTAGCATGGCTCCCATTAATGACTCGGTAATACTCCTACGACGAGGTGAAAATATGCTGATGAATTTGGAAAATGAGCGTTCTGCCTCTAATGATGTGATGTTCGCGAATTTAAAAAGGTCGCTCGCATTACATTCTCACATTTGGTTTTCACTTGAACTCTCGTCTGTTGTGCACTATAGTTTGAAAATCGGGATTCTTATTGATAACCGCACATAATTTATCGGTTGTTAACCTTCCTACATTATTTCTTAAATTTCCTGATAAGGCTCTAAGGTTAGGTACTATATTAGTGCTTCATGTGATGAAAGCTTGGTGTTCTCTAATTTAGAAATAGTTTGAATAATTTTTGGAAATTGCTCTATTTGAGTATGGATTTCGGTATCTGAAACCAGCCGCTGTCTTACTGAAATTGCTTGGGCTTCTTGCGGATTTAAATTTAAAATACAAGGTTTAATAATGTGCAAAAATTTTTTATAATATGAAAGAACTTTAAGCCTCGTTTCCCATCTCGTCAATACTGGCTGTGGTGGCTAAGGAGTGCTCGGACAAACCTATTTAAACTCACGAATGCGTTTTGGAGATTTAATACAAACTTTTTTGGTAGAAATTATTAATTGATCTACTTTTTGATAACTGTTTCTAATAAATTCAGCTATAAGATAACATGCATAGAGCGAACAGGTTACATGAGCCAATTGAGGGTGAGATGGTTTTATTAATTTTCCAGCTTTAACCGTGTTTGAACCCCCATCTGTAACCAACATTACAAGTTGGATTACCGACATATTGAACTTTCCAAAGGTATCTATTATAGTGCCTACTATCGTTTCCGCCTTTGTCTTCTGTAACATTGTACTACGTAAAAAGAAGAGGCACGGATGCCACATAGCTTTTTAAAATGCGCACTAACGCATTTGAAATAAAATTCTTTCTTACATCTATTGTTTCATCCACCGTCAGCCATATTTTTATTTTTTAACTCTGCCTTGATATACTAACCGTACGCGCATGAATTCCAACTTCGGGTATGTCCGACCGCTGTCGAAATATATCATCGCCGCCAATGAGTGTGCACTCGTTTCTACAGGCAGCAGAATTCAAAAATACAAAGTACGCTTTCGTCATGCATAATAATTATGCGTTGTCGAAATTATCCGCGAAATTTCGAAAATCTCTAGTGTGTGTTCGAATACTTACGTCTCTTTCTTCCAGGATCTTGTTTCTGAAGCGTATATCATAGACTGTATGAAAACCCATCTAGGATATGCTGAAATTCCATACCCAAACGTGCAAAGTTTACAATTCTCTTGTGGTCTGCAAACATTGGATTCGAATTCATTTGAAAATTTGCAAAACGTTCGAAATCTGGATCTCAGTCGTAATCAAATTACAACAATTCCCAATGACTTATACCAACAATTGCAAAAACTTGAAATATTAAATCTTTCACGAAATAAATTAAAAAATCCAACTATCGACTCTTTGTACTATTTGACTAATTTGAAAGAACTAGATATGTCGTATAATAGAGTAGCTAATATCGATTTAGGGGTGTTAGATCAGTTAACATCGGTGACTAAACTTAATTTTAGTCACAATGGAATATTCCAATTATTATTGGGAATCTTCGATAACACGAAGGATCTTGAAATAGTGGATTTATCTCATAATGCTATTTACAGTCTGGCAAATGGATTGTTTGATCAGTCTCCGAGATTGAAGGAGTGTAATTTGGCGAATAATCAAATAGAAACTATCTCTTTAGGCAATTTGGATAGCATGAAAAATTTGACTGTGTTAAATTTGTCGAAAAATAAAATATCGACACTTCCTTTAGGTGTTTTTGATCAACTTAAAAAGTTGGAACATTTGGATTTAGATAGAAACCCAATCCAATTACCTCTTGGTATTTTTGATGCCCCAGAAAAAATTATATTTTTGAATTTATCCCGATGTAATTTGACGGAAGTAGAAAATGGTTTGTTTGATAGAAATAAACGTTTAGAAAAATTAGATTTATCCTACAATAAAATATTAACTTTAGAAGACGGTACCTTTGACGACACAAAGGTCCTTAAATTCCTCGATTTATCTCACAACAATCTCAAAAAACTGCCAAAAAATCTATTCCAACAAACAAAACTGCAAAGCGTAGATCTTTCTCACAATTTCTTAGAGACGATCGATCCGGGCTTTTTGAATATGGAAGGTCTAGCTGAAGCTCGCCTAAATAACAACCACTTAACCTATTTAGATCCAGAAGTTTTTGCTACCATTGGTAATCCTTTGAAGTACTTGAATATCCGTTTTAACCGATTGGTATATTTGGAAAAAGAAGTCTTTGATTGGATGGCGAATGTGGAATTGATAGAATTAACCGGAAACCCTTGGGATTGTATCTGTTTCCGGCAACTTCTAAGCTTGCTGGATGGAAGGTTTATCAATTACGATAAGAACGAATATTTTCGAGGGGAAAAACCCGTATGTGTTGTTGGAAAAAACAACAAAGAATGTAAAGTTGCTAAAGAGGACTTGAATAGCTATTTTTTAAGGTATAAACAAATATGAGTTTGTAAAATTGTTTTTGTATGTAGAAATAAGGAAATTAAACGCTTATTAATTTTATTAATAATTTATTTATTCAAAACGTTGCTAGCAGTAATATATTTCCCTTTTTTGAGAAAGGAAAAGACTAAGAGAAAAAAAATATAATTTAATTAGCGATGACCAGTAGAGCGAGCAATGATGATGATGGAAACGAGAGGGCGTGGACAACGACTCGATTTCCTCGTGTATTTCCGTTATATAATACGCCAGCAAAATACACGAGGGAATCGAATCGCTATTGTCGACCTGCTGACCTACGAACAGTACGATCAAATGAACTGAATAGAACATTTTCTATTTTTGTCAGGATTTTTCACTAGCATTGCCGTTTTAATACCACTCCAGCAACGGAAAGGTATTTACGATGTTACTAGAGTGAGAATAAATTTCAAAAATTTGGGACAGTTATGATGTAATGGATAAGTTAAATTAACTAACCGAAACCGAAGTAATCGACTTTAATTTGTGCTTATACTAAAACTACTAAAACATTTGACAAACGCAGATTGCCAATTTATGTCTTGCCTATTTTTATGAGCAGATGAACATTTCCTATTTACTATTAACGAAACTAAAGGAGTATTTACGATCGTTAAGAAATTGTCCAATTTATTGTGGCATGTAAAACACCATATTTCTGCCGATTTCTTGATCAAGGACTTTATTTAATTGGCCAATAAATCGCGGGCCTGATGAAGCTTTAAAAATAATAACGAAATATTGGTGAAAATTGTTACATTTTTTTTTTTGAAATTTTGGTCGTCATCTAGACAGTTTTAACTACGTGTAATGACCAGTGTATTTTAGGCACCAAAAATATGAAAAAAAAGCACCTAGAATAATATGTGAAAAAGGCAAATAAGTTTCCTATTTCTTAATAGGCAGGGTAGTCGAAGTAATTCTAAAACGATGCAGTATGCACAAGCATTGTTGAAGCCAATAAATTTGATATAACCTTAGTTTGCTTTTATACAACTTTTGTTGAGAAAACTGTAGCAATTTGTCCTTCAAATAGACACGAACCTCAGGAATGATCAGTCAACTGTGCAATAGAGGTGTAGTAACCTTATGGCATAATATAGTACCACCTACATTGCGAAAAAGCCACTCTATGGAAGCATTTAACGGCTGCTCACAAATACGCCATTTTCACAATTACCTCGTCTCACCCTATATGAAATGATTTATTAATTTGGATGCTTTATCGTCAGTTTTTTTTGGAAGCACGTTAGTTCAGTGATGCCAAGTCTTACATTGTTGCCATTAATTCATTAATTTAAAAAAAGGAAAGTACGAAAACCAAGGAATACAAAAAAGAAAAGTTTATTTAAATTAAAATTATATACGTTATCTATATACAATAATATACAATAGTAATAAATTAAATATTCTACACGAGTATTAGCTTGTCCATTTTAAATGGTATCTTACAAATTTAATAACATAATTACGTATTCTTTTTATATTCCGTTTATAAAATATTAAACATTTTACGTAACACTAGGATAATAACATTTGGAATCAATACGAACAAGAGCTGGTCATGTATCCGAAGAAAGTGAAGTACCTCAGTCTTAAAAAAAACGTGAAATTTGAAATTTATAGTTAACATTCTGAAAGTGCACATTTGTCTAAACGAAGCTGCTTGTCGGTTGTTCCAAATACAACCCACTTTTCGTGGGATCTTTCCTCGGAGAGGTTTCATTTTTAAGGTATCCATTTTGGCCCCAATTGGAAGGTCTTATCGGTAGGATTTTTGGTTTCGGCGGTAAAGGAGGTGGGTCCGAACTTTTATTATCGCTACATTTATTTTCGATAACCGTAGTATCTAAACCATTTTTCATGGGAGTGGATTGATTCGAAGAACAACTATCGTCCGATGAGCTACTGTGTTTCTTCGGTACCGTGACTCTCGAATTCGGATTGTGGTTGTTTAAAGCGTACGAGTTGTTGTTGTTTTCCGACGGCATTATAGTTCTGTTCTCGTAGTTCGAATGTTTTGACTTGTCTTGCTTTACCGGTACGATAGTTGTATCTGTGGTGTAGAATCTGGAATTTTCGAAGATGTGTTCTTCGGGCCTGCGCAGTTTGCGGGTATTCCCCGTGGTTAGTTGGTTATGTTCTTTATCTTTGAGAAAATCGGGTAATTCGAAGTTGATTTCCGTTCCGCGTTGATCTTCTAAGCGGAAACGCTGGGCTCTACTAAGGCCTTCCACCAGCTCTGGAAAAAAATTCCATATTAATCGGGAATTTTTAAAAATGTTATAACTTCTGGTTGTGCTAAACTTTATTCTTTTTAATAGATTGTCGTATTTTCTATTGAGGGTTGTCTATCTCTCAGATCTGATTTGATGACGATTTGACCTAGAAGGAAGGATGATGATACCGTGCCGTCGCTCATTTGTTCACGATAGCAGTTTTAAATATCACGGCCAATTATGATGAATGTTTCATGCTGGACAATATTTTAAATTATTTTTCTTTCTTTAAAAATACCGAAGTATAACGTCGAAAATGGAGTGAAGTCGTGTTTTATCACGGGATTATCGTTGAATGAAGATAAGTTTATCTAAGAAAATGACAGGCACGGGGAGAGCAGAACTTTCCATTATATTCAGTAGATTTGGCCCTAAGCTCGAAGTTTCGCTGGATGGATAGATTTTCATGGATTTTTTTTGCACAAACAATAAGACAACTGCTATTTGGATGAATTAAAGAAATGGGACCACCGCCGGGCAAAGTGTACAGATACGTCTGTAGTCTAGAAAGCAGCGCCTAACAATGAATGCATCAAATTGTTTCAATGTTTGTACAGCTTCCATTCTTTGTATTTGTTGTAACCTTCCTTGTCTTTTGTCTTTCTTTGGTCATACCTCTTATGTTATTGGTCCACCAGGCTGTTCGTTTTTTATTAGTGTTAATTTTACATCGACGGTTTGTCAGTTTAATTATTCTACAAATAAGACGTTTCTAAAGTCCAATTTGAGCATGCCACGGTATAAGTGTTACTCAATCGGTTAGTTTTATTATTTAGAGATGGCAAGTTGTAGTAATAATAATAAAACCATAAAGCAAAATGAACTTGACAAACTGGCCCAAGAGAATTTCCCAATTAGTGACCTTGTAACAAGGAACTTAGAAATAGACACAGAGGACGAGAAAGGGATGCAAGTGAAGATGAAGAAAATAATGAACTTATTCTTAGAAGGTGCCTAACTGTAGAAGTCCGTTTAAATGGGCAAAGATAACACTTGCTTTTCCTCGAACTCGCAGATATAATCTGATTAGCCGCTTACCTAGCGTAATTATAGCGGAAAATTGAAAACATTGAAATATAATGCACACATCCTTTCTTGCCACTACACAGAGCTACCTAATGTAGTTCTCAAATCATTATTTGCCACGGATGGGGCAGGTTGTGATATATTTAGAGCCAAAATTACACAAATTCAACGTATTGAAGAAGGTGATTAAACTCAGTAACAAAATGACATCTGTGGTGAATATGTCACCGTCGACGAGCTGTGCTTTTTCCTTTCAGAGGAAGGCGTTCGATGAATATGGATTGAGAGTGTAGCGTTTGGTAGATGCTATAACGAGCTTGTAAATGTTTTTGTGTACAAAATAAGGGTATTCATAGAAATAATTCCAGGAAACTTTTTGTTGTTAGAAAAATTATTGCAGATAATCGGTTCTCATGGATAATGGAGTTGGTTGATAAATAAAAATAAAGCACTAACTAACGTTTCGGCCGACTAAAAATTTTTGTTTATTTGGATTTACCAATAGGGAAACACTTATCTCGTATGTACCGAAGAAAAATGGGGTAGTTTTATTAGTGCCTTATACACCAAATTAAAAAGCCAGGAATTTTATGAGAATCTTGCAGCAAATTTGCAAATCGAGAGAAGGTGTATCTTGACACTTTTAGAACCCAAAGGAAGATTATAACAAAAATACTTACCCAGGGAACTCAACAGTACTTTAGCTACACTTGCTGGTGTCCCAAATGCAATGCCCGTCCAGCATCAAGATGTCAGGGGCAAAACCAGTAGGGGACGGTCATTATTCAAAACCGAATCCAACAAAAGTTGTTAGTTCACGAAGTACTTCAAAGAAAAATCGCTTATTTCGTTCGTTGTACTGAATATGTCGCAAGCATTGCTTTGGAGGATCGAAGAATGTTACGGTATACAACAATTTGTTTGCCAATTCATCGATGAAATCAGAAAAAATAATCGACAACGTTGCACAGCATTGTTATCATGGCGGTGCCAGCTCTCAAACAACACATTAAATAATTGATTTTTGAAGGAGAAAAAACATCGAATGAATGTTTCATTGCCTATATTCACCCGATTTATCGTCTAATAAATCCTTTTTGTTTCCGAATATCACACAAAAAATGCGTGGGCAGCGATTTTTATTATCTGTAGACGCCGTTAAAGGCTTCGAAAATCGTTTTGAGATATCGCCTTTAGAGTCGAAGAGATTTGGCGAACTGGTTCGAAGGCACACAAAACTGTATAAATCGATAATATTCTTGTATTATCGTTAAAAATATTTTAAGTCTTTCAAAAATGGTCATATCAATTTTCTTTCAAGATTTACATTTAGTAAAAGTACAGCAGTGAAAAATACTTACCATCACTTTCACTGCACGCCATTTGTACTCTAACTCCAGGTTTCCATCTTGCGATCAGAAGCTTTTTCGTTATCAAATTCCCCTGATCCGCATTAACATCCTCCGTACTACTATTAGTCGAATTTCCCTTATTCCTATTCACCTGTTTCTTCTTCTTATCGTGTATCCCTGAATCGCGTCTTAAAAACTTCCCAAGTATCCCCGAAGAATGTTCCGAACCCCAATCCTCACTCTATAATTCAATAAAAATCTCTCAAAACAAATAATCAGGCACTTTAACCGATAACTCACCTTAACAGAACTCTTATCCGATTTCTGTTTATTGCACGAAGCCGTTTCGGCCTTCTCCTGAAGAATATCTTCGTACACCTTGTTCGTCAATTCGTCCCTAAACTTAGCGTTCGTCACTTTAATGGAAGGTACAACCACAGCTGCCATGTGCTTCGCTTCGCACTCTTTAAGTTGTACCGATAGTTTGTGGCTCTCCACCGACGTCACGAGCTGTTCCATATCGACCAAATTGCCGTCTAGCGTAACGACGACGTCTTCAATTTTGTAATTGTATCTCAGCAAGATTTGCCTCACCACATCGATAAGAACTTTGGTCGGTTTTGATTTAATGTTTATAATTTTTCGATTGGGTAAGTCGAGTTTGAAGGAGACTTTGTGTTCGACGTATACTGTACAACCGTTTAGTTTCATCGATGATTCGCCTAAATCTATATCCTGAAATTAAGTAATTAGTAAATATTATATTTGTGAAAAGTTTTTGTTTGAATTGGAACTAATGAGCCATTCACTTTAAGAACGCAGCGCGTACGAGGTGGTCTCGACTACCAAAAATTACGCACCCGAGTTACCCGCATTAGAAGTAATCGCAGGTGTCAGCCCGACCGTAGTGCAGTGAAAGGGCCTCGTCCTGGGGGAACCGCCTTGATGATCAGGGTAACCCCTACGCCAGGTAAGTATGCTATCCGTTGGCTAAGCACCATCTCTTGTAGTTCAATACAATCTCTCTTCAAATGAATAATACCGAGGCGCCATCTGGGTTATAGATACTTCAATGTTTTAATTTGGGGCATTATGGAAATTTAGATGTACTTATCGACATTTACAGAAAGCTGACCGATTAATTTATCAAATATTTTAGTAATAAAATAGAATAATTTTTTTTAATTTCGCCGAAATTTATCGTATATAGGTGTCAGTTGGGCCGAATAATTTTTTCTTGAAATGAAATAGAAGTCGCCGTTATTCGTCCCAAGTTTCAAGAAATTCTAACGTTAAATAATTTTAATCAATTTGATTTTGAGAATTCCCCACATTTAATAAGCGATTTGTTATGTTTTTTATTTTCGTTACAATTTGGGACTAAATTCTTCCTACCCCCACCACGCTTATCTATGGTTGCCCTGATTAATTAATTAATTAATAATCACAAAATCATGTTTTTTTTTAATCCAAAAAATATTTTATTGTAACAATGAACTTTGGTTTTTTATGAGTAAGCCCACTCAATGTTATTTACGGGGCATTATTAAAGTATTAAGCAAGATGCCTATGGGTAAATTACACGTACTGCCAATTGTCAAATTACTTCGTTGCTATGGATACTTTATAAAGATTAATTACAAATTGATGCTTGTTACGTGCTATTTTACAATCGTAAATCCACTGCAGTCTTAAAGTGAATGGACTATAAATGAGTGAATCAATTGAAAACGCTGTACTTTCGTTATAATTACGTACCTTCATTTTATTATCGGTCACTATGTCGTATGTACTAAACGTAAGGCCTCGCTTCTCCAAAAGTCTGTCTATTAGCTGTTGGATGGTTTCGCTTTCCTTTATTCTAACAATTGTGGTACCCGTACAACCGGAACTAGGCATGACCACACGACAAAGAGGTCCTTTGAGATTCGCCGATTCATCAAGGCCCTTTACAGGATCCTAATCGTGAGACACAGAAAAAGCTCATTATCTATCAAGATATCACATATAGAACATTTTACATGAATCTCTTTGTTGTAAATATCATTCATTGTCATTTGATAGGGTTTGTCATTTGAGTTTTGTTTAGGTTGTATATTATTCGCATGTTGTTAGATCGGCGGCTGCCTACTTTCGACGCCGATTCCTTCGATTCGCGTTTAATTATTAACATAGTGTACGTCCAATATTATTAATGAGTAATAATAAGTAATTCTTTTGTTTAAAATAAAAAAAAAATAAAGCCATACGACTAATTGTGTTATGTACGGATGCTATACACGATTTCACAGTTTAATGGTTCATTTAAAAGTGCAATAAACAAGATGATAGTACTATTGGTGGGTAAAGATAGCTTGAAAATGTCCGTAAACAACTATACGGCTTTGTTATTTTACTCATTAAATTACAGTCGTTATTAATTTTAACCGTTTTTTTTATTAGGACTCATTTGCAGCAATAACGGGTTTCTTTACATTGCAATTATTGAATATATACGATGTCGTTAAAGTAATTTAATCTAAATGAATGAATAATACAGTTGCAATGTGCTTCTCGAGTAAATAGAACATTTAGCGTATTCCGTAAACATCCTTGATCAAACAAAGGAATCAGTAGCAACAAGCATTGCAATAGTATTTGTTTTTTTACCTGCGTTGCAAAATCCAAGGAAGTTAGTGAAGATTTACTACTATGTACATCGTTCGCCTTATCACCACCGCTACCAGACACAGTTTCCGTAGAATCCGACTTTTTACTATACTCAATCTCGCCGCGATCTTTGGATTTTGTCCTATTCTTCCTATACCAAGGTAACAACGATTTTCTTCTACGATCTTCAGCGTTGCTTAGCGACTTTTTTAATTTACTAGGAGTATTAGCGGAAACGGGGTGCGTTAATAAGCTACTGTCAATCTCTAAACCGTTCATGTTGCCAGACAAGCACTGCTTGTAGACATCGGATTTGAGGAATCTCGGATAACTGTCGAACTTCATCAGGTTGAAAATCTGCTTCTGGGCGAGTTCGAAGGTGCCATTGGAGGCCTCCCGAAGCGAGATTTCGGCGAATTGGCGCGCTTGCGAGTCGACGTTTACCGCTTCCGCTGCGCCGACGCAAAGATGTTGCTGGTAGATTCTCTCGGCTTCATTTCTTTTCTCTTGACTAGGTGCTAATTGCTTGAAACGTTCGCAGGCCGTCCAGAAGTAAATGTTTTCGGCGCTGAATTCTTTCTTCAGGAATTCCTGGAAAAAATAATTCGCTATTAACACTTGATAGATCACAAAAAAAAATTCCCGGGTCTTAATAGGCAACGTAAAATCGAAGAATCACTTAAATCGTCTAAGATGTTTATTGTACTATTATTTACGAGCAAAAATAAATATTTTTATAAGAATCGTATTTTTATAAAAACAAAAACAAAATTGGCAGGCCGTGGTGGGTTGTATATATACATTAAGAAACAAGCTTTGTAATACTAGAAATGTCTTTCGAGTGATGTCGCGTAGTTAAAATTTTTTTTACTTGACGTTTCGCTGACCATGCTGTCAGCTTCTTCAGAAGATTTCTAAAGAATGGTGTTGTTGTCTATTGCTCCTCGTTATGTATCCTATTTCTGTTCTGTTTTGCTAATCCATAACCGTTCCGTTCCGCTGAGTCGCGTCGTTCGTTGTATGACGACTCCGTAGTGCCAACTTCCACGTGTTGCTGATCTTGTATAAGTTGAAAAACTTCAATCATGAAAACGGATACAAGATCAGCAACACGTGGAAGTTAGCACTACGGAGTCGTCATACAACGAACGACGCGACTCAGCGGAACGGAACGGTTATGGATCAGCAAAGCGGAACAGAAATGGGATATATAACGAGGAGCAAGAGACAACAACACTAGTCTTTAGAAATCTTCTGAAGAAGCTGACAGCATGGTTAGCGAAACGTCAAGTAAAAAAATCACCCGAAAGACATTCCTACTATGGATTACGGTCGTGAAAGCCTACACTAAAACTTTGTAATGATGCGCATAAATGGACCCCATCGACCACAAAACTGGACAGGTAGACATTTTTTTTGTAAAAAAATAAAAGAATTTAGGCAGGACGTAGTTTAAAGTCTTGCAGATACGAAGCTACCTTAAGTATGTTGTTTATGCTTAAATTTATCCTGTATTTCGACTATACCTTTGGCAGAAACAGCATTCCTCTTTAAATCAATTCTTTCGGAGATTACGACATTTGTACCAGTATGAGACATATCTATGAACTTAACGTTTCTGATTTAATTTTCACTTTCAATGCGGCGAACGAGAGTTGACAAGTCGAAAAACATTTTCGTTGCATGATATGTTTCGGCAGCTATATGATTTTCCTATTTTGTAAAACAATTTTCACAGATGCGTATTTTTCTACCATATCGGAATCCCGTGATAACTTCAAAGTAATGTTGAAATACGTTTAAAAGCAAAACAAGGTAATTTCTGCATATAAATACATCATTATACGTTAGAAATCAAAGGTTAGTCGTCAAAATTGTTTTTTTTCGGCGAACGTGTACTAAAAAAGGCGAAGACGATTCCATCCGCGGGAGATGGCGATATTTTTTTCTGAGATTCGCAAAGATTATTTGGGGAAGGGAAAGAAAATCACGGAATTTATCGGTTCGATTCGGCGCTGAACTAAAGAAAAGAAGGCCCCACCTAGCGAAGAGCAAAAGTCTCTACCATCATGATAACGCCCCTATCCACTCATCAATTGTGACATGATGGCGGTAAGAACTGGTACCCCACTTACTATATTCGTCAGATTTGGGCTCCTGTAACTTCCTTCCTTTTCCAAGCTTGGAAGTAGTTCACTTCAGATGAAGAGGCCACTGTGGAAACAGATGCCTATTTTGCAGAGTTCCACAAATCTTTTCTTTACATGGCTTAAAAAAAGTTGAAACATCGTTGGAGAGTATAGAGCTATAAGAAGATTATGTAACGAAATAAATTTATAAATATAAAACAATTGCCTTGTCTTCTTTAGGACAGGTGTTTATCATATCATCCCCATATACTGATAACTATTATTTGCGCGTATTGCTAGCACATGAATTACTACAACATCCAATTCATTCAGTTGGTACTGTTTGTTCCAATAGAAAAATGAAGTGAATCCAATTTTTATTGCAAACCAACTCTGGAGTAGTTGGAGAAATGACACGACGCAAGAGATATAATGTGATAATTCTTGAGCACCAAATGCACTGACGAAATGAAAACAATTTGCCAAAGAGGTAGAGACGTTGAAGAGCCTGTTGATTAACAGCAGCGGCAGTTAGAGTAATAGAAGCAATGTCGTCAGTAGTCGCTGGATATGCTGACGAGAGGCCTTGCTACAAAATGAAATGATTTTTCACTAATATGCGTTTTTGTGCGGTTCCGTAATGTAATAACAGCCCCTCGGTCACTATTCGGTTTCAGTTACCACAGTTAAATGTCGCGCCGGCTAGCGGAAGGAAATTTACAGTCGCGTGGCAGCTCGTAAACCATTGCTATTATGTCGGGGTAAGCGATTGAAAAGGCCGCAGTAGATCGGAGAACATGGTTAACATGTTTTATAAACGGATGAATTAATATTTAAAGTGTTCGGTCAAAGCAAGAGGGTTCCTCAGTGCATTGTACCAACAATTAAACACGGCGGCGGTTCAGTTACAGTTTGCGCCGCTTTTCTTACTCCACAACAAGAACGTTACACTGAATCGAAGGAATAATGCGGAAAGAGGACTACCTAGAAATATTGGAATCCCATCCTCTTCCTTCTGGGTTGCGATTAATCGGAGAGAATTTCATTTTTATGAATGACAACGATTCGTAGTATACAGGCCGAATGTGCGCACGGTATCTGAATGAGCAAAACAAGCGAATTTTTTACAAATAATGATATGGCCACCGAAGAGTGCCGATCTCAAGCTACCGTGGTCCGAATTGTTGTTCCAAGGAACAACTCTGGAATATTCTCCAATAAGAATGGAACAACATCCCAGGCGATACGCTAAGAAAATTAATCGAAAGGATGCCCGGAAATGTTCAAGCAGTTCTCAATGCAAATGTGCATGCAAAAATGTTTAAAAATGTTCTTAATAATGAACAATAAAAAAATAATTTTGCATTAGATTTTGATAGTTGTTATCCTTTAGACTAATAAATTTATTTTTTGGTACATA
>LR737384.1:4835606-4875586 GCA_902655005.2 Marronus borbonicus | reverse complement strand
TGCCGGAAAAACCGGAAAGGAATTACCGACACACCTGGTATGTGTTTAGAATATATCAATTTTGATTTTTTTTTTTTAGTTTTAACAGCATCAATATTTCTTCTTTGGCATTAAGTATGGAAATCAGCTTTGAGATTTAAAGGATCACACAACAAGTTATACATAAATTCGGTTGAAACATCCAGTTTTTTAAATAATTTTCTTCTTTACGCAAAAAACTAGATACCTTGTGCTGTAATAATCTATCATAAAAAAAGGTACTTACCGCAAAGGCGTGTAATCCTATATTACATTCTAGGAGCTTCTCGAAAGATGTCGCCCATGAGGCCGGTTCCTCGTCATTCTGCTTGTGTTTGTCATTGTTGTTACACTGCAACAGAAGCCGAGGAATGAACAAACAACATCGTTCGCGTTATGAACGCGTTCTAAAATTAGTACATACAGCGATATTACAGAATTTGTTCCATAATTGCTATTATCATTCATGTAATTATGAATTAATGAAACGAGCAGCTGCTTTTTAATTGACCCCGTTTAAGCGTGGGCTTGACACAAAAGCGTCCAACGGCTAGGAGAGCAGCAATAAATCAAACATGCTCGTTCAACCACAAACAAAAAACAAGAGACGTATGTGCATGTAATGTTTGATATTGCAGTGGTAGACGTGAATTACGAATTATGTCATAATAAATATAAAATAATAAACAAGAGACTACTGTAACAATTACGTAAGCAAATGTAAGTTAATTATAGAGAGTAGAACTAATTATTATAGAAGGTAATAGTGATGGAAAAATGTACGGAACCAAGTAACTATCTCTGGAGTTTCTGGAGATTACGAAATTAAATTTGGATGGACTATCCGGAAAGTTGTTATGGCATAAAGCTACATGCCTTGTTCTTCCTAAAAGGCAAAATATACGAAACTGAAGGGAAACATTCTTGCTGGTAGCACAAAACATAAACATGTGCCCGCTTTACACCAACAAATCCATCAAACTGATTAGCTAAGTCACTAAGTGGATCTTTTTCTTTGGTTAATAGATTTGCATTTTTTTTTCATATAAGTGGTTCGTAAGTTTGAAGTTACGTTCTCAATTAATTTGAAGTTTTCTAGTTTAATATTATGCCCGGTTTCGTTTATGTGACAATTGACGATTCAATCCTTCCATCGCGGTAATGGGCAATGTGCTCTTGGAATCTCGTGTTTATCGATCGTTTCGTTTGTCCATGGGACCTCTCGTTCGCATCAGATTTATCTTTCGGATTGGCTGGGTTGGTTATTATTCTTGGTGGAATTTTTTGAATTTTCTAGTTTCTTCTGTCAGCTAGTTCTTGCAAATTCTTTGGTTGGTTAAAACACTACTTATTTTAGCAACTATTGTCATTGCCACAGTAAGCTTCATAAAGCCCAAGAATTATTTAAGAGGGATCAAAACCCCGTATTTTTGTACTCGTAATAAAATATTTTAATCAAAACTAATACATACGGTGCTTTATTAGACATTTTCAAGTCGGGATTACGACTGGATTAACCGGTTCATTTGCGATAAAAATATTCAAAGCAAATACACAATATTCTGTAATATATTTAATTTCGACATTCCTAGAAATTCCAGAGATATTATATTTACTTGGATCCATTTATTTGCCTATCGTTGTATGAGGAACATGCATTATTCTATGGTAAATTAAGGAATCAAATCTTGTCCTGTTTAAAATTAAGGCGCTGTTTTACTTCTTTATAATTTTTATTATTAAGAAGATACACAATAATAAAGCTATTTTAAGGATATTTAAGATCATCTTGATAAAGTTCTTTGACTGTAAAAAGATGGTTATAATTAATAGTATGTTAACGCCGTAATTATTTTTGTCGCTATCTATGCCAAAATTTGGAAAATATTTTCAAATAACTATGCCACTCGTGTATACGATTTAAATTAGATTCTTTCCAAAAGAATTTCTTATTGACTGTTGGCATATTGATGACAAGGCAAATAATATTTTATTTCTTCGAATAAGTGCTTGTACGAATATGATACAAGATATTGAAACACGATCTCTCCAGAAGGTGTCTACAACATTGCCGTGGCATTAATTTTAAACAGGAACTCTCTAGCGGATAAAAGCATTAGCAATAACATAGCAGAGACATAAACGTGCATACTCTACTTGCTTAAACAATAATTCATAATAACAAGGATGGCAAACAATTTGACTAGGGAATAGATACCTGAGGCACAACATCGGGCGGTGCCAATATAGACTTTGGACGTCCATTGGTGTTGACACGTCTAAAAGAGTTCAGTCTTTTGAAAGGCGGTCTAAGGGACACCACCAAGCCGCCACCAATATTGTTGCCCTCCCTATACATCACAACAACCATAACCAACGATTAGTTTCTCGAAAAATTTCCAAGAAAAAAGATTATTCGTTAAAAAAACGTTTTTGAATTAAGAATAAAATCTGGTCTTAAAGAGACTTAAGATAGCGTTTAGTAGATTAAATTTAAAAAATATATTCTACTATAATAATGTTTCACATTAATAAGCATTAAGAGGCAAGCAATTTTAGTTTTGATGGAAATTAACGAGGGATGAAATTAAGTAGATGCTAATTATATTTTTGGGGTATTATATAGCATATTTTAAATTGAGCAGGATCATATCTGGGTCCTTCTCATTGCGAAGTATGGTAGTCTTGAATATTTTCTTTGATTAAAGTTACAATTACTGCTTTACGTCTATGCAAAGTTATATTTAGAAAATCTTTATATTATTTTAAAGTGATTTATATGTATGTCGTTTAATTTATACGATATCACTGAGTAAAATTAATGCGCTGTTAGACATTAACAAATTGCTGCTGTCCTACATAATAGGCTGTACCGTACTACTCCAAGTAACTATACATTTTTACGCCAAAAAGACGATATATCAATAGGGAGCCAAATGAATAGGATGCACTGTGCATGTGCAGCTACGATTGACAGTTGAACTAATACACGGAACGACATGACATAGTTAGCAAAGTAAATAGAGATGTATCTTATATGTACAGTCGTTGGGAGCTAGTTCAAATTTAGAAAATTCGATTTAAGAAATTTTATTGTAAGTAGATAAAATGTGTAATAATTTTTTTAATTTTTTGATATTTGTATTTGGCTGGTAGTGACGTAATTGCGGACAAGATTCGATTGACTCGTGTATTTCCGTTACGCGTCGTGTACAGCGTACTTGATGGCAAAATACGCGGTTTAATTGAAACGTTTATTTTAATAGTTATTAATAAAGTGCTACAGAAAAATCGCTTTCTAATTGTTTTATATGCAGAACTATCAACATTTTTTAATAGTGCCCTAATTTACTGGCCAACGGTAGTAAAGCTGATATTGGTATCTGACGGCGTTGCCAAGTTCATTTATTAACATTTAATTTTGCACAGACCCACGTGTTATTACAGGGTGATCCATCCGAAATGGAAGCGCATTTTACATTAAAATGAAACGAATTTTTTTCGATGAAAAAGTCTACTTTCACATAAAATTTCAGAAGTTCATTTACATTTTCAAGGCGCACTATATTTTTCGAGTTTGAAAATAGCAAAATTTTATAAGCGATTTTTTTCTTGAAAATCTGACTACGCTACTGAATTCTGGAGGTTCTAAGATAGTGTTCCTCAAAATTTCATTGAAATATATTTAGTAATATGGAAGTTACGAGAGAATAATTTTTAGAAGTTTACAGTCCAATACAAGCCAATATGTATTACAATGCAGTAAATTTAGTTCTTACAACTGATGAAAACAACAAGTAAACAAATGCATGTCCTTGTTCAAATTTACTTCAACATATATCAAACCTAGTTTACAATCGCTCAGCTATAAATCACGTTAATGAACAATTATGCGGAAACTGTCAATGTCACAGCCTGCATTTAACATAATCTATAAATAATATCATAGCCTACTTTAGATTTTACAATTTTTTTTTTTATAAAATAGCAATTGTTAATAACAATTGAAACATTTTTTTGAAGATACCTGGGATATAAAAATGTACCAAAGTAAAGCCAGAATCTTTAGAAAGTAATGTAGCTAGCATGAATTAATTCTTTCTTTAAAATTTGTAATTTAGAAGACGTAGTATTTATTATATGCACTTTTTTAATTGCTAGAATTAGTTAGTTGTTAGTTAGATTTTTTCTAAAGATTATTTGCAATTTTGTGGAGCTTATTAATTAGTCTAGTTAGTTTTCAGTTATTTCTTTTTTTAATAAGTTTTGATCTACTTTGGTTAATAGATGTTAAAAGCGAATTCATGAAATAATATAGGCCAGAGTTTGAAAAATGATTCTCTCACAACTTTTCTTATTGACAAACATATTTCAATGAAATTTTGGTAAAGCTATTTCTGGACCTTCTGAATTCGGTGGCGTAGTTAGGTTCTATAAAAAAAATGCTAATAATGACCTCACACAGGGTCAACCTTGATCCTTTGATTTAACAAGTTGGAGCATGTAATCCTGCGCAACGCTCCTAATATAAAGGTTTCTTTGACATCTACAACGAGATAGAGAACACGTTTAAAAAATGATTCTAGAAATCTCAATCAACAGTTATTATTAGATTATTTTTTATAACTTCCAGTAATCTTGGATTTAGAGAATTTTAGATTCTATAAAACTCGATATCAAAATCAAATAATTCTGTAACAAACGGAAAATTTCTTATGTTACTAAAGCAGCTTAAGAAATACAAACATGCATATATGTTGCATAAAACATCGTTTGAAATGTGCAACATCAATTAACATGTTTATATCTAATTTCTAACAACAAATTTATTGCAGCAAATTTTGTAGGGATATTCTAGTCAAAGGAAGTTAGCAAATCGAATAATTATAAAAAAGCGAATAAATACCTTTTAGCAACAAACACATCGTTAATAAACTCGGTAAAACATTCATTTAGACTTTTTATTGTTAGCATTCTAACAGCAGGACTAATTAATATCCCGAAAAAACTTTGTTCACAGTTATACTTTAATTTGTAACGGGAAACATTTCTTTATATTTATTCAGCGACTTTCGACAACCAAATTATAAACCACTGCACCTACTTTCACTCTGTGGATCGTTGAAAACGATTTCCACTCCACAGTTTTCTTACAGTACGCAGTGTAAGTGGTGGAGAACTAGAGACGAATATTTTAATCTAATCTACCGGGTTTAACTGATTAGCGAGGCGATTCCTGGTCGTACAAACATTCAAACTTGTGATAAAATAAAGGTTTGCCCGTTAATCGCTCCTACCCAATTGGCTACGTACAGAAACATATGGAAGATACGTCTCCTTAATAAATTAAATATTTTAACATGCAAACACTTTCCAGTCAGCACTCTATACGAAATCGCAGAACCAATCGAGAAATTATAAATATAAACAATTGTGTTTGGCTCGTTGAGCAAAAAGATTTGTATTTTTTAAGCAACTAAGGGCTAGAAATTTATTTGCATTTTCGCGATTCATTTTAATTAAAGAAGGAAAAATTAGCAACAGTCGATTTTCACCTTTGGTATGGTTCATATGCTGAGTTACCGTGCTAACTGTCGCCTACTACCTTTCCCTATCTCGAAGAACCCCCATGTGATTGTGTCGCTTCGTTTAACGGTGACACGGTCCGAACCCAGAACACGCGAGTTTTAACCGATTATGGCCGTGGAAACCTACGTAGTTGTTTGAAGGAAAAATCAATTCTATTCCGCAGATATATTTAACATATACTACCCGACAAAAACATAGACGCGGTATCGTTTCTATTTACGAAACAAAGTTTATAGACATATAAAATGTAAATGAGGGTTCTTAATACTTGTTATGTAAATAGTCCATTTATAGATATTTCTGGGTATTTATTGCTTTATGAGGGGTAATTGAGATTTTCCCAGATCCAAATAGGAATTTTAAATGCGACCAAAATTTAGACCCTGCGCATTTATTACATTAATATAAGCAAACACGTTTTAATTTGATACTTCTCTTTATATGCAGTGGTTGTGCTGGTAAAGTGTACACATTTCACCACGAGAAATTATATTTTATAAAGTATTTGCAATATGGGTAGAAAAAAGCAATTATCCTTGATAGAAAGGGGTAAAGTTCTAGCCTGGCACCAGGATGGTGTTAGTAAGAAGGAAATCGTTCGTCCGTTACGAAGAAGCGATCATTGCGTTAGAAATTTCCTAAAAGATCCGGAAAATTACGGCAAACCAAAAGGACAGGGGCGACCGAAAGCTGTAAGTGAGCGGGATAAACGTATGATATTGCGGTGTGCATCCAATTCTTCTGCGTCGGCGAGAGTTATTGCAGAACAGACGGGGGTACAAACGCACGTGCGTAATGTTCAAAGGATTTTAAAGGCGTCACCGGTAATATCACGGAAGAAAATGTTGAGAAAACCGCCACACACGAAACACAAAGAAGCGAGGTTGAGATTCGCTGAAGAACACGTATCCTGGAAGAAACAATAGGAAAAAGTTATATTTTCCGATGAGAAACGTTTTAATTTGGACGGACCGGATGGGTACTCACATTATTATCATGATCTGAGAAAGGAACCAAAAGTGAAAATGACCAGACAATTAGCGGTGGATCTGTGATGATATGGGCAGCGATTGGATTTCGCGATAAAAGTGAGATAGTGTTTTGCACAAACAAAATGACATCTGTGACGTATAAAGACTTATTGCGTGACAATCTTCTACGTTCTGGAAACCAATGGGCCGGGCGCAATTTTGTTTTTCAGCAAGATAACGCGCCAATTCATAAAGCAAAAACCATTACTGAATGGTTTAAAGAGAAAAAGATTAAAACTTTACAGTGGCCGGCACGGTCACCAGACTTAAACATTATTGAAAACATGCGGGGTGAATTGGCACGTCGCGTTTAGTTTATGGCGGAGGCCGTCAATATTTCACGGTACAGGAACTGAAAACTTCAATAGTGTCTGAATGGCCGAATATCCTTCAAAATTATGTGTTAAATTTATATAAATCTATTAATAACAGACTATTGGAAGTGATTAAGAACAATGGAGGATCTACGCATTACTGATCACTCATTTGTTGATTTTTGTTTTACATTTGCAACAGAGCGTCTAAATTTTTGTTGCAGAAATTGTTTAAACATTGGAGTAATAATTTATTATTTAGTTCATATACTACTGGAGGAGATATTTTTAAGTTTATTTTACTTTTATGAATAAAAACTTAATTAAATATCTTGCTAGTTTCGCAAAGAAGCGTTGTAACCCTTAAAACATCTTACCGCTTCTAAGTTTTTGTCGGGGAGTGTAAATGTCTCCGCGGAGTAAATTCCATTCTAGACTATACTAGTGCATTTAATATTGTGACAGTCACAAAGTAACATAGATATATGTGAAATATTATATTCAGCACTTGCCAAAGAACTTCTTAGTGGTACATACGGATATGGAACTATTATTGAAGGGACATTAGTCGTATATTTTGATTGATTTGAAGATCTGCTTATGTTTGTAACTTCTTAAAACAAAATAAATTTTACAAATGATAATACATAAATGAATAAAATTAATATATCTAGTTTCTCTGGGTAGTAAAAAGAGAACGTTCCTGATATGGTGTACGGCCATTTAACAAACGAGAGACTCCCCTCAGGTTCGATTCCTTACCGCGGAATACTTTTCATATATAGTTAATTACGTCGTAAAATACCAAGAAAATTCCAGTTTTCCAATTGAATAAAATATTTTTTTTTTAATTCAAATGCGTTCCTTAAAGTATGTATATTATGTTTGCAAATGAATTTCGAACTAAAATTACACACCTACAAATTATAAATTTCCTCGTTAAGTAGACAACCTTTATAGAAGGAAATAAAAACGCCTAGCTCAGGGTTCTTATCACCTGCCTTTAACTCCACGAATACCATAAAAAAGGAATGCAAGAAATAATTGTACTAAATTGAATTGTTTATTGTTGGTGAAGAGGTTACGCAGTGGTGTTGATGCTTTCACTAAGCTGTCCTTATTAAAACCTACCCAAAAAATATTCATGATTGATTACGCCCAGTAGGGGTGTTAGCAATAATGATTCTATTGATTGAGATCCCTATTACGTTGATAGGAAAAAAAGTCAAATAACTTCGATCAATGAGTGACGTAAAATATACGATACTACTGGTTACGGTCTTGTTTCTTATAGTGCAGCAAAATGTGATTTTTATGGAAATTTAATATATCTATTCAGAAATTTGCAAGAACGGATATTGTGGATAAATGTAGGAACCTTATTATAATTTTTCGAAATATTAATCTCTGATGGAACAGGAAGGAATATTTTTAGAATTATAATGTTACTAAAATAGCTTCTTTTTACTATCCGTGATCAGATTTTATGACCGTAATACAAGATACGAAAGAATAAAAGGAGACCGATTAGCATCAAGCAGATGTAGACAATTGTAGTTATGACTACAGCCCGTATAATATATATAAAAAAAAAGCAAAGCATAAATAATGTTCCTGGCCAATCAAAGCCATATCTATTTAGCGAATGCATTCGTCTATGCGAGCAAGGAAATCAACCCTGTAAATACAAGTCTCTCTGTTCCTGCACAAAATGTGTTGCAGTTGATAACTCCAATAAGAGGTACCTATGAGACATTACCGATGGTAATTGGCTTTCTACCATGGAGCTGCCAAATAAGTTTCTAAAGATAGGTCATATATGTAAATCCAAAAGAGAAACTTCACCGCAGTTTATGCCAAATATTTAGAAACAATCGCGAAGTGAATTCATTTTTCTTTGAAAAACAGATCTGTAAACCTAGTTTTATCTATGCACCAGGATGGACATTAAAATACCAGAATTGATTCTTTTGCATTACGCCACCAAAAGAAGAGAGGATTTCTTAGATCAAAAATGTGTTTTTTTTTTTGTAACAAAAAAAGTCAACTTCTAGACGGTGTAACTGGTATCTTTTGGCATTAGATGGCGCCAGGAGATATTTTCTTAGCTAGTTTAGAAATTACTGATATAAACTGAGAGGCAAAGAGCGGTGTAAGGTACAGATAAGCTCGGAACAACGCTGATGATGAGGAGTAAGCAGAAACAAGTTAGTTGGCTAGCCTTTTCTTTTCTGGCATTGCCTCCTTTACCGCCAGTGATTCCATCAACACTATGAGCTATATTAGTATTATCTTTGGCTAAATAATGCAACGTTGAACCATTGTTTCTATTAGAAATACAAAACGAAAAACAAGATGGCGGCGTCCTGCGAACATCAGTTGCATTAAGCAAGTGAAACTTATTTCAAAAATCGAGATATAATAAACAGTTTAACGTTACTGAATATTAAACCTCAATGTGTACCTACGTTATTCCACCTAGTGCAATATGGTGACCCTGTATATAATAAAGCTATATAACTAACAAAATACCTAATTACAATACTAAACTACGTACGGATATGACTTTCACAATGTGATAAGAATTTTTCACGTGTTCAATCACAGATAACTGTAATTAACATTCTTCCATTCTTTCCATCGTTCAATACTTCAATTATGAAATATTACTGTCCTAATTTTTGTAAAAAATGCAAACAATGGTTGCAATACGGCGGAAAACATTCAATATTGTTTATTGTTACTAAATATTCTCGCTGCTTTGATAAAATTTACTACGTATATCAATATAATTGCGCATCTTTTTTGCTTTATTAACTTCAAATGTGTTGGCAATTTCATTTTAAACAGTCGTAACAATGTTCGATTGCAATTTGCCTAATGTCTAGTGCTTGCATTATAATATATATGAAAATATGTATGCAATTGTACCCAGCTCCACATTACGTATAACCACGCAATATATCTAATTATACATTTTATCTTTTTGAACGTTCAAATTTCAATAAATACAGAGAATATTCAGATATTTATCAATGTACATTCCATTTTGATATGATGATACGTCAAACATTAGCACCTATAGTCTAAAAAAACTGTCAAACGCTTTACAGCTTAATCATCGGGAGAGATAGTACACTAGATAACGATCATCCGATTAATTGATATTCCGTAGTTATACATAATTAGATATCTGATATTTTTATACCGCCAAGGTTAATGTAATAAACAATAAATGTAAAATAGGTAGCTATGTACTACGCATGTATTCGTGCAATAATTTGTAATTTTAAATAATAAGCGGAATGATGTATGAGTACTCTTACAAAAAATTAAAGATACTGTTTAGATTTAGATTATTTATAATTTAATAAAATTTCAGAATTTTTTGGGCATATGTAGCGCAATGTTAAACTTTAAAATTTGTTTCAACCTTTTATTAAATAATAAAACCATTAACAGTTGCTTTGGTATGTGCAGATTAGTTAGTACAAAAAAAAGAAACAGCGGGATGTGATGGAATTTTACATTCCTAGGGATGTAAAGTAATAATAGATTAATATATAGTGAAAATCACGAATATTTGTAGTCACGTCATTAATTTCTCAGCAAAGTAAAGACAAGCATAATATGTAAAAATCGGAAACATACGTATACACACTTTGCTATGAGAAAGGCGAAACTACCTGATAAAAATATCATTCAGAACTCAACGCAAGTAGTGGTATACGTCGATGATGCAGCGGTAATAACGAACACAAAAAAATCTAATAAAAGCGGTTGACCGGCTAGAAGAAACAGCAAGGAAATAGGGATTGGTAATTAATGAGGAAACTACAAGTCGTCCAGAAACGCAACAACACACATTTAAAGTAGCTACGACGTCCAATTACTTGAGGAGTAACAATAGGATAAGAGAAAGAATTTAAAAGGGATACCAAACATACGGAAGAAATAAAACATTACTGAAAAGTAAAGGCATAAGTAAACAAAACAAAGATATACAAGACCAGTCATTACGTACGGTATAGAAACGGCAGTGACAAATAAAAAGGAATAGGAAGAGCTAAAAATAGTAGAAAGGAAAACAATGAGAGCGATATTATGGCCAGAGGGTGAGAAAAGATTAAAGAAAAACAAAAAAGATAGTACATGAAATGAAAAATGAAAATATAATAAAATACACAAGGGCACGAAGACTTAATTGGGCAGGACACATCATGAGGAGGAAACCAACAGAAATAATCAAAAGGGTAACACAATGGATCCCATTATGGCCAAAAAGAGGCAGGCCGAGGAAGACCTGGAGAAACGAGATAGGCGAGTATACATGAGTACTGGGAAAAGCAGATTGGAAGACAAAATACCGGGATAGAAAGGAATGGAGAGAGATCGTAAACGCAGCAAAGACTAGCAATAAGCTATAAAAACAAATGAGGATTAATCGACCTCATTATAGGGACTAAGTCTTAGACATAATCCGAAGGACAGGACGAAAATCGTGATTATCTTGTGGACCATGCATCTAAAAGGGGATGACCCAAATTTAGTAACTCTTTCGGAGATTATTACGTTTTACTTCACCAAAGGAGGTGTTGACACGCTAGACCAGTTATGTCGTTAATATTCATGTGCCAGGAAAACTCTCCGTTGACTCCTATGCTTATTTTATAATGTACTCAACGTAACTGTATACAACTCTATGTTACTGTTGAGAGGAAGTACTGTAGATATTTCTTACTTCAGAATCGAAGATCTTACCTAAAAAAAATTGGCCGTGGACCATTAGACCGCAAATGTTAAGACTGTTGAAAGGCCATCTTTAAGAGGAGAACCCCGTTAACTCATAAGCCATATTTTAAATGTGTTAATGGTAGAAGAAGCCCAAGGGAGACCAGAATCCATAACAGGACGATATTCTGTCTGTCCTAAAGTTCGAAGCCGAAAATCGATAGTTGATTGTGTCATATGTAATAAATTTACGTTTCGAATAAGAAAAAGTGTGTATTTTATGTGTTCAGTAATGTAATTTTTTATCTGTGGGTAATTTTTCTGCGTTGTTTCTGTATGATTTCGGTGTTTCTTATATTATTTTGAAATAAGGCAATTAAATATATTAAAAGTTTTATTTTTATTAGGGGTATACCGGTGACGCTACTCCGCCCATTAATTAACCCATTAATAAAAATTAGCGTAGCATCCAGGATTAAACCACAATAATTCCTAGCAGCGAGAAGGAGTCTGATTGACTTAAACATTCGTAAAATATACGTCAAAAAAGGGAACCTGGTAAACATAAAATGTACCAAAAAACCAGTCCAACCAGTTTATATAACAATTTTGGTGAAAATCCTTAAATATGAATATACGTGCAGTTCATCAAACGTTAGTCATCCGCCCACAACCGGATTTTTATTGTAAACAATGACCAGACCGCTCTGATAAGTCTAATAATAATAAACACATGGATACACAGAATGTTTTCGTCGTATAAACGGTTCCACTTAGCATTCTAGTCGAGTTCCATAAGGAGGTTAAGTTTCTCCTTTATGAACGATTGACGTTAGCGCGATGTGGTATGGTATTAATATTCTAATCAGAGTTATTTAACTATTAACGTCTCCTATTTATAAATCACAACATGAAATTGTGTCTGTTTCGGATATAGGTCTGTGTAGAGTTGAAGGTTCTGTAAGATAATTAGCTAATGGAACGATGTGACGCGTGTATGTCAATAAAGAGATGCCTTTTATATTGAAATTACGCTTTATTGATATGCTACGAATAGAAGACCAACAAAGACAATAATGTGCAATATTATGTCTAATTTTCTTTTGATATTGATAAAACACAATACACGTGACACTGATAATCTCGGCGGACAAAAATATTCTTTTTTGATTTATTCAAAAATAAATTTTAACTAATTAAATATTTTGGTGCACACGTGATAAAAATGGAAACAAAAACAATAAAATCACCGCATTTTTATCCAGCTAGATTGTAGAAATCGACGTTATTGTTTCTATAAAAATGGAAAAGAATCAAATATCGAGCCGTCACTAAATTCTTGCATTTGAAACGAGCAAACGAAACATTGCAAACGAAACATTTGCCTTTCTTTTGGCAAATCAAAGCCAAAAGAAAGTTTTGTTCCACCACCACTCTCTTACACGGTAAAAATTCACGAATTGGGGTTAGAATTGATAGACCACTCATCTATTCATTAGATCTGGCCCCCAGCGGCATTTTTCTGTTTCCTAGGCTCAAAGTTTCGTTCAGAGATCAGAGACTTTCAATGAATGAGGAGACCATCAATATTCGAAAGCATTAAAGAGGCCATTAGAGGGAGTATCGCTGGGAAAAGTGCATAGACTTACGTCGAGAAATCAAACTGAATTTAACAAAAAAATTCTTGTTTCTGCGTTAGGTTGGAAACTTTTCAGACTACCCTTGTAATTTGTTTGTCCATAATGAAAAAAAATGTCAACGTAAACGTCACAGAGATATTACTGAGACATTTAACATTGAAAAAACAGGATGTAAGTAATTTAGAGGTTAAAATTCTCTTAATATTCTTCCATTCCACTCCGTTAATGACATTCTTGAGGCGCCTTTTGTTAATGAAAATTCCGAGCAAGTGAGTTTTAGGTAGCCGCCGTCATCAAAGATGCTTCATTTAGAAATTCCACAAATTTAATTATAGAACAGTTTCGTGGCTACTTTCAATTAGATACCTTGCGCAATTAAAAGTTTTTGAAATGCATCTGTTTAAGTGTTTGTTTTACATTCATACGCGAAAAGGTGAAGACATGTAACGCTCTAATTCCTTTTAGCGCTTCCATATTTTAGATTGCAGGCGAGAAAACAAACGAGATACGTTTTTTTTTAATTCCAAAACAATTTGGAGTTCTTTTATAGAGTTAGGTAAAGGAGAAATGTTTCTTTAAATGCGTATTTGATAAAAATTATGATACCTTCCAAAATAATGGAGGTAAGAAGTGCTTTCACTTCTAATTCCGCAACAAAATTTGCTAATGTACACGGTAGCTTTAGGGCACTACAATAGCTGTGGGTAGGATGGAAAACTTCAAATTGTGCAGCCGTGGCCATTATATGTATATATATATATAATCCAAAGCCTGTCTACCGTTAAACGGTGTAGGCAGTATCTCTTCTTCAGCTGTCCACAAATTTCTTCCACTTCGCCCTGTCCTTTGCTATCTTAGCTGCATCTGTCCATGTTACACCTTTCTTTTTCAAAATTTCTGCAATTACCATATTCCATGTCTGTTTTGGTCTACCTCTTCTTCTATTCCTTGCAATTCTTGCTTCCCATATTTTTTTCGGTTGTCTTGTACTGCTCATCCTTTGTAGATGTCCCCACCATCCTAGTTGTCTTTGTTCAATAAATTCCAAAATTGGCGTTATCTCTAGGTCTTTTCTTATGTCCTCGTTTTTCATTCTATCGTATTTAGTAACTCTTCGTACTCTTCTCAGATATCGCATCTCAGCAGCTTGTACTTTACTTTTCTGTTTTTGGTTCAATATCCATGATTCACAGCCAAACGTTAGGATCGGTCGGTAGACAGATTTAAATATCTTCATTTTTGTTGTACTAGATATTTCCTTTTTATTTATAAATCTACTGCTCATAGCATAATACAGTTTCGTTGTCTTTTCTATTCTTTTATTAATATCAGCTTCTTGCGACCCGCTTTCATCAATTGTAACTCCCAAGTATTGAAAAGTTTTTACTTGTTCTATTTTTGTCCCTTCGATTTGTATCTTCATTAATACTGGTTCTTCCTTCTCCTATTGCCATTACTTTCGTTTTATTTTTGTTTATTTATTATATGTCCCTGTATATGTATTTATTTATTATATGGCCATTATATGTAATCTTTACAAATTGATATGTTTCTGTTAAATACTATTCAATCTAAGGCGTTTCCTTTGATCCTATCCTTATGTTTGGAGTGTAGTAAAAAAAAAAGCGCATGTTTAATACAAACAAAAGCTTTATTGAAATCATATAATATGATTATCGGCGTAATTTTATGTTGCACAGAGAAATTATAGCAGATTGAATTGATTTATTTCTGGCAAATCCATGCTGTTGTTAAGACATATTGCAGTTTCAAAAGAGTATTACGAGGTTCCGAGATTCCTTCAAGAATGTTGTTAGTATAGTAACTGGACCAAAACAGTATCTCCTATTGAGCTTCGTTTTATTACCAGCAGTTAATATTTTCTGGCATATTGCTTCTATTTTTATGGAGTTTATTAAATATCCATGTTCCTTTGATTATTTTTTTAGTAGGTTCTTTAGTTCGGTTATTACTTCTGTGAAATATATAAATCGTTAAGGTTTTATGACGACATTTTAACGGTATGATTAATCCAGGACTTTGATATGAGTGTTCCCATACACTCATATAAGCAAATACCTGCAGTTCTCGCTTGATGAAAAATCTTTAAAATTGTTTAAAGATTTTTGTGCGATCTATCTGATTTTTGAAAAATTAGTACCAAATCAACTGAGTTTATATATATTTAGAGAAAGCATCCTAAAGCTTATGCAAACAAAAGGTTAAAAGAAGGAGGAATCTGTAAAGCGAAAATTAATAATTTACGACGTGCATTTCGAAAGGGATTGAAAATAATGAAAAAGGAAATATCTGGAACCTCAGAGGATAAGTTTATAGAGGCTTATGACATTATGAATCATTACTATTTCATCAAAAAGAAATGACGAAAACAAATGATGTAAGGGACTGCCCAAAATATTTGACAGAGGACGTTTAAAACCCGTATATAATATCGCAACAGGTGACGAAACTTGGAGATATTCTTACGATCCGGAAACTAAGCAACAATCAACTGCCAGGGTTACTAGTTTGAATTAAATCCAATAAAAGTTCGCGGAGCACTTCCAGGAAAATGGTTGCTTGTTTCTTTCGTTGTACTGGACATGTCGGAAGAATTGCTTTGGAGGATCAAAATAGATAGATGTCAATCAAAACAATCGATAACGTACGATGAAGTTCGCCACTTTCCGTGCGCTTGGCGAAATTTGCAAAAACTAGACAGACTCGTGTTTTGTCAACTCTCGGGGAAACCAATAGGCAAAACGAACCCATTTTCACGAGACGAATAAACACAAGTCTGTTTAGTCTCTGCTAATTTCGTTACAGTCCAAAAAATAGTACTTTCAAAGAAATATTTTTATAATAGACTTTTAGTATAATAATCTTTGTGAATACGTCTCTGTGAACCAGTCGTGTTCGAAAGGGGTTACAAGGGTTGGATTACATTTCCCTTCTGAAGATCGAGAGCTATTTAATTAGTCAAATCGTAATATCTATGAATAGAGTATAGCGACATTCTCTACAATTCTATACCTTGTTCCGATTAAAAAAAAATCCAATCACATATAGGAGATCTCATCAAATTTGAGAATCAACAAATCGAAATTGCAAAACCCAATTTACCGGATCCATAAAATTTTCAAAATTACCAAAACGCATTTCACCGAACATTAAACGCATCTATTTGAAGCTTCAACAATATCAAAGCAAATCGAAAATATTTTTCAATGAATGCGCGTACTTGTCTACTTATTGGATATAGGTAAACGTTACCTAGATTGCGCAGCATACTTATCCCCTAACATAAACAGTTTAATTGAATTCGGATCTGAAGCATTCGAGCTTCGAAGGTCTGATGTGTTTATTTATACGGGGGGACTCGCCATATACCGAGAAAAGTATTTTTAGCAGCGAATCCGCTTTCTATGAAGGCAGTTTAGGAATCGCGATACGTTATGTTAATGTACGTTATATTTATACGGTACATATTTACTTTTTGCGATGCCGGGTGATAAAAGTATGTAAGCATATGTGAATATTTGCGCAAGAATTTCATTTTCTAAAATCTTACAGTTTACATTAGATAAAAGATCCTGGATAGGTAAAAATTATTTTTGCACACCCTTGCTACGTTTGCAATTGTATAAACAAGTAATATTAGGGTTTATTTTACCTCAATAAAGTTAAAACTATTTGTGTACAGTTTGTCCCAAATTTAAAAGTTATTGCTCTTATTTACTAAGGAATTACAGTAAATACTTCTTTTGTATTACTTTACAGATTAGCTTTTATCCAGAAATAACAAAGTAACAAGAAACAACAACCACGATTGTCAAGTCGTTGAAATCATGGACATCGATAAATATTAAGGTAGCAAAGAATAGCACAGTACAACACAAAACCAACAGTAGTGTTTTTAAGCCAGGTTAGGCGATGCCTATTTTACTATTATGATACTGAAGATCTATGGATTTCGCTACGTCAGCAAGCAGCAACAAAAAAATGCTACTTCAACTAGGGAATCGCCTCCAGTGGACAAAAACCCATCGTAATTGGACAGTTGACGATTGAAAAGAATGTGCTGTGGAGCGACGAATTGAAATTTAAAAGTTTTTGAAGAAATACACAAGTATTCATAAAACAATTAGCAAGAGAATACACTTGATTATTGTGGAAAGACAAGCAGAACAAGTGGGAAATAATATTCTTAAAGTAATGAGGCGATCACCTAGAACAAATTCGATCGGAGAGTCGGAAAAACTTGTCTTTCACCAAGAGAAGAATTGTGGAGAATGTAGGAATATGCGTGGAATCACCTGTGTATCACCTGAAATGTTGCAAAACGTGTATTTTTTGCTAGGTTTATTTTGTTTTTTTTTTATTTATTTATTTTTATTTATTTATTTCAAAATTTGTTTAATGTACAGTACGTTTTTTTTTACTAACTACTACTTTTGGCAATTATTTTCTTTCCATAACCATTTTTGATGACTTTTGCTATTTAAAAATACATCGAAACGTCGAAATATATGCCGAAACTAATTATTTTTGATGTAGCATAAAGCTGAAGTTGGGATTCTATGCTCTGTAATGACATTTTGCACTACATACAACATTAAGACGTGAATCTTTACTGCGAATTTTGACGGGCACTGATCGAACGATTATGTATTGATGAAATTACATTTTTGATATGCCTGGCTTTACGTCTTGTTGTACCTAGATTTTACATTAATTTAGAAGTTTTGAGAAAGAGAAAATGAAGTACAAGAAAAGTAATTGTCCGCTTTCACCATTACCGTCGTTGGACTTACAATTAAGCCTGCAAAAACGAGTTGTGCTTCACGAAATTAGCAGAGACTAGACAGACTGGTGTTTATTCGTCATACGAGAATCAGTTCGTGTTGCCTACTGGTTTCCCCCGAGAGTCGACAAAACACGAGTCTGTCTAGTCTCTGCTAATTTCGTAAAGCGCACGGAAAGTGTACTCGTTTCTGCGAGCTTACTTACAATATCCTTCTACCACTCATAATAGGCAATTTTTTTTTAGAAATCGAGATTTCTACCACTAGAGAGACCTTTACTTTCGATAGTCGGACGAACTGAAGTCACTAGATGAGATGTGTGGGTGGCGCTGCCGACAGATAACCTCATAGATGTTAGTTGTAACATTACAGTATATAACATCTGTGTATAAAAATATTCGATATCAAGAATAAATCAAATGAACGTATCTACTTTTTTTAATATGCGACAACTAGTACATTATCGAAAGGCTCATTAGTAGCAGATCTTTGTTTAATTTCACTCAGCGTCTTACTCGATCTAGAAAGTTTATTTTTATTAGAAGAACGGCTAGTCAAAACTTAACAACGATCTATAAAATATTAAACAAACAAACTGTATTTCACTTTAAGCAAATACTCTTAAATTAACTTAAAATATTTAAATTTCCATATTAGGCAATTGCTTTACACTTCAAACATGCTAGAACAATCGGAACAATGTGAGGAAGATTCTATACAAACAACGAATCAATTGTGTATTTTAGGTTTGTTCCCGTCGTGTATTGACAATATAAATTGTATTCTCTTTACAACTTCACATGTTACGTTACGTGTGTTCCAAGATGAGTCACATGTATAGTGGTTACAGGAATCCGTTGCCTCATTCTCTATCCAACAATTCAGGTTCTCTGTTTACGTGTCAGTTGATAATCAGATATGCACGTACAATGCAAGTATCCGTAATATGCAATAGTATTTGGACATTTCCTATTCTTTTTGAATAATCTCAACATACAGCATGTGGTATGGTCCACATCTAATAATGACCATAAAATTTAATCTGTAGGCATTTTTGTCACACGATTACATAATAAAATGTAAAAATATCTCCTTTTATTTTCATAATAATAAATCAAGCTGTATAAACGACTCTATCTAATTATAAGTTACCGTTTCTGTTATATTTGATATAGGTATCTATAATAGATAAAAATACATTTTTATTTATATTGGTTACGACTACATCTCACAATCTAAGATTAAAACTTCAAATTACGTTTCACATTTATTGATAAGTTTGACAATTCAACGCCACAAATAGCAGCCGAAATCAATCGCGGCCGTGAAGAACAAGTTTCAGCGAGTACGGTAAAACGTCGACTTCAACAAGCAGATCTTCATGGACGCATTGCCATTCGAAAACCTTTATTACGTCAGGGCAACAGAGCAAAACGGCTACAGTGGGCCCGTTCTCATCTAGGTTGGTCGTTAGATGATTGGAAACACGTGCTTTGGAGTGACGAGTCAAAGTTTGAGGTTTTTGGGCAAAATCGACGAGTTTATGTCCGAAGATCTAAAACCGAAAAGTGATCCCGAACTGCATTGTGCCTACAGTGAAGCAAGGGCGTAGTTCTGTGTTAGTGTGGGGATGTTTCTCCTTTGCTGGGACGGGAGATTTATGCAGAGTGCAGGGTGTAATGAGGAAGGAAAATTATTTTGCAATACTCCAGAATCATGCAGTGCCATCAGGATTGCGTATAATAGGCCGTAACTTTACATTCATACATGACAACGACCCAAAACACACTGCGTTAGTGTGTAAGAACTATCTAAAGGAGCAAAAAGAACAGCACACCCTGAAACTAATGACATGGCCCCCACAAAGTCCAGATTTGAACCCTATAGAGTTGTTGTGGGATGAACTGGACAGGAGGATCCGAAAAATATGCCCAACTTCACAAGAACATTTGCGAAATATTCTGCAACATGAATGGATTAATATTCCACAATCCGTTTTAACAAAACTTATCGAAAGAATGCCTAGAATAGAGGTTTTTTCGATGAAAAAAAAATATAATGTTCAGTATGTTATATGATGCCAGAATAACTTTTTATTTATTTATTTTTGTCTTTTTTACCTGTACATACAATAAAATTGCATTTTGTTTTTAGTTTCGTTTGTTTCTGTAACCTTTTCATGTTTTTTACCAACCGACCGAGCTTCTCTGAACGGCAGTGTACATATCAGTTTGTCGCAAATCTGGTAGTCAAGAAAAGAACTGCTGTAACTAGGGAGGATATGAAGGTATATCTAGATCGCTCAATTAAAAAGTCAATTAGGAAGTTGTGACAAGGAAACCAATTTATCATATTGTACTTGTCAGCATATTCTTAGAAAAAATCCCGAAAAATATCCATATAAAGCGCATGTTGTGCAAGAATTGAAGCCTATCGATCATGAGTTCAATACCGCAATTGGTTTGAAAATACATAATGATATCCTTGACAAATCCTTCTTCTCAGACGAAATTTGGTTCCGGCTTGTTTTCTAAACAAACCATCCCTATATGGACCAATGAAAAGTGTATGTCATGATATAGAAACCATTGCATTAATTCTTAGATTACCACATCAGCAATTTATGCTTTAAACAAAGACTCCATTTTATCATTGCTGCCAAATATGTTAAACGTAATTTGAAGCTTCAATCTTAGATTTGTAGTTATAACCAACAAAAAATAATTCAAAAAAACATGGCCCCCTCTATTACGTTTTTTTTTTTATTATCGTATTGTGTTATATGGAATATAAAAAATATATTTAAATTGACAAATAAAAATTCCAGCTCTATGTACATAAAATTTATCAAAATTCGCGTCCAATTATCAAACATGAGTTTCACAATATCGATTGCCTATTAGCGCGGGATTCTAAATTGATTCAAATTGTTATTACACTATCAAGTACATTATATACACATGTACATTGTACCTATAGACTTTATTTGTATACACGTTATGTAACGATATTGAACAAGGTGTGTAATTTGTCAGTTTAGGAAGTATCACACGATTTAGACTATATTTTTATTTTATCCGACTTTATTTACATTTTAAATAACTCCTATTAAGCCTTTATTGCGCTGTTTATTCTCACTTTGAATAGGTAATAGGCATTGAATATTAACTTTACCTGTAAACGTAATGTACATTGTGAAGTTTGTTTTGGCTGTGTATTTCCAAAAAAGAATGTGTCTATAAATATCAGCATTAAATAATATGTGAGACATTTAGCATTTAGGCAAGTAAATCAGTTAAACCCGTGACTAAAAACAATTTATTCCCTTCAACTGGAGGATTAATTAAACAAGTCTTTCGTATGTTAATGCATTTTCACTGTATTATACCGGATGACATTGAAAAAACTGCAATGCATAGTACCACGTGATAGAGGGGCATAAAATAATAAAGAATACACCAGTGTTTGTGAGTCATTTGTTTTCAAGATACAGGATTTTAAAAAGTTTTTAGATTTTTTTTTAATTTCTTCGGATTGTCAAACATAATCGAACCAAGATTAGTGAATTTTATACGTTATGTCTATCAGTAGGTAGGTGAATTAAATAAACGATCTTGATATGTACTTCCTAATTGCTCTTACTAATTTTTTTTTTCTCTATGAGACCCGTTTCGGGTAGAGTCCCTCTTCATTCATTAACAAATTTAATAGTCTATATTATCAAGAAGTGAATTTAACATAAAAGAAAAATTAATTCACTTCTAGTTAACATACACTATTAAATTTTTTAATGCCTAAAGAAGGACTCCGGCCGAAACTGGTCGCACAGAGGAAAAAATTTAGCAGAGGGATTAAAGCAATTAGGAAGTACATATCAAGATTGTCTAATTTAGCGTATTTTAGTTTCGAGTATTATTAAAAGGTTTTTTTAGTTGCTTGGTTCTCCACACTCAAAAATATATGGACATGATATATGTTATGACAAAGCTCGATCAAAATCTTCCGAAGCTCAATATTTTTGTCGAAGGAGATACCTATTGACGTGCATATGCGTTTGGGAGAAGATGTCTCTCTCAAAAAGTTAATAATGGGGTTACCGGAACTCATCGTAAGTCAGACTTATAAGTTGTTTTGAAAATAGTAGAAAATAATCCGAGAATAAGCACCAGAAAAATAAATTCAGCTGTACGGTTATTATTCAAAGAATGTACTACACACATGACGGCGCACCAGATCACTTTTCTTCAAGAGGAAGGGAATTTCTGCAAAGACGATTTGAAAATAGGTAGATCGGTCGTGGAGGACCTATACCATAGTCCCGACCTTAATCCGCAAAATTTTTCTTTTTAGGGGTTTACGAAGAATGAAGTGTATGCCGCAGAACTAAACAATGAAGAGCAATTGTGCACAGAATTATGGGGTCTGCTGATAGATACCGTAATAATTCAGGCATATACATATCAAAGATGTAGTTAATCATTAATACAAAGATTGGAAAAATATATCCAAGAACAAGGCCATCAATTTGAACACCTTTAGGACGAAATATTTTATATATTTTTTTTAACTTAATCATTGTGTTTCTTTGTTATGTTATGTTGCTATTTTTAAAGCTCATGTTGATCAAGCAACGATTTTCCTTTTGTTATGAAATATTGAAGAAAATTAAATTTTCTAAAAAAATGTTCAATCTTCTAATATCCTGTATCTTAAAAACAAAAGACTTGCAGATATTAACGTATAAGACCGTTTTTTATTATTTTATGGTTCTCTCTCGCATGGTACTATGCACTGTAGTTTCTTTCAATGTCACCCTATATGTGTACACCTATGTAGCTACGTATCTAAGCTAAATATGGAAAATATTGTATCCGAAGTATTGAATTCAAAGGTATATACACTGAGTCATTTCTTTCAATGTACTTAGAGCTTATTAATCATCGTTTTCAATTCTATGAAAGCTGTATAAACCAACCAGGAAGTAGTCCATTACATTCGTTAATTGGATTTTAAAATTATTCGCATTCTTTTTAAATGCACCTGATATACACGTATTAATAAATTATTGGGGATGAGTTTCTTGTGGCTGAGCGGTGTAGGTTTTCACGCTTGTAATTTAATATAAAATTATTATCCAGATATTATGTTTTTTTATATGTCACATTTCAGACAAGTAGAAATGACGCTGGTTCGTTTAAATTCTTATCCTAATAGTATCGCCATTAGTTACGAAACAGTTCAAATAAGTAGTTTATTTTCTGTGAAGCTTCATTAACGGCCGAAATTATTTGGATTCTTGCTACCTTAATCTGTGCAATAATGATAAAAATTATTGTTTTTCAAAACGCATGTAAACGCATGTGCATTTTTTGTTGGGACCGTGCAGTGTATTATCGCTTGTAATGGGGGTTGAACTCACGTTGCCGAGATCGCTTGTCAATTAAATTTTTTCATCCTCAAGCAAAAGAATATTTTACCCAAATCTCAAAGACTAAAAAAGTTTAATAATATCAGTGAAATAATTGATTTTATGACATTTAAGGATAAATTAACAATTTTAATTTAAGACCAGATTTGTACAACATCAAATCAATATTCTCGAAACAAACCGAAGACAATTATCAACATTCTTACCGGAATATCATTCTTTTCACATCCAAATAAAATATTACAAAACTAAATTAAAGCACATAAAACGCATCTCACAACGAGTTTTGTCTCCGCGTATCACACGTTATGTCCGATAAACACGGTCAGAAACTAAAGATGTGTAGAGTAGAATAGGCGCAATTGATACTCAGTCACTCACTCATTCAGTTTAACCGATCCAGACAACGTACAACGGCTGACCTCTCCCTCTAATATCATCGTATAAACACGCTCTCTCGATTCTAACAGACCGCGGTCGGCTAACGGAATGAATGCAAAGCTCGGATCTCTTTAAAATAATAACGATCAAAAAAAGAAAAAAAAATAGAAAGCGCTAGTCGGTACGTAACGCATGCAATATATGCATGTATGGGAATGTGTACCGAATCGTGGACGGGGGCCTGAAACCGTGTTGAATATACAAAGTTACGAACATTGGAGAGGATGATGTTTCATCCGGACAGGATATCTGTTCGCGGCATTCACCTGCACATGAAACACGCGTTACGTGACGTAGCAGGTGTTTTAAGGGGTGGTAAAAACGGTCGAAACGTAACCAGCGGTAAAGGATAACGTTACCTGTTAGTTTTTGATCAAATTCAACGCTTGGAAGAACGGTTACAGCTAATTGAAATGGAAAATATGCATAGCACTTTTTAAATTAATGCAATACAACTTATTACTTCATTAACGTTGTTAGAATGCGGTTTTCAAATATTAAAAAGAAAAAAACATTTCTTTACTGTGAAAACCCATCTGTTAGAAAATTTGCATTTATTCAAATTTTGAATAGATTTGATATTCATACCAGATATTCACGCCACCAATAAACAAGAATAAATTTAAATGAATAGAGTCAAATTTTCTACACGTCCATGGAAAGATGAAATCTGCTACGTTGGGATAGAAACCTATTACTTGAGAGGAAGTAAACGAGGCTATTTAAATGCACACCACCCTCGTGGCTCAATGAGATCTGCCGTGCAAGATTTGCGAGACAATGTTTTGAAAAAAAAGATTTTTTTATTAGAATACAAACACTTCCTCAGGGGACGCATCCAATTTTGTGACATATGTCGATTGTAGTTCAGGAAGATCCACTATTCCTTAAAAGGACGAGACAAAATTTAGTAGGGAAGGTATAAATAGATGAAATTGGCATCGCCGGGCTGCATAAAATCCACATATCACTAAAGAAGCAAAGTTTGAAAATAATTTTATTTTCAGTTGATTTTGCCTTATGTTTGACAGAATTTTCTTCAAAATGTAGCTATTGAAAGACATCTAAAAATTTTCAGGATGACTGTATCCAATTTTGTAGAATTGTCTCTTAACTTCTTCATCTAATGAATTTGGGCATGAACTCACCAATCTATCCGAAGACCGTTGATTTTGGCGCAATTGAGAACCGTGGCTGGTCATATTTCCCAATCTGATGCCACTCGATTTCTACTGCGGGGTTATATAAAAGAACAATTATATTCCAATGCAATACATTCAATAGAAAAATTGAGGCGAATGGTTAGGTTAGCATTTCACCAGATAAATCTATGGTATTACATCTTTAGAAGGCTTGCACAACAAAAGTTTAGTAGAAAATCATAAGATGCTTAGAAAATATGAATTTCTAGGATACATTAAATTTTAATGTGTCCCAAAAATGCAGGTTTCTTCGTTTTATTTACATTTGCATAACCAATTTTGTGTTTAATGTAAAATGTAAAGTGTAATAAGGTCTTCAGGAAAAAGTTCTAATAGTATATTTAATTCTATTTTTGTTGGTCCAACCTATGACTGGATGGACTTGTTTCACTGTCTGAATAGTAATACGTTGTAGAAATGTCTTTCGGGTGATGTCGTGTAGTTGATATTTAACTTGACGTATTGAACAAAAATAGGATATATAACGAGCAGCAAAAGACAACAACAGCAGTCTTTAGAAATCTTCTGAAGAAGCTGACAGGATAGTCAGCGAAACGTCAAGTTAAATATCAACTACACGACATCACCCGAAAAACATTTCTACAATGGATTACGATCGTGAAAGCCTACACTCAGTAATACGTTGTCGGCGTTTTCTTGAGCATCTTCATCTTCTTCACTGCGGCTAAAATGGCAATATGACTTTAGCCGGATCTAGTTCAGGTTGGCAATTTTTATCTGATGCTGTTGAAAACAATATCATCTCTAACCGAGGGTAGCGAGGTTGCAGATTCCGCAGCCTTTTTTGTTCTTGCCGGACGAGTATGCCTTCAACTGATCAAGAATCGAATTTTCTTCATCTATTCTTCGGAATGAACAGTGAAACTTTGGAGTCAAATATTTTCAGATCCAATTTAGTTGCCGGTGTTGCATCTTCTATCGCTTTCACAGTTAAGCGATTTTGAATTTAAACTTTAGTGTTGTGTGCCTATATTGGCATTAAGTGGCATGCAGCATCGGCATGGTAGGCTTTTCTATAATAATAATGATCCTATTCATCTTCTCGGATGTACCATTCTGTTGTGTATTATGTGGAATTTGATTTTTGATTGTTACAAAATTCCCCGCCACTGGCAGTTCTTAAAAACCTCTTTTCCCCGCTTTTTTCAGCTATAAACTTAAATTCCCCAAATTTTCAAAAGGCTTCATATGTTTCTATAGCAAACAGAAAAAGTTATGTGTAAAATCATCTATCAATAGAACAAAGTAACATAAGCCTTTAATAGACTACTATTGTATTATTCTCCTAAGTTTTAAGGTATTTTTGATTGTTTATCTTTTAAACGGGCGATACAATCTGAATACGAATTTTAGTATTAAACCTCATGGTAAAACCGGTAATTTCTTACGGTGAATAAAAATTTCATCTGTTGTCTATTTTTATTATAGTTTATACTTGTGGTTATTAAATATTTAATTAGGATTACTGAACATTTTTCTCGGTGTGTGTTTACATGCAAAGTTGCATAAGCAATTCACTATGTTGATCATTAGAGGGTAAAGTTGAAAACGTTTTAGGATGGGTACTCTGCGCCTCTCTTTTACGCAAATGAAAAATGTTAAGTCTAGTTGCATAATTTTGAAAAATATTTTGGAGTATGTTCAGTAAATATTGTAGCTCCGAGATTTTTTCTTCGTATGAATATCGAAACTATTCATCAAAATGGCATCCTCCCGTACGAGGTAACGTGTTTTTCATTAGATACGCAAATATCAAATTGCTATTTGTCTTCGCACAACAAGTTGCTCAAATTAATCCCACAATAAACTCAAGTCTAGACTCTAATGATTTATACCATCAATCCGATTAAAAAAATTCCTACAGAATGGAAAATTTCACATTGAAACCAGCGTAAGTTCATCCTCCCAGAGAATTTGTATTTTACAACGTCCATGTGAGCGCTAATTTAATTTTGATCTCGCAAAAATGAAAAATTTCTGTAGGTGCATCGTATAAAGTCAATACTTCCTTCCCGTATAGCAGATCGCATTACTTCGTGTTTAATTTTATACAAACCTCACGATATTTATTCAAACTCTAAGTGGTTTACAATAAATTAAAAGTTATTTTGTAAACAACGACTAACGAAGAGAATTTTAACACGTTTTTGCAGGCATAAAAATAGGATTTTATTAAAGGAATGGAACGTATGAAATTTTCTAGTAAGAGTTTCGGGATTTCAAAAATGAATAGTAATAAATACAGCTTTGCCGCTACGGATTCGTATTAGTTTCATTCACCGCTACTACGGGTACAACTAACATCCAACAATACATCTGATTGAGAAGTAGGTTTTGCTCAGTAAAATCATTTCGTAAGCCGGTGCAAAAGTTTGACGCAAATAAAGTGATCGGGTAGACCAAAGTTAGGACAAGACGAAATCAACGGAACTCCAATCTTACAAAAAGTTCAGGACGTTCGTGAAAATTTGGCCTATACAATATGGTGCCTTCACCCCACATAAAGAATAATGTAAAAATACCACCGCGCAACACAGATACGAATCCGGCTATTGCTTATGGGATTACCTCAAGGAAAGCAGACCTATTACTCGTGAGGAACATGGATATCACCTGTTATCAAGAATATTTCTGGAAATACTCTTATTAAACGATCATTTTTAATTGAGCATCACGGTTGTGATCATACTTAAGTTTTTCTTGCTTCTCCTTTTAAAAGTAAAACCTGAAAATGTTGTTTTTTTGTTTTAATTTTTGCAGAATCTAAACATTTGGCAAAGTTACGGCCATTTCAAACTGAAAATGTATTTCCGAAGAACCAAATATTTTAATTATTGTCAGAAATGCGGCGAGTAAAAATTTGCTGAAATGTTACTTTTTTTTTGTTATTTCTAATTTTCCAAAAATCTTACAGGCGATTACTAAATATGCGAACTGTGGAGGAAACATGCGGCAGTTTCAAAGGAACAATAAATTGAGTAATCCTTTAATATGAAACTCGAAGAATGCCTACGTGTTATCGTGAACACAGTCACCTCTTCAAAAAGACATTCATAAGATCGATTAATTACAACAGAATGTGCCCTGCATCGTATGCACCTCGTTTATATTATTCCAGCGTCCTCGCCAACGTGCTAAATAGTCGATTGACGCACGCGAACTTGTGAAAATCGTCCCTGTTATGAAGACAATAGAAAAACACGTCAATAAAACCGAATATTTGTACAATGATCGGTATGTGTGTACGTGTTATACATTCTTTTCTCTCTTTGATTTATTTGTTTCCCTTGAACGAAGAAAGAAGGCGGTGGGATCCTAAATTTACAGCGACAATAATGCCAACCGACGTACGAATGACGAACCGTGTAAAGTTGAAACAAAAAATGTGTGTAACGTATTGTATACACATTCAAGTGAGAAAAATTGCGAAAATATTTATAACATGGCACTTAGAAATGGCTAAATTTGTCATGGCAGGTAGGTGAATAATGTATTTGCGTTAAAATTTGCTTAAATTTGAAAACAACTGAGACGTTAAACCAATAAATCGGGAATTTAAGAACATGCCCCAGTTTCCTTGATGAATTCCTTGATTATTGAATTAGTATTTATTTCTGGTAAATGGAAAAAAGAATATAAGAAGTATTGAAAAGATATATTACAGAAAGATAAACCTATTCCACACACTGAAAGAAATAATACAGTAATAATTTGATTTATGAGGTTTTATTTCATTTAAAAAATTTTAATATTACGAGAGAAGCCTGAACATAAAGATAGCGTTACTCATCAAAAAATATTCTGGTAATATAATTGCGCATACGTTAAAAGATACCTTTGATAATTTCAACCATGTTGGACGCTCAGTTGTTGTTCAACAGTTGTTTGTAGTCAGCAGGGTTAGTGTTCCTCTAAAAATGAAATCGGATATCGAGACGTCGTTAAATGCTTGTGTTTGAAAGACAATACGCACATTAAAGTCAAAATGGACGCGGCGCCATCATTTGCCAGAGTCAAATTTTGGGGAGCTAAACTTAAACCACGTTGTATCAGTTTGTTTAGTTGACGATGAAGATTCGGGAAGGCCAAAAACTGCAATAACATCGAAAATATTCCCCAAATAGTACTAGATAAGCGTCGAATTCAGGTTAGAGAGGTAGCAGAGGCTGTGATCATCTGGAAAGAACGTATTTGTCATATTTTGACCGAAGTTTTGACATCAAAAAGCTAATCGTGCTTTTCATCATGCTTTTCAAAAGCGCATTCGAAAGCTTTGTTGAAGCAGTTTACGCGAAATAAAAGTTTTGGCATCGATTAGTAACTGTAAATGAAACTTGGACACACCAATACACTCTTGAAGCAAGGCACAGTCGAAACAGTGGACTGTGAAGTGTGAATCGGCTTCGAAAACGGCGAAGATTATTCGATCGACCGGGAAAGTGATTTTGGGATAGTTATGGAGTTGTGTTAATCGACTATCTTGGAAAAAAAGAAAGAATAACGGGGGCATACTACGCATCATTACTTGGCAAGCTGAAGGCAGTAATTGTGGAAAACACATTTGAAGAAAAACAGTATTAATAGAATGGTATAATTAACATCTGTAAAAGACGAATCCCGAGAAAGATTTTCACAGAAGTATGAGTGGATTAATAGACCACTCACCCTATTCATCAAATCTGGCCCTCAACTCGTTTCCTCTGCTTCTAAAGCTCAAAGTTTTGCTCCGAGGACAAAGAATTGCATCGAATGAGGAGATCATTGTAGTATTAACAACTACTATTTGGCCGGATTAAAAAAACAGGAAGACTTTGTTGATCAAATTTGACAAAAGAAGAAATTTGTTTCTATGTTCAGGCTACCTTCGTATAATGAATAAAATCTTAGTTTTTGTTTCATTCCACTATTAGAATACAGTCAGTAGTGCTTTTAAATAACTTAAATAATTTCCCATGACATAATTATGTACGTGAAAAAAACATATAGCTTGAAGTTTTTAAATGCCTATTTTAACCACAATATACGAACACGGTCATTTTTGCATGAATAATACTTTATTCATGGTAACGATTCCGAACATATTCAGAATACACACGTTTGCGCATTTTTAAAGGAGTCGTTCGTGGTACGGAAAGTTTTGATCCAGAACAAAGAATCCTACGTTCATGGAACATATTATGCGATCCGTTCGGAATACGTTCAAGACGTTCTCGAGCATGATAAAAATTTTAGATCCGTGATATCTCCCAATGCTCAAATCACAAAACGATATAATGATACGAACTACCATATAATCTCGTAGTACACCAAAAGATGTCGCACGAAGCCTTCCACTTATCCTTTTTATCGCTTGTGATAAACAAAATTCTTGAACGGATTCCTGACAACGCATTCGCGATGAAATGCAAGGATGTTCTTTTCCTAATATGTTCAGGGAATCGTTCAGAATCGTTATCGCGAACAAAGCTAACATCTCTTCTGAATACAGGCTGTTAGATGAACAAAAATTCACAACTCTACTTCTAAGTATTTTGTGAAAAACATCCAAGGAAGGAATATAAACCATATATACTTGGTGCATGAAATAAATGCATCACACCTAATCTTATCATTCCAAATATACATTTATCGTATTAGCTTTAGCGGTTGTTTACATTGTTGAAGATGCCTGCTAAAACGTGGCGCCGAAAATTTTATATAATGCTTACAAATACGCTAATTTTTCACTTCTACTTCCGATAAGACTACAGTTATGATACGTATTGTATTTTTCCCGATTAATATACATGATTCATAAAACATTTTAAGTATATATATATAGCAACTTTGAGGAGCAAAAAAAAATCAATTCTTTAGAAGCAATTCAAGGTTTTGTGAACAGAAAACTATTGTAAATTTGAATTGTAGTCCATACAAATAACTTTAGCATGTTAGCATGTTTATTCCTGAAATGTGTTAATATCATGCGAAAGTCGAATAGTATTGTTTTTAGTATTTTAATTTATTCCTTGTTGACGTATTTTCTTCAAAAAACACATTGACATTTTCTGGATAAGTGCTTAGCTTACTTGGACAATGAGGAAATAGCTTTTACTGGAAAATTAATTGGTGTATGTGGAGACAACATGGTTTTTTCTGATTATACTACTTTTCGTTTAAAGAAAATATTTGATTTGGAATGATAAGAGGTTGTTTATCAGTTCTTTGCTCCTTTGAAAAAAAAAATCAGACTGCCGCTGGATATTTGGAGCTTTTACGTGATGATTTGGATCGACTTTTGGCAAATCGTTGTCCAAATAACGATAATGCTGATGTCCTTCGCCCACAACTTTGGTGGTTCTAGTAGGATAGAGCTCCTCCTCATTTTTCGATCATTTCTTATACTTAACCTTTCCTGAGATATAGAAAGGGCGAAAAGGACAATTAAATGGACAACTCATTCTCTAAGGAAATAAACCCACTGGATTTATTTTCTTGGGGTTATTTGAGAATGAGGGTTTACCCTAACAGACCAAATAATTTAGATGATCTTAGACATTGAATTCGAAATGAAATGGAAAATAATATTACAACTTTAATCGCCGCAAAATGGGATGCTGCAAAATATTAACCAGTGGTGTCCGAGGATATGTTGGATATGGTTTGTTACCTATTTTACAAATATTAATTAATAACGGCACATACAATTGATTCATTGCGGTAACATTTTTGTACAGCATACACTCCTATAGTGTATGACTACGTATAAATTACTTATTTGTTTATTAAATTGGGAGAACGCCATCTTTGCAGACGGAAAGACATTCAAATCTGATCAAAACACGTTCCCACTTCAAGATCGCATAAAGTCTAATTTTGCCTACAGCTGCATCAGAGTTACTGTCGAAGCGGCGTGCGACAATTCTCATTTTAAATGTCTCCCATAGTACATGGGAATGGACGTTTTTCTATTGTGCAAGCAACCACTATTACGCAGACTACATTCACACATTCCTCAAAGAATAATCACCGCAAACGCAAGTCCTTTATGCGGGCGGAAGAGCTATTGTTCCTCCAATTTTGATTTAAATTCAATTAGTCGAATGACGCATTGTGTCACTTCCCTCCGATCTAATCAAGGCACCTATGCAACACAATAGTCTACGCGGTCAAAAGGGACCGCGACAGAAAGGATGCCCTGGCTTATACAGTTGTTTTAGCCTAACTAAGTTACTAAATTATTTCTTGCTACATAGCAAGCAGAACGCACGAATCGAAGTTAATATTGACTTTTATCGTACATGTTAGCGCTTATCGTTAATTTACTACACATTTAATATAATAAGCTTACATGAACCTAATTAATTTAGGATAGATACTGCCCGGTTAGGGGATTACAGTGGCTTCTTATCTGCGCAGCGTTCTAATTAGCGTAAGGTTAAGCGGTTACGAAATTGAATGATAAATATAAAAAATAATAATTTCCTAGACCGCTTTTGGCCTGATTTCGTGTGGCTGGTCGGTGTCTTCAGTTGGAATTAATGGTTACCATTAAAATAATAGAATTCTAGGGTACTTGTTAGACATTGATATAACTTATGGAAATTTTTTATAGATGGTGTAACTTTTCTTTTACACCATTTAATTGTTTTGATTATAAATTATTTGCGCAAGATCTATTATAACAAACAATAATTTACTTTCTTTCAAAGTAACTTCTGCAGACTGCAGAATCAATACTTATTCGCAGTTTAAGTTATAATTACGTGCCTTAGTTGCATACCAGTAAAGGAATAAATCAGGATTGTGGATTATTGTCTAGGTTGGAAGTAAATAGTTTGAAGATGGATTTTTGATTCAATTTTTTGCTTCCTAATAATTCGTCGATATGTTTTTATTATTTATTTAGACTGACCAAAGCAACAATACAGGATGTCGTAAAATCGAAGACGTTTGGGTTTTTGGTTCCAACCATCATGTTGATTTTCTAAAGTTTAATTATTACAGAATATATCTAACAGCCATAGATCTAGGCCTTTTAATTTATACAAAAATTACGCTTTCAGGAGCTTACTTAAAGGAGTCTATATATCTCTGAAGTTGAACTATACCTTAAAGATGCAACTTTGTCTTATCTTTGTTTATGGCCGACCCTTGCTTTTACATGACAAATTGCGAATACATTATCTTTATTCAAAAGGTTTTTTACTTATAATGCAGTTAAATTATCCAGATTGTCTTAAGTCTCTTGGCAATCATAAGAAGTTGATATATTGTTAAAGTTGCATTTTATTACTAGCCAGCGATGCGGTACTTTCATTCGAGTTTTCGTTTTTCTATTGTTACTCTTCCAGAATTTGTTTACTGCTTACATATTTTCTTGATGTTATGCTTTTGTCTATATTGTGTAACGTATACATGCCTTAGTTTTCTTTTTGCATTTTCCTTTTGATGTAATATTTTGGCAGGTTGAGTGTGAATAGGAGATTCACCATTGCTACAAAATTTAATAAAGGCAATTTATTATTATCATTACATTTAATTATTAGCAATCAATCAAAAAAGTTGCAAAACGCTTCAAGTTAAGCACTTCACCTTGTAAACCTTGGCTAGCTGTAGATATCTTAAAACGTCAATAATTATCTTCGAAAGAATCCTCACTATCTCTGCAAACATTCCAAACAACGCAATTACACCAGAACTAAAAGCAGGATTTCAAAGAAATCCAGGTAGCCACGGCCGCAATAAACAAATACATATTTCTACGGGATATCGCACATGTATTAACCAGCTTCAAGCTGACAACGCGCGACGTCGGTCGTAGAAAATATTTGCGGCGAATGTCAACAAACGCTTTACGACGTTTCCCGATAAGGACGCTTAGAGACAAGTTCGAGGTAGCCATGAGCTTGGACGGCGAAAAACTAGTTCACGCGACAGTGAAGAATTGCCTCCTTTTTTTGCTCGATTCCATGCTAACTACAGCGTACGTTAGAAGAGTTCTAAGCATGATAAGTAAGAGAATGTGATGTCTTTAAAAGTGATTCTAAGATATACTTCGGGATATCGTTTTTTTTTAAATCCAACTCCAAATGTTCGTAACTTCCGGACAATACACTAAGCCATACAATTGTTTCAATTTTATTCTCCATGTAAAAATGCGTGTCGTCTCTAAATTTCACGGTTTCCCGGAATTGGCTAGAGTTCGCGAAAAAACTTTTGGATAATAGAAGGAAGTGACGCAACATATCAACAAAAAACACGCTCGAATTATTCCATAACATCCGCAACCTGTTATTTACAACGAAGCACACGGTCGTGTATAAATTACCCAAATGCATAGAAAAGAGTAAAAGTGTAGATTGTATAGCGTTCTTCGCCGAGTTCCTTTAGAACTCCGTTTCCTTGTTAGACGTTATACCGTCTCCGAGAGCGATTAACACTTTATATACAACATATACACGCGAAAGCGGAGATTGGAGCCTTTTGTACGGTAGAAATACGATGAAAGCTATTTTCTTAAAACATAATAATATTATAAGCGAGAATGCAGAGTAGTCAAGCGGTGTTATCTTGAAATTATCGAAATTATAAACGAAATTATGTTGTTATTATTTCCGTTCTTTGTTATGTTTGATGATAGCAATCTTGTAATAGATTAAAATTGTTTTTTTTACGGTAGTTTTTTTATATTTTTATTTTTTCTTTATTGGACATTTTGATTTAAATCGTCTCAAATAATATGCATTAGAAGATTCTCAAAAGCATAGATTAAAATGTGAAATTTATAATGAAAGTAAATAAATTAGATTTATTGCTGAAGTTGTAAAAAAAATAAACTACAACCATTACAAAACCATACCGCTACAAGATTATTGAAAGTAGAATCTGTAACTAAATGTGGCTGCGATGTCTCCTCTGAATAAAGTGAGTGTAAGCAAATACTTCCTGATGAAAGTGGACTAATATCCGATGCAAATTTACTAATTGCATCTTCGGTACCGTTTAAATTAGTAAGTAAAGAAACGGAAGAAATTATATGGCAAAATACTACTTTTTCATCAATATGTTTATGTAGACTTCGCTGATAGTATTTGAGCTTTCCACGGATTTGCTTTACGGATTATGATTCTTCATATTTTCTACAATTTATCCTTTAAAAAGTGATCTGCAATGATAGAAGTGTAGATAGAGTATAAATTAAATGCGTACTTTAAAAAGATAAAAAATTTAAACTTAAACATTTCTATTAGGATGATACAAATGATATTGTAGTGTTACAACGAAACGTCTACGAGGTCATAAGTCATCAGCATCTCTTCTTGGCATTTCACATTGTCCAGAAGGGTCCATCTAGTGGTAGAAAGCCCGATTCCTATTACAAAATTCCTTCTTTTAGCCAAAAATCTTTTTTTTTTTACAGAACCGTTGAAACAGTAATGACGCCAATACTAAAAGGCGTTTTTTTTTTAATTCTAGTTGTACATCCGCAGTTACTGGATTCAATGAGGGCTTTAATACACAAACTTCATATCATTTAACAAACCTTGACCTGCGATAGAACGATCGACCCTCAGAAATTGAGAGAATTTGCATTTAAAATTGAGGAACTTTATATAATTAAATATAGATGATATAATGTGCCTTCATCTGCTCAAAAAATACTAATTTGATGCGAATACTATACGTTGTAACTCAATTCTGCCCATTGAGCAACTTTCTGAAGATGCCCAGGAATCACGAAATAAAAATTATCAGCACAGATTGATAGAAGTATTCTATTTTATACTTCCCGTCCATACATATCCAGTTTGAACATTCCCTCACTACTCACTGACGGAACTTGACGATGAAGCTGAGGAATTGTTAACTTTTTTTTTTGTTGAAATCATATTTTCGCATATATTAACATATGGGTTATTAATAATAACATTGTTTCTTAAAATTTATTTGTAGTAAATTAACAAAACATCCTATTATGCTCTTATGTTAATGTCGCCTTAAGGAAAACATTTAGCAGTAACAGTAACATATGGTAGCAAAGGTTTTAATATCTTTCTTTACAATTTTAGTAAACATTTTTCTCGGTGTAAAATCACTGCGCACTTGATATTCACACATCATTAAGATTACTCAGCAATCCATACATTTACGTGTCCATTCATAGGTTAGGTTATCGATCATTCTAAATGAGATCCTAGCCGATAAGCGGCATTGGCAACAATCAGTCTCTTGACGCAAGTAGTAGAGGATGTGGTATAAGACTAATTGTTATTATTATTACCACTGACGGGCTGTAATTAATGTCAATTGTATACGTGCATCAGTGTTGTTAGCACAACGTTTCTCCTACATATGAATCCAGGATTATCCATTACGAGATATTGGAGTTTGTCAAGGATTTAAATTGTTATCGGATGTTTTTGCGTTTTCAGATTTATTTTAAGTGAAGCAGGAATGAAGATTATAATAAACAGGCTTCCTGTTGCTACCGGACGTAGAGTCAATGGTATCTTGGATTTTTTTTTTAATAATATAACGATATATATTTATGGTTTCTGACATAAGATGAAAATTCCCTGAAATGACTCATAACACATGATATTTAAAATCTGATATTCTTCGAAATGATAAAGCAGCAACAAGCATGTTAATAATTACGCTATAATTTACAATGAGTAGCACATGTTGGGAGCATGAGCGAGTGAAATGTTGAATGAGGAAATAAATAATAAAAATCGATATAAAAAACAAGAAAAAGCCAAGGCACATATCCGCGATATTTGAAAAAAATGTGAAGACCATCAAAAACATTTAAAATTTTAAATAAAAAAAAAATGCGCTTCTATCTTTTTGAAAAGTCGCATGTTTGGAAAATCTCCATCTTTATTACTTGTTTATGGTTTCCATTATAAAAATACACTTTTTTGGCCATACCTCAAAAATTATAGCTTAAATAAAAAGTTCAGTTAGACCACTTTATTAAGTACATAATTACCTACAACTTTACTTCTCTGGTGGGTTTGATTCTATAGAGCCATCCGCAAATTTTAAAGTATTACTATTTCGCCTACGCCCATAGAATGTCTTAAAGTATTCACTTTCAGCATTCGCCAAATTTGGAGTAAGGAAAACTTCGAATCCTGTACCCAGAGACGGCTAGTCCAGCGCGCTAAACACCGCGCCACTAGTTTCGTAATTATCCCAAAATATGATAAGTTCATATTTTTCATATAGGGTGAAAATAAATCATCAAATTACGTCTTAGTTTGATATTAATAATCTCTGTGTACTCACTCTACCTTCATTCATGTTCCCACTATTTGGTGGCATACTAGATTTACCCCGAATCAATTTTCCAATAAATGGTCTAATCTATATTACGATGCTTTGTCTAAAAGGATTGGAGTAGCGAAAGTGACCCAAGAACGCAACACTGAAGCAAACGCAATTTGTTGTGCCGATTTGCTACACCAGTAAAGACAAGCCGTCATCAAGAGACTTCGAGGAAAACTTTTGAAGGCTTCTGTGCGCCAGATTCAAGAAACTTGAAACTAGGTAAATGCCCGGAAATTTACCCGGAAGTCAATAACAACTGCGCTATAGGAACCGAACGGAATAAAAAAAAATACAGTTTCTCCGAGTTATCCTTCCATTTTTTTTTTTAACAAACGAGTCATGTAATAAAGCTCGTAAAACTTCCGAACCCAAAAATTAAAAAAATTATTTTTAAATTTCAAAAAATTAATTTCACCCACTTAGAGCGAATATCAGAAAAATAAAGTTCAGCGATACATACTTGAGATCGGAGAAAACGCACCTTGTATACAGAATTTCCTAATTTAATGATCAACGATGAACTAGAAGCATTCTTTTCTATAATCTCAAAACCACTTCACGTTGCTTTCAAACTCGTAATATCTTCCCGCAAAAGGATAACCATTACGTAATCAGTCGGATTAAATCTCTCACATTGTACAAAAAACGTCATCGAATAAGATTGAATGATTGATAACCCCGTGTCGAAAGAAAAAATAAGAGAGATTCTACATTCTGATAGTATCATCAACGGCGACCATTAAGATAATTAGTTCTTCAATCGTGATTTTGGTACGTTACCTTTGGATCGCATCGAATATGGAGAAAATTATACGTCGAAACATACTGCGGTAACCTACGAAACTTATAATTTCGGAGAATCGATTATTCTTTCGGAGGGTATGAGGAATTTAACAGTTAATTCGTCGTGGGATTGGCCGCATCGGTAAAGCACGAGTTTTCTTTTTTGGAGATGTACAAGGATCGATTGGTAAGTTAAGAGAAGATTCGGTTGATGATACGGTAAAAGAAATAAGATCAAAAGAGCAATGAACGTCAGTATAAAGTTGACTAAATCCATTGTAGGTTTTTTTTCTTTTTATTATGGTGACGGCCCAACGGGGTGTATAAGTTTTTAAAGCTTGTGATAACCTGAGGAGTTTTTTAATGTATAAATTGCGTGTGTATAGTATTCCATTGCTTTGTTACTCTCTGTACCCCCTCGTCGCGAAGGGTCCAGCGTAGTTAATTCTACCCGAGCGAATGGTGACTCGGTAATAAACCGGACTCACTAAGAAAATTTTGATCCTCGTGGGATTCGAATACACAGTGCCTAACTTTGCCCAAACAAGCGCAGGCTCTCTTACCACTAGACCTCCGAGCCGTTAATTAGGTTAATCGGTGTAATAATGAATCCCATTTTCAAATTTCGTAATTTTTTTTTTCGAAATTTGAAATTGAGTTACACATATACTGCTGCCCTCAGTTTAATTATACTGTCTAAAACTGTAAACTCACTATGGAATGAAATAGATAAAAGGGTTATAAGAGTTTTACTTAAAAACCAATTAGTTTAGGTCTGAATACACAGATTTCAATAAACACTGCAAATTAATTTAGAAGCAATTACAGTTCCTGTGTTCTGAGCAATTCAGGTCACAAACAGTAGGAGTCCATAATCCTTTGTTCTGAAGTTGATATTTGGATACAAGGTTTGCTCTATACCAGATACTGAGATCTATCGCTTCGACCTCATGGTAACCGACAGCTAAGATAAGATTTGAAAGTCTCAACAGTTAAAGAACATATACGGGAACTGGTTACGATACCCTGCGAAAAGGTGGGGCAGTCCAGTCCTCTGGTGAAAAAAAGATCGAGCCCTAGTACCATCCACCACCGGCGAAGGTGAAAATGAGAAGGATTGGAAAGGTTCTGATGAATGGGAGATACAGGAAAATGGGAAACGTATCACACAGAGTATGTGCAGCCAAACTGGAAGATAAAAAGAATAAAGATTTCGGTTACCCCAAGAGAAGAATGATGTTCTTCAGATTTGTTTCAATTCATTGGTTTGGTGAACGTAGTATTATAAATAAGTGTTGTTGATATTAAATTCTTTTTTGATTTATTTGTTATCAAATGGCGAAAACAAAGCAGTTAATTCTTGAGGAAACATCGCGGATCGTTGGAAACTTTTCAAAAGAGAAATTGTCCGACGACTTAAAGTTTCAGAATTTTGCATGCGACGACAATGAGAAACAATTGGCAAACGTTGCGATCGCAGACGTAATAGACGGCCAAGAATAACAAGTAGTGAAGGCAAGTACATTAGAGCGTTGGGCTTAATAAATCGCCGACTTACAATTCCCGATAGAATTTAATGTTTACCATCGCAAAACAATAGTTAGACGGTTTCTTATGCATACCAGGTGTGTCGGTAATTCCTTTCCGGTTTTTCCGGCA
>LR737384.1:4757788-4820606 GCA_902655005.2 Marronus borbonicus | reverse complement strand
TTAGCGAAAAAACCGGAAAAGAATTACCGACACACCTGGTAGATCCGGCGATCAACACACGATGCTACCGGCTATCGCCATCGTCCGCTAGCGCGATGCCCCTCTATTGAGTTAAATAGGGCGATGCGTGCTTCAAAACCTTTACAGTTTAAATTCAAACCGATTTAAATTAATATAATGCAGTTACATTAAATTAGTTTTATTGTTGTTTTAAAGAATTCATTTATGGAGTACCATTAAAAAACAATTGCAATTAAAATTTTGCAGATTTTACAATGTAACTAAAAGAAAAAAAATCTGAAGAAGGAAATATTGGTTGAAATGTAAAATGTGATTTTATCCAGTTTTGCCCAATCCAATAGAAAGCCATTTCAATATTTTACTACTTGCATCAAGAATTTGCTAGTATTACTGATTCATATCAGTAAAATACTTGACGTGATCATTATTTCTGTGAACCTGTGGAGTATTTATTATTTCATTTTTTATGCAATCTCGTTACAGCTTGTTAGCATGACTAGAAGTACTTTAAAATTGATCGTGAAATTGGCAGGACAGCGAGTACTTCCTGTCGGACCCTATGCAATCTATTTAATAAATCATTCTCTCAGAAAAATCATGGTCATACAAGTAATCTACTCTGAAAACGTTACTACTTTAAATGTATAAATAAACCTTGAATCATCGAGTACCAACGCATGCAACGATTTGGAAATCAGATTGATCTTTAAATTCCGACAAATATCCTTATCTCATTTCTTATGGTCTACATACAGTAGAATTGCAGCAGTATATTGTTCCCTATTAAATTTCCGCCGAATATTACAATAATTTCTACGGTTCGGCTCCGCGTCAATTCGCAGAATTTGTGTATTATTTATTAAACGCAGCAGCGTACAATTCACCACAATTGTATTTAATTAGGGGGCTTGATGGAAACGACCTTGAAGCTACTAAAGGCGTGATGGACATTCATAATGTACTTACACGCATACGCTTGTAGACAGAAATATAAATACATCTATGGATTTTATTAGAAAAGATAAAGCTTTGGCTTAGAAGTAATGACTTTAGCAAAGAACCACCTGATTACATTAGATATTTCGTAAGCAATTTAATCTACCTTCATAGAATTTAGGAAATAAAATATAAACAAAAAAAATAATATTTCACTGTATATAATGTATAGTTGTTAAAACTTTGTTCAAAATTTTGCTTAGTCCTTTATTAGATTGCTTAAGAAAGTCAACAACCACTAGGGACGAAACGTAGTAAAGCAAACGAAGAACAAAAAAAAAGAATTCTTTTCTGTCCTAAGACCTCAAATCCCAATACATATAAAAAAAATCAAGATGATTTAAAATAAAAACGGCGGAAACATCAAGATTCAACTAGAGAAAATCAAAGAAATTGTTTTATTTTTGATCATCTCTCTAGTTAACTACTTTTCGAGATCACTGCATTAAAAATCGAAAAACAAAAAAACACCCGGTACAATATCAGATCATTTAAATTTGGTAATCGTTATTGCAAGCAACAAAAGGAATTTAGGTAAATTAATTAGGTTTATTTGGAGCTACTTTAGATTGAATAATGATATGGATTTTTTTTCCATTTAAATTTGTAAATACAGGTTTTAGTAAATTAACATGTCCCCAATGTAGGTAAAACCCTTACGCATCTATCTGGTATTAGTTTTTTTTAAATTCCGAGCTTCAAGTACATCGTCTCTCTTTATTCTGCAGTTCTCTATCCTGCTTCCTCGTCAGCGCATGTCACCGACATATGTATTATTGACAAATTGTACATACTTTGTTTCATGATTAATTGCAAGTAGATAACGTAAAAAATACGTTCTCGTAATAGACGTCATTCCTTGCAAAACATTGAAAGCTATGAAAATTGTTATTTTACATAAAATATAAGAATGTGCACATCTATTGGTCCACAAGTATACATTAGTAGGAAAACTTTTAAATACCCTTGCACCCGCAGAAAAGCAAACGAGTATTTTGCAGGAAGAAATAAGCCAAGAATTGTTAAGAAATTTCAAGACAAGGGGCTTTTAAATAAAGTACTTACACGCATATTTCCATTTCAAATCTCGCTCCGTTCCCAAAGAACGAATCAGATTGCCACTTCCGATTCGAAAAGATTCAAAAACACAATACACTAACTGCAATTTCTTTGCATAAAAAAGTACTTATATATAAAACAATAACAATACACCCAGATAGTCGTAAATATTACGCGCTCAATTCACTTTTAATGGGCGACAATCACGATCACGTACAGTCGAAACAATTTCATTTCATGCATCTAGTAAAAGCATTGCTCGCACGCTGTGCGAACGTGAAACGCGACAAACCGCGACTCTCGGCAAAGTTCTGTTAGATTGGTTACCAGAGTTCGTTTTTCCCTGTAAAAATCGGGTGGGGAAACCGCTGTGTAAAGTTCAGACACCTTTTTTTCTTTTTAAAGTAAGTTTCTTTTGCGAGGAAAAATTGCATGTAGGAAGGCAAACTTTGATTAAAACATTGCGGTTATACCTTCCAGAAAATATATTTTCTTTCTGGGAGAATCAAATTGGACAGTGGTATGTTAATATTATGCTAAATGGCTAATCGCAATTCACTAACATTGCACTGTATCTCTATCTCGTGATAAGGGAGAGATGATTAGCAATTATCTTTCATTTATCGAAGGCGAAATGTTTTATCTGAAACAGCTTGGATTTATCGATGAATTAGATAAAAATTGCTGGCCGATAATGTGAGTCAGATATAGTATACAGGTGTCTCAACCATTTGGAATTGCGGTGCTTGTGCAAGCGGTAAATCCCAGAGCAAGTTTGGCAAAAAATTATGATTTACTTTTTTTACTCAAATAAATCATGATCTTTTTGATTTTTTTATTTTAAAAGATTTATTGGTGTTATTGCACTTTTTTAATTGTCTCAAAGGTAGTATAAATATTTTATTTGATAAACGAAAACGAAAATCCGACAGAATACATAACAGTTAAATTGTTAAACTCGTAAGTGGTAGAAAAAAAGATGGCATATGGCAAACATTATTACGTTGAAGAAATAGGTAAGAGAAAAAACAGGATCAAAGACTACATGCAAAAAATGTAATAAAGAAATTCAAAAGTTAGATCGACGTTTAAAAGAATATTATGAAACGTGCGAACAAACTCAGTTGGCAACCGAACAAAATGATCTGGCAAAACAAACCATTTCTTTATATATAATATTAAACTTTGCTCAGTTTCAACTTTAAAGTTGTTGAGTAAATAATTATTGAAAAGAAGTAAAAAAAAAAAAATCTTTTTCGCTAACTTCTGTTATATTTTTTCGAGTTCGTTTTTGACGATCCTAGACGTGCCACAAGTAAGTTGACACTTTACTTCTTTCTTATATGTTGTGCTTGGGGTGGCACCATGATGTCTTCATAAAATATATTTAGTACATTACATATCCAGCCAACAGATAAAAAGTACAACTCGATACAACGGGGTATAACATAATTAAAATAAAAATTATATATTTTGTGTAATAAAACAAATATTTTGTAGAAATCAAATAAATATTTATTTATTAAATTATTAGGCATCGTCATTATCTTCATTAATAATAACGTTTACACCTTCGTTCGTGAAAAGCGTATTTAATATCTCCGCCGGTTTTGTTATTTTAGATAAATATCTTCCATGCTATACGATAATATACGATGGCTGCAATATGAGAACAATCTCGTACGCAAACTGTTCTCGAGCGTTTCGCACACTCGCAATAATAGCGTCGGATCTCACCAGTTTGGACAGTATTCCAGAAAGCAATTGTATAGTTTCCTGTTTATATGTATTGCACCTGTATTAGATTGCACCTTCATTTTCGTCCATCATTTCTGCGAGTTATAATAGCTTGGTGATAGTGGTAACTTCCCTAAAAACCAGTTTCAGGTCATTTTCATATAATTTTTATTACGGTATTTTATTTTGATAGTGAGAAGTTTAGTAATTAGAAAAATTTTCATTATTTCAATTTTATAAAATATCTGCATTACAGAAAATATATTATTTTTTAATATTATACCCCTTGTATCGAGTTGTACTTTTTATTTGTTGTTCGGATTTTTATGTACTAAGTATATTTGGTGAGAAGATCATAGTGCCCCTTTCCTCCTTCCACAAGCGTAACATCTAAAAAAAACTTAAGTGTTGTAATGTAATTATTTTTTTGACATGCTTGAGGCACGTGTAGGATCGTCAAAAAATTATATATAATCTCCATCGACAATTACTATAATATACTATGAACTCAAACACATAGATTTTTTTTTCAACGATTGTTTACTCGACAATTTTAAAATTAAAATTCTGCAGGCTACGCGATATTTTGTGTTGTTAATTGTAACGAGTGCTGTGTAGTTGTGTAATCTACTGAATTTTACTAAGTTTATTTTAAATATTGAACAGTATGCAATCCTATGTAACCCTGCAGAAACGAGTGCTTTCGCAGTAGCGTACGTTTCATTTACTATAAATATTAAAAATAAGGTATGTATATACTTATTAATTTAGTTTGATTGTGTTGTTGATATAGACTGACATAAACATTCGCTGTAGTATTGTACCATTAGCATTATTATATTTATATTTTTATATTATATTAGCATAATTTATTGGTTGTTAACACTACAATATCTGTTAGACTTCCTAACGAGACTTTGAGGTCATCTACTATATTTGGCGCTTCATGTAATGAAAGCTTGGTGTTCTCTAATTTGGAAACAGTATCTAAAAGAATTGAATAATTTTCGGAAATTTGCTCAATTTGAGTATGGATTTCGCTATCTGAAATCAGCCGCTGACTTACTGAAATTGCTTGCGGATTTAAATTTAAGATAGCCACGTTTCCCATCTCATCAATACCGTCTGTGGGGGCTGAGGAATGCCCGGATGCGCCTGTTTAAACTTACGAATGGGTTTCGGAGATTTAATAAAAACGTTTTTGGGAGAAACTATTAATTGATGTATTGTTGGATACCTGTTCTAATGAAACAAGATGACATATATGGAGCAGATAGGCTACATGAAGCAATTGAGGAATTGAGAAATCGGTTAACACTCGTCGAACATAACAAAGTACGCCTACGCGTACAAATCCCGAGTTCGGGTATGTCCGACCACTTTCGAAATATATAATCGCCGCCAATGAGTGCGCACTCGTTTCTGCAAGCTTACAACGAGCCTTTTATACCGTGCATGGATTAGTAAAATGATCAGGAATTTCTTTTATAGGATACAATTGCTACGTCCAGGCATACTCATACTTTAGAATATTTGACCACTATTGTAACTCTGGTTTATGTCAATTAAAAATAAACATAGTAAGCTACCTAGTATGAAAGTCCCTTTAATGCAATGAATAAAAATTATATCCAAATCTTTTATAACTCTGCATAAACAAAAAAATAATGAAAATTGTGATTTTTAAATGAGCGTCAAAATGTCTCTGAAATCATGAGATCCTAAAACATTATTGATCAGAAAAAATTCGTATGCATAAGTCACTACATAAGCTGACATAATATTAAAATACTTGAACAAGAACGCCAGAAAAGAACAAAATTTGAGGATTTGTTTAGAAAATAATTACTAATAACAAACGCGTTAGTTTTACCGCAAGATGTAAGGTGGAATACTTTGGCTAATTATTTAGAAGTATTCAAGGAACAAATTACTAAAAATTTGGGAGGAAAATAATGACAATATAGATTCCACTATGCATCACGAGGTATTGAAAATAAGAATAAAAATACCGGCCATATTCAAACAAAAAGAAAAACACAATTTTTCGATGCTGTAGAAATATGGGAAAATCTGATTTTCGAAGACAGGTCTATCATATGAACATATTCGGAAAACGATATGCGCAAGCACTAACCGATTATCATTTCATCGCTCATATGTTGGATCTAATGAAACGTAAACATAAATTACCATCGGAAGAAGAAGAAACAGCTTCAAAACAAATAGAAAACATATACAGTTACACACGATTATTATCTCACGTGCCAGATCAACACTATTTAAAAATCTTACATTCTATTTAATGCACAAAAACGTATATCAAAAAATTTATTCAGTTCTTTCATGCAATATATTCATCAACGTCAGTTGCACGAGTGTTCTCTTCTTTTGTGCTTGTGCACTCCAAACTAAGAAATAAACTGGACAGAAATCTGGGAAATTGACGTTTTTATTTTATCGTATAGAGTAATCTAAAAACATGCGTCCCAATATTTGGTTCCACGTTTCCTTGATGTAAATTTCTCTAAATGTCGATTGCAACAAACTTTGAATATTTAACGTAATTTTCACTTTCGGATATACCTACGTTAACATCAAGTTTTTAACATAATCCTATTTTGAAAGATTCAGTTATTTGCGTATCACGAATCAATTCAACTGTTACAGTATAATTCCAAACTCATTGTTTCTCTCGCGTAAAAAACGCTCAATATCACTTTTATGGAAGCGAAATTACCGCAAAAACAACTGTTGTTGTTACTGACCGATGAATAACGGTAGCTCGTAAAAAATGCATTCCATTATTATCGATAAGGAATGCGCCGGTTTCTTCAATAAACCATGGTGCAGTGTAATTACTCAAAACAAAAACGGTATATTGGCACAATTTCATATCTAATACAAATATATTTTCTAATGTGTACAGTATGTTTCCCAATTTTGCAATTTTATTATAGTTACTCGATGATTGCCAGGATTGGGAGGATGAGACGTGTTAAATTTGACTTTTGTTTCCTATAAAAACCACAGACAACTAGGGCTGTCTGCGGTTTTTGTGTATGTAGGAAACAGGCTGGCATTTTATATTTTCGTTCTACAAAATAGTTTAGATTACGTTTTTCTTGAACCTTTCAAATTTTATATTAAAATAATTGAAAAAGTTTTGAGAATTTGAAATTCAGTTTTGTTGTTTTAAATGAAACACCTTGTATGTCATACTTTAATTTGACATGAATTGTATTTAAGAGCATAAAAAAGTAATTTATGTTACTCCTACTGTTTAGGCTTTTCATATTTTAAATTTGAATTTCGGCGCCTTGCGCATGTTCCGTAGATGCAATCGCGACAGCAGTAACATTAGAGTAGGAGTAGTAGGTGTATCCACGTGTTATAAGTGTACGGTGTTTTGTTAATACTTAAACTTACAAATAAATTAGTTAAAACCTGAAAAGTATACAGTTCATTTCAAACAAACATCTTAGAATATGTTGGTTTTTAGGCACTTTTTTTTATATTTTAAAATTTAATAATTTTTAATCCGAATTATGACCAAAATTCTTGCGGGTCACGACCCTTTCGGATAACAATCCCTTCCTTGTTACATCCCAAATAAAATTTAATAATGATCACATATTTTCAACCAAAAGGTTTTTAATAATTGCATATCTTTTCCTTAAAAATTGCATATCTCAAAAATCATTTGATTTTATTTAGAAAGTTATAACATTAACTTGTGATTGACAGTTTGTTTATTGTATACGTTTGATGTTTATTTTATATTTGGATGGTTGTTGCAGTGGCTTTTTACGATCTTTTATCATATGCTACAGAAAATAGTCCAAAAAAATATATTTAGCAGATACAGAAAATGATTTAGATGATGAGAAAGATATTACTAAAGATTAGATTATGTTAAGTGCATCTCATATTTCAGATCAACTCATTCCAAACACAACAAAAGAGCAGTTCGTTCAAGTTGGATCAGGAGCAATTAGGTCAGCTTAGCTCAGTTATATAGTTGCCTAGAAAGCATTACAAATGTAATTTGAATTGTTAAACTTGTCGATAAAAGTCACCATAAAAAAATAATAATAAAAAAAAACATGACCCTCTCGATTATGATGATATGATCGAATGTTCAGGTAAATGGAAAATTTGTCACTATACCTATATAATTATTGAAAGCTAAGTTACATTATTATATTAACATATTTCACGTGAGATATATTTAGCAACTTATAATTATATCTTAATCCGGAAGATTTCTTGTAACCATGACTGTATATTCGAAATACGTTCAGAAAATTTTTTGAACACATCTGTGTTTCCCAACCTAGTAACTTTCACTTTCTAAGGTTTGGGAGATTGGTTGGTCATAAATGTCAAAGTTGTTAACCTATAAATTAGTACGTACTAAAATCAAATCGAATACGTATATTTTACATCGATAAAAAATTATTTCTAATTTACCGTAAGTGTGATAAAAGCAATATTTACGGACTTTATTACTACAATATCCTAAGAAGAGTGTAGTTTCAGGTAATCAATATCAATTTAATTGTAAAAAAAATGTCAGATGTGGCAATCGAATGGCCCTGGCAGTATAGTTTTCCTCCATTCTTCAGCTTACAACCACACAACGAAACCCGATCAAAACAATTAGCCGCATGGAAAAGTCTGATTCTAGATTACTTCAAAGCAACCAAGCAATCAACTCTTGACATTTACGAAGCGACAAACTTACCAGTTTTCAATAATACTGCAATTAACAGGAAACTTAATACAGAAGCATTGTTAACAATATTGAACGAGTTGCAACATTCTGGAAATGCAGCACCTACAGACAAGCAAAAGAATATATGGGATATATACTGGCATACGTTAGATGAATGGGCGAATATAGTCTACAATTATATTTCAAGTATGGGTGCCACCAATTCAGTTCTTACGATATATGAGCTTACTCAAGGAGATGATCATCAGAGCGAAGAATTTTATGGGCTAGATTCTAATGTTTTTATAAAAATATTGAAAACGTTGGAAACGCAAGGTAAATGCGAACTTATGTTGTTTGATGATCAACAAGGAGTGAAATTCTTTTGAAGAGATTTGGTTGGAATTATAAGAAAGGAGATGCTGTTAATGATTATTGATAAAATGCTTTTCTACGATTTCTTAAATTTTGTAGTATAAGTTTTATTAAAAAATAAACTTACCAATAAAGAAAGTAATGTTGTATTTGTTGAAACGAAATAAACTCCATGTGTATTTACAGAATTGTACAGTTTTTTGTGTGAAATTTGTTATGTAATGCATGTAATGAAAGCTTCTGGTGTTCTCTAATTTGGAAATAGTATCTAAAAGAATTGAATAATTTTCGGAAATTTGCTCTATTTGAGTATGGATTTTGGTATCTGAAACCAGCCGTTGACTTACTGAAATTGCTGTTGCTTCTTGCTGGTTTAAATTTAAGATACAAGGTTTAACAATGTGCAAAAATTTCTCATAATATCAAACAGATTTAAGTCACATTCCTCATCTCGTCCATACTGGCTGTGGTGGCTGAGGAATGCCCGGGCAAGCCTGTTTAAACTTACGAATGCGTTTTGGAGATTTAATAAAAACTTTTTCGGTAGAAACTATTAATCGATCTACTTTTGGATAACTGTTTCTAATAAATTCAGCTACAAGATGACATGCATGGAGCAAGAAGTGACATGAAATAATTGATGAGATTGCTTTAGTAACTTTCCAGCTTTACCCATGTTTTAGCCCCCATTTGTAACCAACATTACAAGTTGGGTTACCCATGTATTGAACTTCCCAAAGGTATTTTTACTACTTCTATCTATTCCGTGTTTGTCTTCTGTGCAATCGTACTACGTAAAAGAAGAGGCAGGGATGTCACATCGCTTTTTAAAGTGCGCACTAACACATTTAAAATATCATTCTTTCTTGCATCCGTAGCTTGCAGCCATATTTTTTTATTTTTTAACTCTGCCTTGATTCGTGTTTTTCTATCTATCTATCTATAATGGATAAAGCCTTTTATGGACCGTAAGATGTAAGGCGTCTAGTGCCCCTCGCTGATGCACAAATCTTGCCCAGTTTTTCCTGTCCCTCGCTAACATTTTTCCACTGCTCCAATCCACTCTTCTCTCCTCCAAGCATTCCGCCATCACGTTGTCCCACTTCTTCCACGGTCCCGCTCTTATTCTCTTCTTTTATGATTTTGTTTGCCATATTTGTTTTGCTCATCTCTGGTCCCCCATTCGAATTAAATGTCCGAGCGATTTTAAATTTTGTTTCTCTATACTCTTTAGGATAGGTTCCACTCTTGATTCCGCCCTCACTACCTCATTTCGTATTCTATCTCCCCTTGTAAAGTCTTTTACAGGAATTTCTTAAACCCCATAATTATTTTCGTTATATCTATACAAACTTTTAATCCTACATTTTCCAAAACAAGTAAACCTTCAACTCGTATTCAAATATTTATAATAATAAAGCTAAAAACAGAAACAACTCCGTACAAAACAAACCTAATCGCAGATAATAAAAATCATCGACTAGTGTTATAATTTTTAAACATAATTTTAAAAAATACCGGATTTTTTTTCTTTATTACACATGTTTTTGCTATGTGTAACGTTAAAAAAAAGTCAGTGCATTAGTGACATAGTAGGCAACCAGTTATACGCATACGCAACGTGCACGAAACCATAATCTAGCAAAAGCCAGCGTTGTCAAAATTATCACATTCATAAAAGAACTATTTTAATGCAAATAAAATAACTATTCTCCAAAGTCGCTACTATTAGTTCAAGAGATCTACTATGATTCTTTTTGTAGCAAAAAATTTAACTTTCCAGCATACATGGAAACTTTTAGATACGAAACCATTAAAATTTATTACGACAGCATAGTAGAATCTGGTACGAAAACAACATCTGTACTGAGAGAGCAAAACAATACTATGAAGAATTTGATTCAGAGATGGGAATCCTATCGATTTTTATGTACGTATTATAGCGAGTTGTACATGCCATCTATTAATGAATTTTTAATGTAGGGGCGGCAATTTAGTTTCTAATTGAAAATTAAATATTAATTTTAAGTATAACTAAAAAGATTTCTTTCCTTATTTTAGATTTTTCAATAATTAAAACATATTTTTGTATGCTGAAGCTCTTTTTATCCAATAGGTTAGAAAGTTGTCCTCGTATGTTCAAAAAAGTAAGATAACAAGATCAACAATAAAAAACATTGTTTAACTATAACAAATATACGTTCATTTGTCGATATCGAATTTTAAAGAGACATCTCAAAAATTACTTAATTAACAAGTAGATAAGTTCAGTGGAATTTCTTTGGGGTTTTACAATGTTATTCAGTTGAGTCGATGTTTCGCTGTTCGTACTATCAGTTTCTTCAGGATCTTCCAAACCGTAATACACTACCATTCTTAAAGCAGCATTCTCAGATACATTTTTCATAGTTTATAACCAAAGCACATAATTATAACTAGAGCGCAACAAGTCGATTGCCTGCAGTAGCGTCACTGCGATGGGTTAACCGAAATAAACGTCCCAGTTATTTAGAACAAAGAACAAGAGAATTTATGGAAACGCAAACATAATATCGTAAACAATTTACCGAATATGTTTAGATGGCTGAAAAGAAATCCGGAAGTGAGGCCTGCAACACCTGTATCATACTGTACGTTTTTACGGTAGTCTTTGAGACCCGTCCGTTGCGGTGTATATATCTGCTTATACGCAGAAAAAGATCGTTCTACATCTCGCGATGTAATATTCGCGTACTTAAAGTGGCCTTTGAGTTTGTATAGCTGATCTTCCGCAACACTATTGCTAAAAAGATGGCGTAATCTAGAAAAATCGACATTTTTACGTAATGTAGTATTCAATTTTTCTCTGACTGAAACTTTTTCATCATCTAAAATATGTAGCACTGTTTGTGCGTGGACAACGAAGTGTTTTGCAATTTTTTTTATTGCGTCGGCTACTGGAACGTAATTGTCGCTAATAGTTTTTAAATCTGCTGCAACTTGAGAATTTTTGAATTGCATTTGACTTAGCTTTATTACAGCTGCTTTTGTAGCATCCAGTTGTAAAATCACACAAAATGTTTAAAATAATAGAATGCTGCTTCTAACCATGCACTCCATCGTAAGAATTGGCTGCGGCGGTTCAGGTATGTCAGGACACTGTGAACGAAATAGCCGAATACGTTTCGGTGACTTAAGAAAAACCGCTTTCGTTTGTTCTATTAGTTGATCCACATCGGGATAACATTTTCGTATAACGTCTGCTACAAGGTGTAAAGCATGAAGCAGATATGTTATGTGCAGCTAATTCGGTTGAACTGCTTTGAATAATTGACCTGTGCGAAGCATAACCGCGGCAGCATCGGTAACTATCATTAACACCTGCTTTAGTGAAATTTCAAAGTTGTCTAGTGACATTATGAACAGCTTTGGCAGTACATCTTTGCTGTCTTTTACAGGCTAGCAAATAGTGGTGTGACGGTCCTTTCAAGGTCATTGTCTGTGCTATAATCGATACTAGATTTTTTTTTAATGTCTGCAGTTTTATCTTTACTTAACCACAACCGTTCATATGTTACTGCGGTTTTCACATAATTCTCGATCTTCTCGCGCATTGTTTGTCTTTTTTTGCAAACGGTATATTGCACGCACTTAACATCATCGTTAAATCACATAGAAATTCTTTATACAGAAGTGCCGATTTGTAACGAAGTAGCTCTGTATTCCCCCAACATCTCGCGGTGAAACACCACTGAAAGGCAAGCGAGAATGTTGCGCTCTAATTGTAACTATGAGACAGTCCGAATTAGGCTAGTAAGAACATTTTTTTTTCTCTCTGTTTGTTATAACAAAATTTCAATCATGCTAAAACACTCACCCGGAGATCGCTAGTCGAACTCGGTGCTTTCCGCTGAATCCTAACATCCGGTTCGCTCTGGGCGATAGTAGGTTTATTGTTTTCAGCACTCCAAGAACTTAAGTCCTGTAAACTACCGAACCCGTACTTTTCCGTCTCGAAAACGTTCAGTTCCTCACAGCTATGAGTCGGCTTCGAAACCCCGTACACTTTCGGGCTTAACTTGTAATTTAATACCGAAGCCTCATACCTATCGGCCACCAGATTGTCGCAACTGCTGACCATCTTCAACTGCCTCTTGATGGTCTTTTTGGCCTCTAGAAACTTCGTACTGGGTGTTTTGAATACGGCCTTCAGGTTGCTCAATTCTATGCTTTTGGAGCTGTGCATTGAAACGTTGTCTATAGAGCTTTTGAAATCGATTGCATCGTCGCCTGTCGAATGGAATGATATCGTTTCTGAAGATTTTTTGGTGTTGCAGTTATCGGGAACATCGACGGGCCTCTCGGAGAAAATTTGGCCTGCAAATTTTTTTTATGTTATACATAAATACATTTCGTTCTGTAGCGAAGCTCAATTCACTCGTGATGTTATAAATAATTTTTACAATAAACGCCGATGCGACGGTGGTTAATATATTGACAAGAATTTATTGAAAATTAAATTTTCTTTCAATACATGCAGGAATATACAAGCTGTTCCTTAATTTTAATTGTTTTCATAAGCTTAATAATAATGAAGTTAGTAATAGTAACAAAATATATCAGACAAAAATGCCTGGAATAAAATTAGATAGTGGAGAAAGAAATAGATATAGATAAAACTGATTAAATACAGCAAATTTTATATTGTTATAATAAGAAAATATATTTTACCTGTATCAACATCACCATTCCTGGTATGATCGTCGATAGCCCCAACATTCTGAGGGGATCCCCCTCGAACTTTAAAATTTTTGGGATTTGGCATTGCCCTAACAGTTAATCTGCTGCTTAAACCATCGATAAAATATTCTGCTTCTTGTTTTTCCACATTTTTTAAAGGTAAATTTTCACAAGCCCTAATATTATTTATATTAGAAAAATGCTTTTCATCGTTACCCAAATCAGTGTTACTCAGTTTGACATCAAAGTTTTTGGATCTCACGTTATTCAAATAATTTTTATCATTATTAAGTGGCAAATCTAATCCTTCCAATGGTAAATTTGAAGCTATGATATTAGCAGGTCTTTTGTGATTATTTGAAATTATAGGCAGCGGTCTATGCGACGGAAATTCAACAACTAAAATACGATCACTTATATTCCCACAATCATCTCGGAACCCAATGCCAGAATCCGAGTTACTTGAGGCACTTGGTTGCGGTGAATTAGCGATAACCTCATCATTTATGTTACATTTATAGGCACCTCTGTTGATATCCCCATCGCTTTGTAATCGATACATATTCTGCACCAAACTTACAATGTACAATGCATTTCTTGGGAATTCCAAGCAGCTTCCTGTAACAACATCAGTTGTGCAGGTTATTTTAAAATTCTCAGCTTTCTTTATATGCACGTTATGGTCAACGATTTTTGAGTCGGTCATGAAAACATGGCAACTGTTCGAAATTGTCACATCAGGTTTATCCTCTAAATTATTCTTCTTTTCGGATGAATTTTCCCATGAAATTCCATGTTTTTCAGTGTTTTCGACATGGCGAGTATCACAAACAGCACTTGTTACTAGTCCAAAGTACCTTGAATCCTTATCGGTTGATGAGCTTATGTATACAACTCTATTTGTCGGATAAATTGCTAAAATATGATTCGAAGCATTTTTTAATGTAAGACAGGTTGGTAAAATTGTCATTAATATAGCAGATGGTACACGTTTCTCTTGTCGTAATTTTCTTATACAACTACAAACTGTTTGTAGACGTGAACTCGGTGATAATTGTTTTGGCATTTCAATTGTTCCCAAGTACCCAACGATTGCTTTAAATTCGATAGGGCCACCCTCATCATCCATCGGCATTGAATTTGATACGTTTAAATTGTTTGAGGATATTCCCGAGGCTTCATCATTGTATACATTGACATTTAACCTAGATTCATGTGGCAAGTGATTAATGGCACATTCTCTAATCTTCATGGCTTTTTTATTCGAGTTATCTAAAAGTAATCGATCTGGAACTGCATTGTTTCTATTATGCTCGTATTTATAATTCCTATGAGCTCGTGGTTTGTGCATATATTTAGGTTTCCTTACATTAATTGCACGGCCTAGATCAATATCCTCATCGCTGCTATCCGAATAGTAATTTTCTGCGATTGTCATCTTTATAGGCCCAACACTGTTTCCAATAAGATTGACTACTGCATCATGAGTGATCTTTGATACGCTTATACCATTCACAGAAATTAAGAAGTCACCAGCTCTTAAACCAGCTTGATCTGCTGGTGAATTAGAGACTATACATGATAAAATGCAAGGTTGTTGTCCAGATATTGTAAAACCAAAACCATTTAGTCCTCTCATAACTTCCACTGTTCGTATCCCGTAATTTGGACGCTTTTTTCTACGTCTGTTTGGATGCATTTTCTTACTTTCTAAGGGAACACCTTTACCTTCCGACGAAAATCGAAATTTGAACGAACGAAAATTGTTATTATTGCACTCACACGTCACTAAAATTTCCCTCGAAACGTTTTTAAATGGCCGTTGGAATGCGTTGTCCCTCTACAGGGAAATAGTCGAACTATAATTTACCAAACTCGAAGAACTAAAATATTCGTATTCCTTAAAAGTGAGAGCTACGACTGGCTCCGGTATGAAGTAATTTAGGCGAGGTAGAAGGTGACTTTCTTCTCTTATAAATAAACACGAGTTACACGTCATAATAAATATTAAAATTTATTTATATAAAATAAAATAATTAATATAAAAATTAAATATTACATATCAACTATAGAATACAGTCAGAGAAATAAGTATTTGTACTCCCAACAATATCGGCATAATTTCCGAAAAATGATAGTAAGTTGGCTTAGTATCTTATTACGGAATTTTCGGGTTACGTTATTTTATTAATTACAGATTTAATACAGGGTCGGTAGAATTTCTGCGCGACTCGTATACATGCTAGAAAGAGATACTTATATCCCAGATATTCCCATGGAAGGAGACTCCCTTTCCAAACACTAATCCATTTCCTCCTTGCTGTCTTCTATATGCCAAAAAGAATTCTTTTTACAGGTACTGTATGTAAGCGAACTTATTTCTATTTTATTTCAGCCATATTATTTTTTATTGATTTCTGTATGTAAGGTTACTTTCTATGTGATAAACTGTATCTAAAAAGCATAAAGCCAATAAATTAGCGTTAACATTTTGGAGACTTTTGTATGACCAGCGATAAGAAACGAAAGTGATATTTACTCAGGCTACGCCCATGGTGTTACAGAGTAACTAGTAAATTTGTAACTCCAGATGCAACAATTGCGTATTTTTGTGTAACCTATTATTTATTATCCATTACTGAATAGTAACACTATCAATTTATTTGTCAACGCCCAATGTATGAATACTTTTTTCCCTAACTGTACATCAACACAGTTTACAATATCATCAAACTTGTTTATAGGATGTTTTACGTATTAGTCATATATTGAACAAAAAATAAGAACGTTAAGTTTCAGTAACGTCGTTGTGACCGTTAAAGGAAAAATGTCTTAAATTTAACGTATTACTATCTAACGCATCGTCATCGTGATGTTCTACCCTAGCTGCAAAAAAAAGGGAAAAACCATAAATTTCATAATAATTATTAATAAATACACATACCAGGCGAATTGCGAACCACAACCGGAGAATCGGGGTTATAGTAGGTAACATCCGTGTCGAATAACTTTGGAATATGTTGTAGAGGATGAGGCGATAAGCTGATGATACTTTCTCTTTCTTTTTCATTCGCTGCACTTTCTTGCTTCTTTTCTGCTTCAAGTTTCTTTCTCCTAAATATTTCAAAGGAAAGTTGTGTAAGAAAAGTTGAAGAAATTATTCGCGCAAAAACGCGATTTGATTGGCTTACGATAATTTTGGCTAATAATTACTGATCAGTAGCATACCATCGGAAGTTTGTAAAATGAACACAAGAAATTCTCTACAATGTTTTTGAAAACTGAATATTTAGTTATTAATTAAAAATGATAATGAAAAAAATCTTAAAGTTACCCATTGCATTGATAGATTAATGCAGACAAACAAAAAGTATCAGCACAATCCGCACCACAAAAGTTTAATAAATTAATTAACCCGGGACGGTTGTTTCATTCTTAACCGGCAACGGAATGTGTTCTATCCCTACTTTCGAGAAGAATAGTATTTATAAATACCTACTTTTACCTCCTACATACCCTAAAATTAAGACGAAAAAAATACGTGAAGATAGACGGAAGGGTCTCTTGTCGCTGTAGTACGAAACATAAAACATGTGCAGCCTTACCCCAATAAATTTATTAAGTTTATTAAATTTCAAGTTTTCTAATTTAACATTATGTCCGGTTTCGTTTATGTGTTGTGCTATACTTGACGATTCTAATCTACCAAATCGATAAGACCTGGTGTGTTCCTTGAATCTGGTGTTTATCGCTCCTTTCCCTCTTCTTATTTATGCACAATTTTTTTGTTTTTGGGTAATTTTTAAATAGTTCCAAGTAACCATTTTTATAGCTGACACACAAGGAGCGTGATGCTTTAAATACAATAAATTTGTTTTATCCTGAATTTTTAAACATTTGTGTGTTTATTTTCACCATTTATTATTTATACATGGATGTAGGATAAAAAGAAAACGAAAAAAATAATTACGAAAATACATAAATAAAATAGAACGTATTAATACTTACTTTAAAATGTATCCAGTACATTCGTAGCCTGAAACCAAATAAAGTATTCCGAATAAAAGTATGGTGGAACAAATAATAGTCATCCAAATCGTTAAAATACGCCTATTGTTTGGTATTTTGTTGTAAATACCAAAGCGGGGATCTGTGTTGTATTGCGAAGCGTTTAGCCACATATCTAACAGATAGGTGTAACTTAGTTGGTAGGTGCCGTATAGTGGTGAATCTTCTGCGAGGATAACTGGTAAGGTAAGGTTGATTTTCGCACAGTTCTGGGAGTCCGACCAATATATTGGACAACTGGTTACGTTGAAGTAGACATTATCTTCGCTGAAAATATAATGTGTGTAAGATAAACAGTAAGTTCATATACAGGATGAATCCATAATCTGAAAAAGTATGAATTCGAAAAATCTAAAGTTTTGGCAGATTAATAAAACCAATGAGAGCCAAAGATAGTAAACGTATAGTAGGGCTGTGTCCTTTCACACTTTAAAAATGGATCCAAACCGATCAAATACCATTTTAATCTGGCCGACAACTATCACCGACACCTATCAAAAAAAGCGATCCTGTAAGATGTAAAACAGACAATCGTGTATATTGGGAAGTTGATGATGGAAATAAGCATATAATGGAAACTGTATAACATCACATGGAATCAAGTTGATATATACGTTCTAAAAATTATAAATTTTTTTATTAAATACTATGCACGCTTGTGCGGAATATATATTTAAATGTTACAGAAACTGTCCGTGTACTTTAAAAACAACCAATTCATTATTATCTCAGTGATGTATAAAGTTCGCCACTTTCCGTGCATTTCACAGGCGTCGAAATGAAACTGGTCGTTCCGGTAGTATATGCGCGAATTTGGATGGGATGGAATGGGGACGCGAGACGACCTTGTTACCGATGTGAGTGTAGAAGTGGAAAGATTTATTCTATTTGGAAGATGCGTTACTATTGCAATAAGATCGCTTGCGCATATGTTACGAATCACACACCCGAACGACCATCCCCACACCGACGCCCGTGAAGCGCACGGAAAGTGGCAAACTTTAGTTATGTAGCCCACTCTATGTAGAGTTTATTTTTATCATTAACTTGATCCCGACACTTTTGCCCTCTAACTATTGTTTAATTTCTTGAGCCCCCTTGGTAACCAAATGGCAATAAACAATAGTAAAAATATTATATTAGTTTTGGAACAGTAAAGTGACATCAATTTTGTAAGACCAGCCGAAGAAATATCCTTTTAAATTTAAATAAAGCGCTGCCTTCAAAATCAGTCCTTTTTTATTTAACAAAACAGTTTCACCCCAAGGGAATAAAAGCTACCGCTCGAATCCGCAACATTCTATTTCCGAAAAAGATGCAAAATACAAATCGTTAGATAGAAATAGATACACCAAACGACAAGACACATCGTGCAATTTTCTGTGATAGAACAGAAGCCATGTTAAAAAAATTCAATCGATACAATGTTTGGAGATGAATGGAAATGAATGTTTTTGCTTCTTGAGGGCCTTTTATCACAATATGGAATTCAATTTAACGAAAAGAAAATTAAAAAGGATATTTTGAATAACATATCTATGCGAGAAAAGTTATTCAACATACACTTTCCTGAAAGATAAATACAGAAACAGGTTTAACATAGAACTTGATCTAAGACTCGAACTTTTAGATATCGAATGTCCCATTCAGGGAAGAAAAATTTTACAGCTCTAAAAGGTTGAGACGTCATGTATTTTGATCTATTTGTTGGTTCTACTCATCTCAGTAAACTTTTTCAGATATCTCTAATTATCAATAGTTGTAGTTTCCGGTGAAATAACTATTACTATACCTTATTGGTTCGGCTAAGTCGATGCCCTCAGCTTCGACGAATGAATTTGCCAATTCTACGATGAACTCTCTGAAGTCCGAGAGCGTCACATTGTCATCATTTATGGTCACGTTTAGTATTATGTAAGGAACGTCATCCTCAGAGGGGATTGGCCATGATCTATCTGTAGTTATTGGAGCCTCGGTTGTTACTTGTTCGCCTAATGCAAAAAGAAAATAAACATTTGGATTCTAACATCTTGCCTGTTTTTGGTCTCCTTTTAAAGTAGATCAAACTTATATAGTTCTAAACGCTTGAACAGTAGAAGGTAAACAATATGTCGATTTCTATGTTTTGTGAAATATTTGCATTTGCACAGCTGAAGTGAGGTTTTTGTTCTTACTAGAAATGGAGCATCGGCAACGAGTTCTTTGGATTATCATATGTATATCAAGGTTTAAGTCTCTACGGGATGAGGAGGAGAAGTTTTCGCGAGTTCGGTGGATTTATAGATTCTAAAGCAAGCTTTCTATCATTTCCGCCTTACTACCTTCGCATAATTAGCTATTTTGCGTTAAAATTATAAGGCGTTTAAAAATATTTCGTATAAAATATGCATGCAATACAAACCATAGTGTTCTAGAGTTACAACAAATCCTTGAAAATCGTCAACTTCTCTCCGAGCCTTTTCTCCGTCAACAACGTGGAAGCGAAGAAGGACCTCCTCGGTGAGTGAAACGTATTCCCTTTCTTGATTTATATGATAAGTAAATATTCTACCGGTTAGACCGTCGTCAACCGCATACCCTAAAATTTTTTAATTTCACAATAGTGTACCTTTATCAAGTATGCTTTGAAACGTTTGACGAAACGTTTTTTCGGTAATCAAGATTTGTTATGAGCAGGTAGGGGAAACTTGCGACGATTCGTGTTTTGTCGACTCTCGGGGAAACCAGTAGGCAACACGAACCCATTCTCATGAGTCGAATAAACACGAGTCTGTCTAGTCGCTGCAAAAAAATAATAATTTCCTCTGCCTTGGTAATTTCTAGTCACGACCTATTTCAAAGTCTTACGAGAGATGAAATCCATTACTTTCTTTTAATTAGGAAGAGTGCTTCTAAATCCAAATGCAATTGTAACAACTTTGTATAAAAGTAACCGTTATTCTTAACAAGGCTCATAACTAAGCCTGCAGAAATGAGTTATCCTTCACGAAATTAGCAGAGACTAGACAGACTCGTGCTTATTCGTCTCGTGAGAATGGGTTCGTGTTGCCTACCGGTTTGCCAAGAGTCGAGAAAACACGAGTCTGTCTAGTCTCTGCTAATTTCGTAAAACGCACGGAAATTGTACTCGTTTCCGCAGGCTTACTTACAACTTATCATCATAAGTTATGAATAGAGATGTGTGTCTTATCTTGGGGAAACCAGTAGGTAAGGCGAAGCTCCTCTCATGAGTCGAATAAACACGAGTCTGTCTATTCGCTGCAAAAAAGTAACAATTTCCCCTGACTTGGTCATCTCTAGTTATTAGTTATAAGTTATGACTCATAGCTTATGTGATGTAGTTAGCATATTTCTTCAAATTTACTCAAGATGAGAATCGATACATTGAAAATGAAGATTACTGCTATGGCACAAAATTACTAGCAATTATAGGTCAGTAATAATTTCTAAATTCATCTTCAAAAAAGATTGGTGCAGGATGTAACATGAGTCAAAGATGAATAATTGGTCTCATTTTTTAGATGGTATAAGATAAGTAGATTGCAGAGTGATATGAGAGACAGGAAATTGACGCATTTTATTAACAACTTTACTCTAAAATGGAAGTATACGGTAGATCACAAACATGAATTGCTATAATAAATTCTTTCAACGCAAAATTCAAAAAAATTCCAAAAAATATAGCATCTGTTAGACTTACCTGATTTGATCAGTAAAAAATCTCCATTCGTTCCATTTAGATCAAGACTCTTAACCGTGATCAACACCTTAAAACCATTCTCTGCTTTAACGAAGATATCCTGATTAACGCAATATTCAACATCGTCATAAGTGCAAGTGATAGTAACAACCTCATCGTCAACTATTTCGTACGAAATAACCTCCGTTTCTGGAAATCAACACTATTAAACGATCACATTCGCACAGACATGTAAATTTTAATCCATTACCTTGTCCTTGAACGGCCAAAAACAGAAGATACACTAACAAATATTTCATATACATCGTTTTTAACGAAACAATAAAGTTTGTTCACGATTCTTCCCTCTTTCCAATTGAGATTCTTGGCCGAATCTTATCGATATCAATTAATTTGCTTATCGGCTATTAAATACGTATCTATGAGTTTAGATACGTGTCGGAAATTAAACTGTACTAACGGAACGTCTTCAAGTGAAACTTTATCAGAAAACTGATTAGTTTCTAACTATTTAAATAGCGTTTAGTACCTATTGAGCAAGTGCTAAATATCCGCAATCAGCGTTAGGTGTAATTTTTTAATTGAGTTAGTAACTAAAAGTTCATTCAAAAGGCAGTCATGAGTCAGTTGACGAGCTTAGAGTCTAGGTTTTAGATCTGCTTTTTAGTTTTTTTTTTAAAAAGCGACTAACATGGTAAACAACACATAAGTATCGTATGTTTACCAGACTACGCCACAGTCCTTGCTATCATTAGCGACTAACATTCTAACAAGGCGTATTTAGGGAGAAAATAAAAGTAAAAATACAAAAAGGAAATAGTAAAATATAATAAATGAATGCAGGTACATTCTCAAGAATGCCAGCGGTAGAGTTTTAGTAGCTAAATACGTAGAGCGTTTGCTAGTTTGCAATTACACGAGTATTTATTACCACGTCTAGAATTCGATTCGTTTTGAAATTAGTCCGACTCGGCCGACTAAACCCGGCATAAATTCAAATAAATCGAACTCGAATCAAAATTAGAAATCACTCAAGTTATCAAATTATCCAGTTAGTGAGATAAAATACTCGACTCGTTACGTTACTACTGATTACAGTCGAAACGAATTGAACGAGAGCGGATACAAACGAACGAGTCTCAAAGATATCGAATATGACGAACAGACAAGTCTTGAAAATGACCAAATGTGACTAAACGCAACCAAACAGAGCCGAACGAGATGAAAACCAGTTACATTGCATTGAACTAGGTCGAATAAAGCCCAATAAAACCGAACACAATCGAATTGGAGCTTATTCTCGAGCAAATTGGATTTGTTCATTCATCTTATGCTTCATCGTCGGTTTTGATTAACTAATTTAATTTTTATCGTCGAATCATTAGATAGTTAAATTTTGCTTAACATTGTTTGCAATAATAACGTATTGAATAATCTCTGAATTATTGACTTAACTAACAAAAACATGGATTTAGGTTTAATACAGCAAACGCCTTCAAGCAAATTGTAGAAGCTGATAGGAAGATTGGTTTAAAAGAAAAACTTGAATTTCTGTTGAACAATCTCAATTTTCTCTGCCGCAGAAGCTGATCAAAACCATTACTTTTGTAGTTATAATACCAGTACGATCTGCTTGTTTAATTTTTGAATTTTTATGTATTATATTTTATGTGTTCAACTGATATAGAAGCGTTTTCGTAGCACTGTTTTCATAATCATGGAGAATGCTGTTAAGTCTCAAAGAGCAATTTTCTTTTTGTAAACGGAAGGTGTGAAAATTTCAGAAATTATTCAAGGCAAGGAGTGTTTGGTGAGCAGAATCAAAAGGTAGTTTATATCGGTGGATCGATCGTTTTAAAACTGATAGAATCATTAGAAGACGATCCACGCAGTGGTCGCCTGAGTACGTCGATAAACGAAAGAAACATTACTGCCGTGGAGAACCTACTGAAAGAGGACATGACAAGTTCATGACATCTTATATGATTATTTGGGCGTAACCAAGGTTTCAGCTCGCTAGGTGCCAAGACTGTTGGGACCGATACAGAAACTCGATCGGTCTGACACTTGTCGTCAACTTCAAGAACTGTTAGCCCGTTACGGTGATGAAACGTGGATTCCTTATTTCAATCTTGAGACCAAAAGTCAATCCAATGAATGGCGTGAATCGGAAGAAGAGCCTCCACTTAAGGCGTGTGCAGTAAGGTAAGGAAAGGTGACGCTTACTGTATTCTAGGATTGCGAAGGGATTATTTTTATGGATTTTCTGACGAAAGATACTACAATTAACGCATAATATTATTCAAATTTATTATCCGGACCACTGCGGCTGGCACTTGTCAGAAAGCATCCTGGAAGATTGCATAAGCGTTCGTTTTTGCAATAGGATAACGCAAGACCCCATTCCGCAAGAAAGACAAAGTATTTTTTGAACGATGTACGATGGGAATTGCCTTACTCACCAGATCTCGCACCCAGTGATTTTCATTTGTTCCCAGCTTTGAAAAAGCCTTTACAGGGTGTTCGATTTGAGTTTTTAACTAACGTAAAACGTGTCATAAATAGGTAGACTGCGGAGACACCGAAAAAGTGCTTTGAGGACGGCTTAAAAAAATTAGTTTACCGTTGGGATAAATGTATTCAGTTAAATGGTGGTTATGTATTATAATATTTATGGTAAAATTGACAAAATAACAAAATTATAGCTAAATCCCCAGAAACATCCCTCGTAGTCAACTTTCTCCATAAGATAATACTTTGTAAGTATAATTAAAGAATTGCTACAACCAACGGACGAATGCTTACATAACAAAACAGTGATCGATAATAACAAATGCACGGCAGAAGTCGATACAAATAATATCCGATCACTATTATCTATGGTCTCGACTATATTCTGTGTTACGCAGTATAGGTTTGCTGTAGTAGGATGATTTGAAACAAATCCATCTTACAAAAGCACTATCACGTTTTTTTGTGTGACGGATACGTGGATTATGATTAATAACAATTTCTTTTTTAATCAGAAGTTAAGATTTACATTTTCATTATTACGGTCATTATCGTAGATAAAAAACAAATCAAAACCAGCAATTTTTTTCCAGAAAGACTTGAAATGTACTCTAGAAATATACACAAGTCTTCTCCCTTCTTATAATAATTAGTTTCTTGCGTCCGATTTGAAATAAACTACAAGAAATGGTTCCTTTGCTGAAATCGTTGTTCTAATTCTAGTCTTTTATGGAAAAACAAAATCTTTTACATTTTTTTACGATTTCAAATTTAGTTCCACCATTTATAACACCAGGTTTAGCTTCGAATAGAATTTTTTAAAGAGTGGAAGCAAGACAGCAAAAGATGGTACATTATTTATTCATAAAAAATATAAATGCAATCCAATAACATAAAGCAAATTACATAACTAAATATTAGGATTAAGGAAGCATATCATAATTTTTTCTTGAAGTCGTCTCTCTCCTTGGCTGCATGTTTTCGATTTCAAAATAATTGATATTGCTGGAATTTATAAGGCCCTCACCGATAGAAGGACGTGCATCTAAGAAAATGAAACATTCAGTTCTATATCTCCACTAAACGCAAATTTTCCATTACATGTATTTCTAAAGTTACGATAAGATTTAATAATTTCAAATTTGGCTGTATTATTCTATTCTGATATTAAAATAATTCGTGAATACCAACCAACGAACTTTGAACCAAATAGCAAAATTGTGAGTTCCATTTTAACAGAACATACTTTGGGAACTGTTGATCTAAGATACAATCTATACCAGTACTGGAAGCTATTTTTGACTTACCTTGTATATCCGCAAGTTTTTCAAGGTACATTTTCGAATCTGGCTCATAAAAGGTAACTTCGTTATCAAATAATGGGGGAATCTGTTGAAAGGGATGCGGATCAAATTTGATCAGATCAGAATCTTGAGCGACATTATCGGGCTTTTTGTTGGGTTCTTGTTTCGCTTTTGAGAACATTTTTCTATAACGAGATTAGAAATTAGCTCTCGCTACGAGTCATTTTTAACATTCAAATCCAGACTTACTCTTTAACTTTGTTGGAATAAAAATCCCCTATTAACATGTACAATACGGCGAACAGCACAGTCACACTGACAATCGCTATTAGCCAGGTGATGAAGTTACGTTTGTGATCATCATATATTTGTATATCTGAGGAGTCGTTAAAATAATACGACGCTTGCTCCCACATTCTTGCAAGGTGGTATGGACTTAGTTGATGCGTTCCATAATAGGACGAATTTTGCGATAGAGTTATTGGTATGGCGAAAATTATTCGGTAACATATGTCTCTTCTTGGCCATTCTAGTGGGCATTGTAATACTCGGAGGATTGTCACATTCTTCGCACTGAAGAAACCAAAGATAAAGAACGTATGCCAAGTAGGTATATCGCTTGTTTAAATTCATATTTATTAATACAAATCCCTATTTACACATGTAAGTGATTTGCTCCTAGTAATATATTCGGTTAGCGCAACGTTGGCTCCCGATCACGGATAGATTGGTTCAACGTTGGCAGCGATTTCAGCATTACGTGAAAGTGTGAATATTTTACATTTTTGGCTGAACATTGGCTCGCAACGTTTTCGCGCATTTGCTTGATCTATCCACTTTTGTCGTGTCAACCTTTAACTAACATTCTTTGAAAATTGGCTCACTCATGTTTGCGACCGTTTACTGACTGGATTGATTCAACATGGACTTTCTTACGTCACTCAATCGTTTAATACTAAGCGACTGTCGACCAAGGTTTAGCTGATTTTGCCAATCTAGAGCCAATCAATACCCAACGTTAGAAAAATTGGTTGGTGGATAATGTACGACATTGTACCAACTGAAAGCCAACTGTCAGCCAACCAACTGTGCTGCTAGGGGTTCAATTATTTGTTATCATTACAGCAGTAGAAATTTAAAAAAAAAACGATTTTGAAAATGTAGAATTATAATTTTTATATTTTAAATATTTTGTATAAAGTTTACAGTGTGATCAAAAAGTACTGAATGTGTTGGTACAGCTGAAAAATTGATATTGAATTTGAGGAAGTTCACACTAATTTTTCAGTCTTTTTTGTTTTTCAGTGGGGTACTTATGTAATAGGATATTATTTGTTATCTAATCTATTCACTAATATATATTGAAATATGTGTAGCAAAAACGCTACTGATTTTATTTTGGTAGCGGAATATTTGGAATGAAAATTAAGATTAGATATTTTCTGCGTTTGTTTCAGAATTTGTATTTTGATAACCATTAGTACTGTAGAAACTGCTAATAAACATAGAAGTAATTAATAATATGAACACATAAATTTAGGCAAAGCAAACCATAGGTTCCAGTTCTAAAATTCTTAAAATAATACAATAATTGCTACCCTATGTAACGCATCTATATTCTCAAAATAAAACTGATTCTAGAGTAAATTCAAACGAGTCGAAATTTAAAGAAAAATGATTATAGTAATAATAATTCGTTTTTACGATATGAGAACTTGTGGCACTAAACTAGAAGATTCCATCAAGAGAATCCCACAGTCCAGGTGCGACTGAATCTCACCCTAATAAATTAAACTAACACATGTTTCGTTTTCGGGGACAAGTTTATTTGCGAACTAAATGCAGTGTTGGTTTCTTGTAGATTAACACCAAGAAATTAGCTAATTGCTAGCGACTCGAAAATAAAACAGCACAACTAAAAGTTAATTAACAGCACAACTGTTAGACCATTCAACGAATAAGCAATCAACGCCGGCAGGTGATTGCAAAAATCACCGCTACTTCAAAAAATCGTACGCGGTAAGTCACTTTTATGCAATAGGTGTCCCTAAAATGTCAACTTACAATATTTGCAAGCGTGTCGATTCGAAGATTGACCTTATAGACCTATAGACAGGTTCGCGAAGACAAATGAGGAAATTATACGAGTACGAAAACTTGGTCGCAAGTGCCATATCGATAAAAAAATACAGCCCCGATATACAAGACCAAAGACGTAACCTAAGACAACTTGCTGAAAATTAATTTTCGTATTCAAATGGTAATAGATGATGAACTACTTTTTACTCTCGATGGAAGTGATACCGCAAATAGCAAACATTATTTCTGCAAAAAGGCAAATAAGTGGATTGTGAGGTGATTTACAAAAGATAAAAATTTCAGCAGAAGTTATTGGTACGGGTTGCAATTCCTTGCAAGGATCACTCTCAGGCTTATATTTGACAACCTGGCAATTCTGTAAACGCAGAAATTTACGAAAAACAGTGCATAAGAACGAGATTAGAGAAATTCAAGGACAAAAACCAGCCTGACGGGAATTATGTAGTTTGGCCAGAGATGGCAACTTGGTAGTGTTATTGCCGCATTTCAGAAGTTGCAAATATCCTTTGTTGCGAAATCTAGAAATGTACCTAATTATGTCCAATTGAACATCTTTGAAGGAATTTAAGACGCGACGTGTGCAATGGTTGCTGGAAGGTTCCAAATCTGGATGAATTAAAACAAAGAATTTGTTAATGTAATGGGACGTGTAAACGAAAAAATTCGACAAGCCTGCCGTTATGGCGTTAATTCTGTAATTCGTTAGAGAATAAATTTATCTGTTTACACTATCTGTACCAATTTTTTGTCCCTTCACCCATATGTATGTAGGTACATATGTATGTATGGTATATATTCAGCCTTAAATGCATGAAGAAGCAAATTATCCAAGCAAGTATTATATATAGAATATTATCTGAATTACGGGATGTTTCCAAAGTTCTGGAAATTTTCCAGAGTTTATAGGCAATGCTATTGGTGACAAGTCTTGACATGTTTATGCAGCTATCTGGTGCAATATAGTTCAGTCTGAGTCAGGTTTTCGACTGATATAGACGCGCTTTCGTGGCACTGTTTTTGTAACTACGGAAGACGCGGTTAAATTTCAAAGAGCAATAATTCTCTTTTTATGGAAAGAGGGTGTGAAAACTTATTCAACGTCTGCAAGGAGTGTTTGATAATGCAGGAGCTAGAAGCAGTGTATATCGGTGTATCGATCGCTTTAAAACTGGTAGAACACGGTCCACGCAATGGTCGCCCGAGTACGTCGGTAAACGAAAGAAACATTACTGCCAAGGAGGAACTACTGAAAGAGGACAGGCAAAGGACTATTCGTCAAATAAGTGTACGCCCAGGAATAAGTACACAATAAATTCATGACATCTTATATGATTATTTGGGCGTAAACAAGGCTTCACCCCACTGGGTGCCAAGACTGTGGGGACCGGAACAGAAACTCAATAGGTCTAACACTTGTCGTAAACTTGTAGGGCCATCAGCCCGTTATAGTGATGAATTCTGGCAACGGATGGTAGTCAGTGACGAAACGTGGATTACTTATTTCAATCCTGAGACCAAAAGTCAATCCAAAGAAAACCGGTAAACCGGAAGAAGAGTCTCCACTTAGGGCGTGTGCAGTTTAGTCTGTTGGAAAGATGGTGCCAACTGTATTCGGGGATTGTGAAGGGATTATTTTTAAGGATTATCCGCCGAAAGGTACTACAATTAACGCAGAATATTACTCGAATTTATTATCTGGATCACTGCGGCAGATACTTGTCAGAAAACGGCCTGGAAAGTGCATAAGCGTCCGTTATTGCAACAGGACAACGAAGACCCCATACCGTTGAACGATTTACGATGGGAAGTGATTCGGCATCCACCTTACTCACCAGATCTCGCACTCAGTGATTTTTATCTGTTCCCAGTTTTGAAAAAACCTTTACGGGGTGTCCGATTTGAGTGTTTAACTGACGTAAAACGTATTATAAATAGGTGGACTGCGGAGACACCGAAAAAGTTCTTTGAGGACAATGATACCAGGCTAGAGTGTAATTTCTAATTTTACATATCTTATATGTGCAATATTCGCTCTTCTGCTGTAGTTACTTTATTGTATATTTAGTAAAAGCAATATGTAATTTGTATGTAATGGAATGACACCATCCTCACAAAAGAACGGCTACTATGTCAATGCTTAATTTGTTATGCTCCTAATATTATTTTTAACCTTTTCATAACATTCACAATCCTTACTGAATACAGTATAACTTATATTAAATCAGGATTTGAGAAATTTTACGCAAATAGGTACAAGTTTTCTTTGCTCACATTGAAGTTGAATCCGGTCACATTTAATGGTACAATCAATACTTAAAACTGTCGAACATGGTCAACATCCAAACATTCAGGAAGGCCTTCATAACAAGGAAGTTTGCTTTCGAATTACCAACCTAATCATCTTTTGATTACATTGTTACGCTTTTTTATTGGATTATTTATATTATATCCACTTTTTAGAAAAAAAAATAATTGTAAACCGACAAGAAGTAACGATAACTATAGAATTGAAAGTAGAGTCCAAAACTGACGCAAAAAAACACGTTTAATATTTGTAAAACTACGACATTGTGTGTGTAACATGAATGAAAATATTTTCCTTGGACAGATTATAGGTAACTATGCTTAACCCCCAAATGTCTTAATTAAATTATTTCGTTTTGGATTAGAGTGAAAGAAATAATTTTTAGTACATTTTACCTGATATCATCATATATAATTAAATCTTCTTGACCATCCACATAATTTTGCGCCATTCTCGCCACCGTTTCAGTAAATATAGAAAGACCTTCTTCAAGAGGTATCTCTATGGTCATGTGAACCGTTAAATTGTGAAACGTGTACTCCTGCATGACAACATCCGGTAGGACAATTATATTGCCTCGACGTGAACCTAGAAGAAATCGTGGAAATATAAAATGATGTAGTATTTAAAAATCGATAACTTTGTTGTCTGCTTCGATCCAACAACAGACGAAAGTTGGACCATTATTGGCAAGAGAGGCGAACTACTAGAAACTTGCTTCTTCGTCTTACTTGTATTGGGTACATAGATTTGTCATAGTAACCTCGTTGGAATTGTTTTTTCTGGTGTTTTATTCCTACCAGAATTCCTCCAATTCTCCAATGTAAGAAAACGATTGCACCGTGAGAGTAGTGAGCATGGTCTTCATGATCATGATATAAAATTTACTCGTACAAATTTAGTAATTTCGCATCTTCAAATATTGGGAGGGGCATGTGCAGATCGTAGACTATGGTAAATTATACAAATTTTCTCTTGTGCGCCTTGGATTACATGTTTTTTAAATTAGCACGTTAGAACTACTAATTTTAAGCAATATTGTTTTGGATTGTAAATGTGTGAAATATTTATAACAAATGAGTTTGGACAAACTGGCTCGGTTGTAGATAAGTTAACATCAGTACGTCATCGAGGCGTCTGATCAGAGGTCAATTTGCTGCTGTAAGTCAAAGTGTTAGATATGACCCGAACCTCTTTGTTCCACGTTGTTCTCAAGGACTCGACCCGTTTCAGGCAGCTAACTGAAGAATATTGTATGTAGATGCTCATCTTGTAAAGTTCAAATCATTCAAGATTTGAAGCCAAACGATAATCGCTTCCGTCGAAGTTTCGCGAATTGGACTCTTAAGCAATTGGAAGCTGGTCTATGTTTTGCTGAATGCCGATGAAGCCTATTTTTGTTTGTATCCAACATTACTGTAGCATTTGGGCCGTCGGAAATCCTCGATAGATTCACGAAGCACGTTTGTATTCCAAGAAAAGCACCGTGTGCTGCGGTTTTTAGGTTGAAGGCGTGATCGTATCCTATCTTCTGAAGATGATGACGGAAATAGCGAGCAGCGACGCAAACAATTTTCTTTCAACAAGACGGTGCGACGTGTCACACATCTCGCCAGACAGTGGTTTTATCACAGGAGTTTCCTGGGCGCACTATTTCGAACAATGCCAACGTCGACTAGTTACCAAATTTATGCGATCTTATACCTTTGGACTTTCTTCTGTGGGGTCATGTGGAAATTTTGTTTATAAAAATAAACCACAAATTTGAACTTAAACAGAACATTAACATACCGCGCGATATAAGTTAAAAGTAGTCGCAAATTGGGCCTCCAGAATGCATTCAATTAGGTGAAGCCGAGGAGAGCATTTAAACGATATTATTTTTAAAACATAATAACATCGATTGTTCTTCAAAATAAAATAAAGATTAAAGCATTATCATTTGTAGTTATTATTGTGTCTCATTTGAAAGTTTTGAGCCGCTAATTAGAAAATCCTTTATATCAAAGATTTGTTTTAGGGTGGGTGCATATTTCTTTCATAATTTGTTCTCCCGTTTTATTTGATTTACATGACAAATCCATTGTTGTTGTGTAGTCATAGCAAAGTTTTGAGTTTTATTAATTAAAAATTCGCCGAAACGTGGCGCCATTAACTATTTTTCATAGTTGATAGAATGTTTGTGTCCTCTTGTCTTACAGTGGAGAACAGGGGTCCAGATCGTTCCGATGAACTGTCTTATTCTTCAATCAAGTTATATTTCAGTGCAGAAAATGTTACTAATGGTCCGTCTTTCTTACCGGTCCAGTTTTCTTTCTTCCATTTTAATTGCTTGATTTCTATTGTGAATAATGAAAAAAAGCTTTGTAACTCGATCGAGGAAAATATAAAGTTCGATTAGCATTTATTGCACCCAATATTTCAATTTCTGGTGACGCCAACAGCTTTGTTGTAAAATTAATAAAAAGTTTGTTTCATCGTTTACAAACGAAACAATTTGTTAATATTGTTGATTCAACAATTGGCCTTCTCTCAGTCCAGCCGTTGGTAAGTTTAGATCACTTTTAACAGTGGAACTGATACATGTCTGGATTTCAATCTTGAATTGATACGGTTTAAATAGTGGCTTTACATAAAATTCTTACCAAAACGTTGTACAGTAAGAGAGAACTTTGGCTGATTGTGAGTGATACTGGATACTTCACTCGTGCTATTCCTATGAAATCGTACGAAAAGATTATTAGTAACTGATACCAATGTTCTTTCATGGATAATACGATGAGTAAAAATGCGTCCTGTTAATCCATCATCAATTTTGGTTCCTGAAATTACAATCGACAATCAAATAAGATTTGTCAAAGAAAGCAAGTTTAAGTTTATAAAATAATAACATGTTCGATTCTATCGATCTACACAATATGATTTGGAACCGTCAGATAATAATAATAATAAGAAGAATAAACTTTATTGCCCAACAGATTTACAAAAAAATCCAGTGACAGGACAAAATATAAAAACAAAGGAAATTAAATACAGTATACAAAAAAATATATATATCAAAAATTATACAAATAATGTAATATATAAAAAAAAAAGTTGTATTACTAATACTTCCTAATGCCTAACAGAAAAAAAGCATTACGGTGGAGAAAAGAAAAAGAAAAGTACAATGATGAATGGAAAAAAAAAGAAAAACTCTCACGCACGAAAGAAAGGGTCACTGTATAAGTGGTTAGCGTTTCTGGACATATGCGTTAGTGGTGCTTTTAATAACATTTTGGTACGTGCTGTAGAGGTAAAAAAAGTGTCAGCAGTCAGATATATGTATCTGCATATATCATAAACAATAACATACAGATTTGACTTAATTTCCTACCAAACTCTAAGAGTATGAAATGACTATCCCGTATTCTGTATAAAATCTGGGTTACGAATGGCGTTAAGAAATACATGTCAAACAAATGTCGTGTTCTTAAAGTTTTAATTTTTTTCGTTGCTGAGGAAAGTGCGATGCTTTAAGTAAATCTATATGTTTTATACCAAGTTTTATTGAAAATTTTCACCTATTTTCGCTGTTTATTATTTATACTAAACATGCCTGTCCCCGACTTATTTAGATTAATCAATTCCAGCGATATTCAACTTTTTAACGAATCTTCCATTTTCAAGAAAAAATGGAATATCTAGAAAACTGACAGATATAGGGAATCTTGAAAAATATAGCTCCATTTTTTCACGTAGAATTAAAATAATGAACCAATATACAGGATGTACCACTTAAAAATATAACTTTCATATGCTACGCTTTCTTAAAACATTGTATGTCGTAAAATATTTTTGGAATGTAATTGGATGTGTTTACTAGGCTGGTTTTCGGCTTGAATATTACAAACCTAGGCGTTCCTCGTGATACATCTGTATATTCGAGACAATTAGGATTAATACAGGAACACTGAGAATGATACTTACTACTAAATGTTCTAAAAATAAAGGGAGTTGATTATACTTAACTACATACCAGATTTAATCAATAAAAAGTCTCCATTTCCTCCATCGATGTTAACACTGCGAACTATTACCCGTAATAAATAATCCTCACCGCCATCAAAGATGATTTCTTCAATACAACCACTATGGCTACACTCATGCAAGTATTTCTCATCATCTTCTAATGTTCTTATAACACCTAGTAACAGATTTGCTCAAATATTTCGCGTAATCAAAGTATATAGCAAGATACCTTCGTTTAAACCGAATGCAGCCAGAAATAGTACAAAACTTATTAACATTATGTCTATGGAATGTATTGCTAAACATCAATGCTAGTCTACAGTAAACTGAAAAAATTTTAAATTGTTTTTCTTACGATAAGATATAACGATTAAGAGATTTTGTTGCGCTTTTGTGAGAGTGTATTCATATGATGATCGTGATCTTCCACGAAATGTAAAGTAAAATAATCCATATTCATTGTTTCATTCATGCTAGCTTTTTCTACTGAACGGTAACAATTTGAGAATCAAACGGTATTTTAATACCGCTTATGGCAAATATTCTTGTAGTAAAAAATGTGTTATGCGGGGTGATGCCACAGTTAAGGTATTTGGCTTAACAGGTTGTAGAACTTGGAAAAAGTAAACATAATTCTTTCCATTATTAAAAAAAATATTGAAAATTGTCACCATTTGTTTCATGCATGCACAATCCCGCTAGCAGTTATGTAGCTCTTGCACGTTTTTCGCTTCTGCATAGCAGGGAAGATAATCCAAAAGAAAAAATCATGGATCGTGGATCGGATTTTTGTCAATCAAAGTTTCATCGCCGTTACCATTTAAAATTGTAAAATGGGCAACAAAGTAAATTTCGAATTGAGAAACTTGCTGATTATTTTAACGAAGTTTATTTGTTGTTTAGTTATGAGCAACCGTAACAAATGCAGGCCACTGCTGTAATTATTGTTGGTACTTTTTTATATCGACTTAAAAGTTGAGATGGGGAATACAGAAATCCAATATGTATAGTGCTAAAAGGAAATACCGAAAAAAAGCGGTTAATACAAATAATTTTTTGGAAGAGCTTTTAAAAATTAAACTTAGTCGTATTTTTAGATACTTCTGTATAAAAATAGGCAACAGAAAAGAAAAACACCAATTTCGGTTAGTTCTTTTTTCGACCCCGCCAATGGCGATCCGATCGAGTTTGCTAGTAAAGTTGTTTTAAGGATGGCGTACTAAAATATCCTCTGTAGTCGTATTTTGTGAACACGAAACATTAGCGGAAATAGAAATCAAAAACTCTATTTCTGGTTAGTTTTCACTTCCGCCGACGGCGACTCAATCGAGTTTGCCGATTCAAACGCAATTATTTACGGTTGCGGCATAATCACATACTTATATTATTTTATTAGAATTACTACGTAGAGGCAAAGGCGACGACTCTGATGGGCGTAGTCAGAAGTCATTATTACCAATTATACAAATGTCACCAAAATTTCAATTCTAATTGGGCCCCCCTTGACCAAATTCTGGCTACGCCCATGAAGAGAAGAATGCAATATAACAATTTGAATGGAAACAGTTTTGTTTTGAGTTTACATTTGAAAGATATTCAACGTTTTGAAATAGAAATTAAATCCAGAAGAAATAAAAACGCATTTTAACAATTTTGATTGCTATAAAAGTGCTAACATCTAGACATTAATATTTATACTAATGGGTCATGTTTTACAGGTATCTGTAAATTACTGCTTATAGTCAGAATTAATAACTGCAGATGGCAAATATAACAAAATAATTTTTGATAGTTTTATAGGTTAATACATGATTTATTGAAATTATTAAACAGATAAATAAATGGAGCCTAAGAAGACTGATACGAAGAAGAAGAAAGAAATACCGGAAGTAGTAAATAAACTTCACGAAAAACATTTGGAAAAAATACGAAAGGAGAATACCAAAGCTAGAAATAAAAGAAAACGAAAACTTAGCAATTCTAGTTTGGATGAGATAATAAAAAAGCTAGCAGATGAAGTGATTTGTGAACATTTTTCCAAAATAAAAAAAGTACCAGACGAAGGAGTTCGTGAAAATATTCCTATAGTAAAGAATGTAAAGGATGAAGTAGTTTGTGAAAATTCTTCCATAGTAACAAACGAAGAGGATGAAGAGGTTTGTAAAAGTATTTACACAATAAAAGACATAGCAGATGAAGAAGAAGCAGTTTGTGAAAATACCTCTACAACAGGAAGTGCAGAGGGTGAAGCAGGTTGTGAAAGTACTTCTGTAACAAAAAATGTAGAGGATGGAGCGGTTTGTAAAAATATTTCCAAAACACAGCATGATATTGATAGTAGACGCGAGAGGGACTATTTAGAGTGGAAACAAAAACATTACGACACCTATAACAGTGTCAACGTTGAGAATGTAATAAAAAGCATAAATATCTTAGAAAAAGCAATAAGTAAAAAGAAGGGAAATCCGCAAAAGCGTTATTGTACCAGTTCAAATTCTGTAAAGTCTACAGAGGTGGTATGGGCAACCTCATCATATTTTATTCGATATATTAAATCATGTGTATTGCGCCATGATTGGAAGCCAATAGTTTATTTATTACAATATATGCTAAGCCATAAACAGTTGTATTATGGTTATATTAAAGAGGTAAGGATTTACATCAATTGTATTCATGATTTAATATTAAAATAACTTTGTTTACTATTGTAGGTTACATTCCTTACGTCTTTGATGTTATCGAAGGACAATCCTAATATTATGGATAGTTTGAAGCAGTGTTTCAGAAGGCGTGATATGAGTTATGCTAATAAATTTGATATATGGTATGTTAATGAAGATTAATGTATGTGATAAAATTTTCTTATTTATTGGGCATTGTTCTATTATTTCCAATAGCAAAGTCATAATTGTAGATAACAATTTATGTCATCAATAAGTTAATCTGTATTTTAATTTGTAATTTTTTTATTTTAAGTAAACATTTTCATATAACGCATAAGGTTAGTTTTTGTTAATACTACTATATATTCTCTTGCATCATAGATGTAAATAGGACATGAGGTTGCACGAACTTTGAATCGCGTTGGGGGCTGCCATTTTGACGTAGTACAGGCTCGTAATAAAATAAATTAAAGGTCTTAATTAAATGAACTTTCTGAATGCCGCAAAAACAATTAATGCGAATTTAAGCGTCTTAGGGATAGGAAGGGGGCAGTAAACACAATATATGTTAGATCACATTTCTTTATTGATAGTCAAACAATTTAATTTTTTTTTGTCATCAATTCACGTACGCAGTTAAACATTTTCTTTAACTTGGTAGATTGGGGGAGAATCATAAACATACTGAGTTTATTGCTTACTCCGTAATTTCATTTACAAAGCTAACCTATAACTACAAACAACTTTTTTTTATAAATCTAATTAGTTTATTTCTTAAGCTACGTGAAGATATGATACCCCCAAAGAAAGATACAAAATAACGTATTTTCAAGTGATTGTAGTTTATCTTCTTGGGAAATGATTATGCAGTGCTAAGTGAAGTGCGGATTTTACTCATCCCATCATGTTTCGAACATATCAACAATTAAGGTTTCCATAAATATTTCTGAAATTGTTTATTTTTTGTAACTCTGACAATTTAGTGTGGATCGTAACATTCGGTAAGAATATATATTTTTTTGCTTGCTAATGGAAGTTGATGCCATAGCCTGTGATGCCACAGGGCAATGAAGGAATTATCGTGCAGTGTTGCCAAAATTATGGATTTTTACAGAAAATTATGTTACAGATAATTTTTTCAAAGTAAAATAATTCAAAAAATTCATCAAACATAGCTTATTTAAATATATAGGAGGCTAAAAGAAAGAAAACGAAGAGTGGAAAATTTTTCGTTTGTTCTTTTGTTATCGAGTTATCATTAATAAGTAAAAGTTTAAGATACAAACTTTGTAATATATTTGCAAACTTCAAGGTATTCGCACGATTTATCATTGAAGCACAAACTCTGTAGCATATTTTCGTCTACTGATGCCACAGGAACCTGAATGCGAGTCACGACATCTTCAGGATTCACAACAGCTTCGCGGTACACTTTTTGTTTCAAGTAACCCCGCCAAAAGTAATCCACGGGGTTTAGGAGCCCGTGGAATGGGTTCTCCTCTTCCTATCCATCTTCCAGCCCGTTTTCTGACAAGTGCCTACCGTAGTGGTCCGGATAATAAATTCCAATAATATTCTGCGTTAATTGTAGTACCTTTCGGCAGATAATCCATAAAAATAATCCCTTCGCAATCCCAGAATACAGTAACCATTACCTTTGCAACAGACGGAACTGCACACGCGTTAAGTGAAGGCCCTTCTTCCAGTTTACGCCATTCTTTGGATTGATTTTTGGTCTCAGGATTGAAATAAGTAATCCAACGTAACAGGTTTTGAAGTTTACGACAAGTGTCAGACCTATTGAGTTTCTGTTCAGTAGACTGAAACTTTGCTCATGCCCAAACAATCATGTGTTGTCATGTTGTTTACCTATTCCTAGGCGTACACTAATTTGACTAATAGTCATTCGCCTGCCCTCTTTGAGTAGGTCCTCCACGGCAGTAATGTTTCACCACTGTGTGGATCGTCTTCTAATGATATTCTACCAGTTTTAAAACGACCGATCCACCGATATACACTACTTTTAGATTCTGCAAACTCACCAACACTCCTTGTAGACGTTGAATAATTTCTGAAGTTTTCACACATTCTTTCCACAATAAGAAAATTATTGCTCTTTGATATTTAACCGCGTCTTCCATGGTTACAAAGACGGTGCTACGAAAACGCGTTTAAATCGGTCGAACACCTGACTCAGATTGAACTATATGCTACTGGATAGCTGCATAAACACGTCAAGACTTGTTTATCACTAATAGCATAAGTTCTGCGTAATTTAATTAGAGCACTTCCAGAACCCAGCTTAGAAAATGGAGAAAAAATAAATATGTGTAGTGAATATTACTTGATTCAGTAGGCATTATGAAATTCTTCGTAACAGCTATCCATTCAGAGGTTAATTAGTATAACTTGGTCAAACGCAAGTTGATAATCAGGAAATTAAATAATCTATTTTCGTAAAGATGTTTTGCCCACATTTTTTGAGGGAATTCTTCCTTTTGGAGTTGGTAATGAAGCTTCGTTGAAAACGTTACGTGTTTTATAAATGAGGATGTTTCGTCTTCGTACTAATGCCCAAGCAAGACCTGAAGAATGAAGAATCATCAATCAAAAAATATCTAAGGAGAGTACCATTACGTAGCCAAATTATACTTTATCTACTAAGCGAAAAAAGAAGTATAGTTTCATACAAATTTATTTATCATGTTTTACTATAAATGTTGTGATTTTTTTTGTCAGAATGGGTTTATTATAATTACATTCAAAAATTTAGATAGCTAAGAAAAACAATAAATAGTATTGTTCAAGAAAACGGTTAGGCTAACACGTTTTGTGCATGAATTAGAATAGGGGTCGTACACCGGATAGCGGCAGTTGGCTCTAAATGGTGGTAACCAAGTTGCCTCCATTTAGTTAATGAAAAAATGTCCACATTTTTTTTTGGTGTACATTATTATGTAGTAACTTGGTCCAAATGTTTATTTTAATTTTTCATTTCATTCCTCTATTCATGCAGGTTATGAGTCTCATCGCTCCACATAATCTTTTCAATAAAATGTGGATCATTGTATGCAATAACCATTCACAAAAATTAACTCAAAGCTCACTATCACCGTCACGTAAAATTTGAGCTTTTTGAGGTCCAAATGGATAAAGATCATTTCTCCTTAAGAACATGCGAATTGTATTTTTTTGGGATGAGTTTAGGACGTTTGTTGATCGACACTTAATGTAAATTGACGTCTTGCATCCTGCCTGATGTTGTTGGGTTTGTCTCGGTCTACAAACAGCATCCTCTGTGACATAAATAACTATATTGGCATAGTTTGGATAAAAAAATTATGTTGTGATTCAATAATTATGGTACAAGTAGCAACATTGGACGGCCCATCTACTGTGTGATTAATGAAATATCTTTGGTTTAACATAACGTATTTAAATGAACTACGTACACTTCTTGCTGCATTTTTCATATTCAAGTACACAGGGCATTCAGTTTTCGCAGCACACAGTTCAAGTTTGAGAAGAATCTGTATGTTATTACGTGTGTGAATGCCTTTCTTCTTCTTGTTTTCGACATGAGGTAATTTTAAAGGATTTACACGTTAGAAAGGTGCAATTCTGTTTGATTAAATATTTCTTGAAATTTTCAGCAATACATTGAAAATGTTTTTGTTTATATCACCTAGCGCCTACAAGATGGCCATCGAAGTCGCTTCAAATTTTTTTTAATATTACAACTTGTATATTTTCAAGGATCTGATAAAGAAATTGTCCTAGATTTTTTTTATAAACATTTATCTATACTCAAAATCTATCGTTCTTTAGTAAATTAAATATGATACCATGATGTGGTTAAGTTTTAAGTGCTGCGGCATGTTTTCTAAGTTTACAAATAATTATTTGTTGTCGTAGTTTTTTGCTGCGATACATAAATTTTGCGATATAAAGATTATTGTTTTAAGATAGAGAGTATCAGAAAATGCGCCAAATTTTACAAAATGTCTAATTGTTACGTCCGTGGACAACTTATATTTGCACAGAAAGACGTACAGGTATCCCAACCTAATATTGCCCCTACTGTGCGTGCACTACGCTAAAATATGTTGATTAAATAATAAATATCATGGAGTATCTTTTTAAAATATTTCGTTATATATACACTATCCGACAAAAACATAGGGTATCGTTTCTATTTACGAAACAAAGTTTATAGACATTATATAAAATTAAATGAGGGTTATTAATACTTGTTATGTAAATAGTCCATTTATAGATATTTCTGGGTATTTGTTGCTTGATGAGGGGTAACTGAGATTTTCCCGGATCAAAATAGGAATTTGCATTAAATTACATTAATATAAGCAAAAATGTTTTAATTTGTTACTTCTCTTTATATGCAGTGGTTGTGCTGGTAAAGTGTACACATTTCACCACGAGAAATTATATTTTATAAAGTGTTTGCAATAAGGGTAGAAGAAAGCAATTATCCTTGATAGAAAGGGGTAAACTTCTAGCCTGGCACCAGGATGGTGTTAGTAAGAAGGAAATTGCTCGTCGGTTACGAAGAAGCGATCATTGCGTTAGAAATTTCCTAAAAGATCCGGAAAATCCAAAAGACCAGGGGCGACCGAAAGCTGTAAGTGAGCGGGATAAACGCATGATGTTGCTGTGTGCATCCAATTCTTCTGCGTCTACGAGAGTTATTGCAGAACAGGCGGGGGTACAAAGGCACGTGCGTAATGTTCAAAGGATTTTAAAGGCGTCACCGGTAATATCACGGAAGAAAATGTTGAGAAAACCGTCACTTTCGGCGAAACACAAAGAAGCGAGGTTGAGATTTGCTGAAGAACACGTATCCTGGAAGAAACAATGGGAAAAAGTTATATTTTCCGATGAGAAACGTTTTAATTTGGACGGACCGGATGGGTACTCGCATTATTATCATGATCTGAGAAAGGAACCAAAAGTGAAAATGACCAGACAATTAGCGGTGGATCTGTGATGATATGGGCAGCGATTGGATTTCGCGATATAAGTGGGATAGTGTTTTGCACGAACAAAATGACATCTGTGAAGTATAAAGACTTATTGCGTGACAATCTGCTACGTTTTGGAAACCAATGGGCCCGGCGCAATTTTGTTTTTCAACAAGATAACGCGCCAATTCATAAAGCAAAAACCATTACTGAATGGTTTAAAGAGAAAAAGATTAAAACTTTACAGTGGCCGGCACGGTCATCAGACTTAAACATCATTGAAAACATGTGGGGTGAATTGGCACGTCGCGTTTATGGCGGAGGCCGTCAATATTTCACGGTACAGGAACTGAAAACTTCAATAGTCACTGAATGGCAGAATACCCCTCAAAATGATGTGTTAAATTTATATAAATCTATTAATAACCGACTATTGGAAGCGATTAAGAACAATGGAGGATCTACGCATTACTGATCGCTGCTTTGTTGATTTTTGTTTCACATTTGCAACAGAGCGCCTAAATTTTTGTCGCAGAAATTGTTTAAACATTGCAGTAATAATTTATTATTTAGTTCATATATTACTGGAGGAGATATTTTTAAGTTTATTTTACTTTTACGAATAAAAACTTAATTAGATATCTTGCTAGTTTCGCAAAGAAATGTTGTAACCCTTAAAACCCTTAAAACATCTTACCGCGTCAAAAAGTTTTTGTCGGGCAGTGTAACACCTTGTTTTTTCAATATAACACCCTGTATATTGCGATGGATTTTATGTCTGTTTCTAACAGATTTGGATTATTTATTATAATTTTGTTATCAATTGTCTAAACTTAGAAATATCGATTTCCTTCAAAACATTCGAAATGCAACAAGGTTTAGCTTAAATTTTTATAAAATAAAATGAAGCACTTGGCTCTATCATGATATTATATTAGAATGCGTTCGGAACATGCGGGGTGCCCAGTATTGATCATCAAACTTCGCCAAACTTAAAAACCAGAAACACATTTTTTTATAGGGAATTTATATTTCTAACGTTTTTGTATAAAGACGCACATGTCTAACATTGAAAGTGAAAGAGATATTTATCGTTAAGCGTAAGTCCGGCATTTGCATATTGGATCCAAGTGATTTCTGATATTAGTATTGTTTGGTTACCACGACAACAGTTAACAAGATATAAGGAAAGAGCAGGACAGCAATTTGGATTGGCCTTTGACTGTAAGTAGCTACTTGGGCTCAACATTTTGAATCAATAGTTTAAAAATATCAGTGTTAGTTAGTTATCTTTTGTTACTGCTATCTTTTTATTTTATTAAGCTCTCAATTAACATTAGAGAATTATTGTAACTGTAACCTTTAAATTCGGATCAACAGCAAGAACAAACACAGTTTATTGGGATTGCCATCGGTTACAACACGGTATAAAATATAAAGTTTCGTTTATCCAATTTTGTAACGGAGAATATTTAATTAACAAGCAATTCAGTTTATAACTTCATTTAAAGATATAGATATACACAGGACTACATTATAAACCGCCAATAAGCAAACAATGGATAAGCGATCCTGCGATCCCGATTGTCGGGAGAACAGTTCTCGATTTGAAAATTCATTTCCACGAAATCGGATAGAATAAGCGGCGAACACACATAGAAACTATGTAGCACAGGGGGTGGCTGGTTTGTTTGAGAAAAGGGGATCCGTATCGCGAGAGGTATATACAGTCAATCACAAAATTTTTTTATGAACATAATACATGAAAATAACACGTTTGTTATTGTTGAAAACAACATTTATTGTTTTTTCTCAATGAACAAGCAACGTTCGTTAAACAAATATGATTTATCCGTAAAGTAGTGTTATTGTTTAGGTTAGTGTAAAGTTTAAATATCACTGTTCTCAACTATTATTGATTTTAACAATACTGTGTTGTAAGCATAAATAATGTTAATTACAAAATTTTAATGTTAGTGTGCTACAAACGATATAAAGTATGCATTAATATATAGCGAGGGGTCGTTTTTAGATTCTTGGACTGGACAGTTAGCAGCAAATTTAATGTAATTTTTCATTCATTCAATTTGTAGCAGAATTAGTTTTAATATCCCTCAGTTTGTGTTGTCACGCATCTAAATGAACAAAGTCGAATATCGGGAAGTTGTAAGATTTTTAACAAAACAAGGAAAAACCTCCAAACACTATTCGTGAAGATATGTTGGCTTTATACAAGAATGATTGTCCTTCCAAGGTGACTATTTGCTAACGGTCAAAATTGTTTATACGTGGTCGAGAATCACTGCATGGTGATCCCTGTCCAGATTGGAAAAGATCAAGTGCTTGGTACTGGAGGATGTAAGATTAAAGAAGCAACAATTGGCAGCATTATTAGGAGTTTCATAATTCTACACGAATACTTTCGACAAAAGTTAGTGGAAGATGGGTTCCACGCCATTCTAAATGCATGTCCAGATAGAGTCGTGTGAACAATCTTGAACACTTTGTGCAGAGGAACCAGATCTAATTATCAATTGTCTTGCATCACTTTGACTCAATTATTACTTTTAAGAATGAATGCAGTATTAAGGGCTCTAGTCCTTTCAAGAAGGTTAAATAGGTCACGCCTTCTACAGGAAAAATAATGGCAACTATGTTTTGGGATTTTATTGATTGATTATCTAAATAATGGTAGCACGATAACAAGAGAGTATTGTGCAGGTTTAATGCATCGCCTCAGAGATTCGATTAAAGTGAAATGGCGCGGAAAACTGACGCAAGATGTCCTGTTGCTGCACGATAATGCACCAGTCCACAAGTCAAAACTTTCAAAAGCTGCCGTTGCTGAACGTGGTTACATGGTACATAGTCCAGACTTTGCTCCCTGTGTGTTTTTTTGTTTCCAAACCTCAAAAAACGAATTAGGGGAGCAAAATGTGTGATGATCAGCTTATAATGGTTGTATAAGGGTATTTTGGAGACAAACCAAACGAATTTTTCTATAATGGGTTAGAGATATTATTGAAATGATGTAATACTTGTATCCAAAAATAAGGGCCCGATATTGAAAAATAAGATTTTATTCTTTTTTTTCAAACCTGTACTGAGAAAAAAATTGGTTGAGTCAATTAAAAATTGATTGACTCAACCAACTTTGTTAAATATACTCAACACTTTGTATGGTTTAAAACAAGAGCATATAATTGGTCGAACCTCCTAAATTGAATCAACTTTAAGGTAATTGTTCAACCAACCTACATTAAAGTGATGTTTAATAAAATGCATTGGTGAAGTACTTTTTGTTGATTTAATACCAGCACTCTAATAAAACAACAACAAAAATGTCAATGGAAACATAGTAATACCTGCTATTCTTCCAACAAACAACACGGCTGCGTTAACAAAATAAGTTAAAATTAAATTTATGTTACCGTAATCGAACTGAAACTGATTAATATTGTTGTTCATCCAGGCAAAAAATCATTTTGTTGATAACAAGCGACCTTCTCTGTGTTTAGTTTTGCTGTCGCACACACATAGTGTTAGAAAATATTGTGAAAAGAAACAATTGAACAAAACAATTGAAGAAAAGAAAGAAAAGAAACAATATTTACTTTTACATTCTATGTGTGTGCAGCACTACTCTACCATGTTCATTTTGTGTGTGTGATGTTTCAAACTGAAATTACTCTTACTTCTTTTGAACAATGGATAGGTAACAAGTACAGATTTTTGCAACTGACTGTACATCGAAGACCTCATAGACAAAAGACGCAATATAGAACCGCCAGACAGAGGATCACAGACCCCGCGGCTGCAATATACGCCCTTTGTGTATTGCTATTTGCATTCGCGAGTGAGCATAACATCGCCAAACCTTTCCACGCTCATCCTTTGCTAGTACTCGAAGCGTCCTTCTTCCTCTTTCTGCCGGAACAATACAGGAAGCCGACCAGGCCAAATCCGAGTCGCGGTGGAATGTCGTCGCAGACACGTGCTGCTGCCGGCGCTTGCTAACATCTCAACTTCAAAGTCAGCGCCGATGCCGTGTGCGGATGCCGCAATTTCTGTCGTCTCGAAAAGAATATACGTCGCTGTACATATTTCTTTCCCCATGTTCATATGCGGATATGTGTCGATGTAACGTGTGTATGCGATGAATGCCGCAATGTATGCTGTTTCTCTAATGCATTGGAACGAAATACATTCATGCACAGATATGATTGTAATGCTTATGCAAAATGTGGAAGTTTGTTTTGTTTGTGGAGGTCTAAATGTGACTTAGAGACGAGAATTTATGGAAACGTTATTGGCAGTGGCGGTCCTAGATCATTGTTGAGGTGGTGAGATATATCTTGGTCGCGCCTCCTCGATAAATTAGCGGCTGTTTATGCGTGATTAAGCAGCATTCAGACATACAACGGTATCCATCCAGCTCTGATAAATATAATTGTTTTTATGTCGGTGCCCTCCCCTGCATTGGCGCTCCGTGCATTCACACCGCTCGCGCCCTTACAATAGAGAGTTATACGGGCGTTTCACGAAACTTGTTATTTAGAAGATTAATGATGGTACCTATATACAACAATGGTATATTTTTATCAGCTTAATATCGCACGTTACCCCTAAAGTCAACTGATTTCGATCAAATTGAAATTTTAGCATTTACGCTGCTCTTGTTCAAATTATATATTTGAGAATGTAACGGAGATTAAGGTATTGACTTTTGTCAAAGGAAATGGTAGGTCATGCGTGCTGCACCTTAGTCGTTACAAAATGTTATACAGGATGTTCACGAACTCTTCCCAAATATAGATATTTTCAAACTGAAAAAATCGTTTCTTTCAAATAGGCCATAGTATCTTTAATTACACTATTGAATCGGAAAGGAAATTCCACGTAGATTCATAATAGGCTATTTTTAATAGTTTTCAAGATGTTAACGACTCTTTTGTGAACTAACCGGAAACTCAATACAATTTCCAATGTCTCTGGAAGTGACGTCAACTTTCTTATTTTAAGTAGAAGAGCATGTATATTTTTACGTTTTCGGAAAGGTGATTGAAAGTCGAGTCCAACTACACAACATATGTTATATTGTTGTTGCTAGAAAAGAGCCCCAAATTGTTTCTTGTGGCACCAGATTGACGCTAAGCAAAGTAATTGCCAAACTACCACAATTCCTAAAGCATACATTATTCTTACTTATTGTTATTATATCCTCTATTTGTCATACTTTCAGTCTTTGTCCTGGTTATTATTTTCTCTCAAAATATTGATGAATAGTCGTACCAATTTCTTTGTCAAACACCTACCCAGGAAACGCACAAACGTTTTCATGTAGATCAAAATTTATTAAAAAAATAAAATAAAATAAAATAGATTTATTATCCAGTTATTAAGTTCCATAAAATTTCAAATAATCATTAAAAAAAATCTAACTGCAATAAAAAGGTGTCTCGCAAATTACACATTTTAAAGGAATTGCTATTTTATCAAAAAAATAAATGTAATTTAAGTAAAATCCAAAGTGAGCTATTATATCGAAACTAATAATATATAAATGTCAAGTAACTGTGATATTAATTGTAAAAGAGGTTCGATAATTATTGAAGTAAATTTGAATAAGGAACTGCATTTGTTTGCTTAATCTTTAGTTGTCTTTTTGTCATAAATTTTGAATCATCTTGGTCAGTAGATGCTGTAAGAACCGAATTTATACCATAATGCATATTTCTCTCATAACTTCTTTATTAATAAACATATTTGATTGAAATTTTGGTGAACGCCATTTTACGACTTCCTCACTTCAGTAGTATAGTTAGATATTTAATTAAAAATATCGCTAATAAAATGTTACTATTTTCGAACTCAAAAAGTGATCATAGTGTGCCTTGAAAATTTAAAGGACCTGAAATTACGTGATCCACTATATGTTCAAAGAAAATTCCTTTCATTTCAATACAAAATGTAGATTTTACAGGAGTGTTTCCATTTCAAACGGGTCATAGAAATTAATAAATGTATTGGAATAGTTGAAATACTTTTATTTAAATACCTTTTTAATAAACTATGTATTTATACTCCGCACAATTTATATTATTGTTAATCATCCAACTAAAATTAAACATTTTAAACAAAAGTTTGTCGCAATCTGTCTCTAGCGAACAGATAATTACTAAATCTATTTCACAATATAAAATTTTCTATTATTAGTTAATGGCAAGTGCAAATTAAAAAAAAAAATTCCAAACTTAACCGAGCGTGGGCAGTCGTTGATGATGCTCACAACAGCTGTTTGGCGGGAAAAAATTGGAAATAAGCGTATATATTATAACGAAATTATACGGATAATAATTGAATATTTTCTGCTATAATACGGAGATTGCACTTTTCTATCCTTGAAAAAAAAAATTAAGACAGATATATCACTTAAACACATATAACAAATGCAATCTTTTAAAAAATCTCTCTAAATCGTAAATCGTCTAAAAAATGTACAATGTGTAATAATAATATTGTCGTATTACGTAAAATAAACTGTTTCCTCTATATGTGTAATAAATGTTGCTAGATCATTTGTAAATGCTCATGAAATAGTCTATTATCATTTTACTTACAACGTTATATATCAGGAAACTCTGTGTTTAAAATGCATATATGTGTATGTAATAAACGAGGTATATACGTAGGTTTATAATACGCTTAACGCAAACGTTTATACAATATACTTTTACCAAAAAAATATACTAATTTTACGTTGAATAAACATTTAATAAACGGAAGTGTTTGTCTGGGTAGTAAGTGTACTTTAGGCCCATCAAACAGCCAAAAATCATACCTTGCCAAATCAGTTCAAAAAGCTGATATGGCACAAAACGACTGATAACTTTTTTAATGCAGTTATTTTGTGGTTGCCGTTCCTTGGTACATCCCCCAAAGGCTTAATGGGTAACAAGTCAGGGCTTTTAGGAAGCCACACCATTGTTTTAATATCGTTTATCACCGTTTTACCGGTAAAATAAGCCCAAAACAAATTATTTTCTTCTTTATGTTTCGCTGAAGGAATTGTGAATAGTTCATTAAGACCTTCGAATATAAACTCTGCGATTCGATCAGAATAATTCAAATTTCGTCTTTTTGATCCATAAAACTTTCTGTTCTCTAATTTGAATTGTTTTGCAAGGATTGTTTTTTTACACACCCTACAAGTCCGTAATCAATAAGCATTTTTTCAATGCGATGATATTTGATGCCGTAAGGCACTATGAAATTGTCTTCGGCAATTTTCGCCGCCTGCGACCGTCTACATTGCTCCCGGTACGAAGTTCTCCGGATTTTCGTATTGTAGTCAAGGTTTAATTCACGCCTTTTAATGAAATAGTCAATCTCTCAGCGATGTCCATTTATGAAGGAGGAAATGCATTAAATGACTTAATGCTGACAACGAAAAAAAGGTTCATTCCAATTGCCGAATATAGTTTTCAGTCAGCATGTGACCACAATGAACTGTCAAAAAAAAGATATACAGTGGTTTGCACAGAAAAATATGACCTTTGAGGAAGGGTTATTGAAACATGATCTGTTGGAAATTGTATTGCAAAATAAAGCTAGATACGATAAATATGTACCTGATGAAACGGCCGCTCAACAAGGATATACGCAAGGACTATATCAGGCATAACAATACAGATTTGATATCCAACAGGGATATCAAAAAGTTTCGGTGAAGAACTGGCAAAATTACATTAAGCATGTTACGAAAGGTATTGTATAGGAACTTTGTTCATACATATATCACTTAATGATTTTGGTTGAAGAAGGCATGCGGAAATTGGACGAGATACAAGCGCATCCAAATGAGTATATCAGTGTTCTCCTCATCATCACCTTGGTCTTCCGAAGTTACCAATTAAAGTAGATTTTGTACTTTCGGTACCTAACCTAATAAGTATCAAAGTAGATATTAATTTGTTTGTAAATCTGTAGAAATATTTGCAAATTATAATGTTTAAATACATGCTCTATAAATTATACTATTATTCCTTTATTTCTGTATAGTGCATAACGTCATTAACATGTAACTTACTAACACGTTTAACGTGTTCAGAGCGAGAATATACAAAAAAATTAAAAAATACCTATCCACATCTACTGAAGAAAAATTTAAATATTTTTGAAAGTATTTCGCTTATTATTCAATATATCCACTCGTCAAAACTTTCACAGGTAAATAAGATTTCATCTCAATTATAAATACATAAAGCAGCTCCACATTGAATAGGCACGACGTTATCATCCTTTTGAAGTAATTAAAGAACATAAACTGAGTCCTTCAGGAACGACAATAGCTGTTTGACAATATAACCGGACGAAATTTATGGAAAACTCGAAATAAAAAGATAATATCTAAAGCTAAATTGCGAACAAAACTCTCGAACTAAACAAAAGCGAAAAGCGTTTCGGAATTATACCCAGTGGCGTGCGACGCGTAAAGAAGGCTGGGGGTATTGCGGGGGATAAACCCGAAACGTAATAAAATCCTCACAGTCTAAACAAAAACCATAGTTATGCGTGGAGGATCCGCAGAGAGCGCTTAGAACGTGGCCGTCGCGTACCACCGCAACTCTCTACCCCTCGGCTGGATAACATTCTAATCCTTATAAAGGTGTATACATTGTGCAAAATATTATTTACCTTACAAACAAAGACGCTGCGGCTCCGCCCATTTCGGGCCACTGACTAATGATAACTTTCTGCGGTTTAAGCCACTCCCATGTCGCCCGTTAAGCGGCTGCGATCGCCTACTCGTTGGCCACGATTCGGTCGGAGGGGAATGGAAGCGGATTCTCAGGGGTGAAATGTATGTAAATTATATTTTCGCAGAGGGGCATAGATTGTGAAGAGATGTTATGACAATAATTTGATTTTAAAGCGCCTTCTTTTCCTGCCACCCTTTTTCCACCCATTACATTTCCCGAACATGCCATTTCGTACCCTATTTATATACGAAAGATGAAATATTTTTCTTGCTTGACGATTTTTTTTTACTATATTACTTCTATATTAAATTTTCCCTTTTTATACGCCGTATTTTCGGTTGTATTAAATCGATTTGTGGTTAGCTGATGAACGAAGATTAAATTTTGGGTTCTAATTTGTTTTACAGGTATACCCAAAAGTTTGAAATTAGATTATTTTCTTTTTTTTATGTCAGAAATATAATGTTTCAAAACTTTGAACTGAGAATCTACCATCGATATTTAATTCTGTTATTTCATATTACACCAGATAGAACCAAATAGAAGGAAATATTTCGTTGGATTGATCTCTTTAAGAACTCGGTTCACATGACTTTGTGTATAACATTTTGTTATAGAACTTCCACGTTTTACTGGACATTTTAATGCCTCGTGTATTTAAATGACAAAATTACAGTACAAGCTTAAGCGCACTTCTTAAACATACACTTAAGCATATTCTTACCTTCCGTGTTAAATTTTCATCCTATAACATATTATGTAGCGTTTCGATATTTACTGTGCTACCGCCAGCTGCGGCTACTTTGTTCCATTTTTCCATGATTTTTTAGGAAAATTGACATCGTAACTTACTTATGTTACAAACGAAACATAGATCTACAATGAAACCAAATATTGAAGTCTCTAAAGCGTTTCTTCTATTTTTTTTTTATTAAAAATTTGGGGTAACTTTATCCCATTAATAAACTAATGTATTGGGCCAATGATAAACTATCTGAAAACTTTGTGTACATACATACGAGGAATACCTTGTTTTTAGAGACAATGAAAGAAAAAATCTTTGGTACAAATTGTTTTATTACCTTTCAAAATATTCGAAATTAAGTCATTATGCCATGCGTTCGAAGAAATTCTCGAAATATTTTGCTACTCTGAAAATGATACCTCCGAAACATGGTTTTTGAAAACTTCAACAGATTTCGAGGCGATAAAAATCGCTGTCGACGTGTCTAAGGATGCCTCTGTTTTAGGGAAAGTCACATGCACGTTTTTTGGAACCACAACAGACTTTGGTCGAGCTTTACAAAATTCATTACTGGCACTAGTACAACCGTATCTAAATTCTGCAAACCAATTATAAATCGTGTTTTCTGATGGGGCTTCATTACCAAAAGCTGAATGAGAAGTGATTCGAGGCATTTAGTTACTAGAAAATCGTAAAAAATCATCAAGCTAAAACCGTTTACGTGAAATTTCACAATTTTTCACAAGATGGTATTCTTTAAACAGTCACAGTAAACAAACAACTGATTTCTGTGCTGACGCTGCTTCAATAAAAACAAATTTAACCTAAATAGTGCCTAATGTCAAATCTGAGTAGCGCCATCCAGTGGTCGTTTGTAAATAACTTAAGAAGCTATCCTCGTACTTGCATATTTAGCCTGGTTTATGGTCCACAATTCTATTATACGTCTTCCCAGTCATACGTTATACAATCTTGCTTTTTAAATGAGTGCCAAAGCTTTAACCTCTTTTCCATCCACACAGTTGGTCCATTATCTGCCAAACTCAAAATTCTGCCAGGTTATTTGTATCCGTTGGATGAAACAATTACAAAATTGTTCACGGTGAAGTTGCGAGGCTTCAGTTGTTCAGGTTCTCCAGTACGACAAGACTAAACAGTGTTACCATACTTTTTGAGACATTCTCTTACACCATTTTGGGCCAAAGTTTCGCCAAATTTCGGGACAAAGTTTCCGTAACGCGAAAAACTTGAAAGTTTGTATAAAAGCTACACTAGAGAGGTAGTTGTAATAGTAAACAACCTTTGGACAACCAACAGCAATAAAATAAAATGTACTTCTTCCAGCTCTGAAAAGTTGGTAAAGAAACACTCACTTTGATAGCAACAAGTAGGAGTAGCGGTGAAAAGTTGTACTACTACTAAAATCTACCATGTTAGTCACGCCGGTGCTGTTATACCTGTTGACTAATGCAAGAACTAAGTGAATATTATCATCTAGCCATCATCATCATCATCAGCCACCTACAAAGTATCGAATCTTCTTTCATGTTAGAACAGAGTTACTCCGAAAGGACCAAAGTTGTCGTTGCTCGTAATTCTTCAATATTATGGAGTCTCCTATGAAATATTCTATATATTTCAATGATCCAGATAAATAAAAATCTAATTGAGTGAAATCAGGTGATCTTGTTGCCAATCTTCCTCTATTTATTATCCTTTGAGAAAAGAGATCATGTAAATATACGATCGCAATAGCTACTTTACATGTAGTGGCCCCGTCTTGAAAATATCCAAGTAATATTTCCTCTCAGTTCCTCGATTCAAAATTAAGATTCAATGGGAAAAGCATCTAATGTTTCTTTCACCTGATCTACAGTTTAACGCCTTTTTTTTGTCCTGAATGTCAAACAAAAACATGTGTGGACAGCTACTTTTATCACGTTAGGAAGCTGTTAAAGCCCTCAAAAACCATGAGTTGAAGATGTCACCGTCATAGTGGGAAAAGTGTTCCGAGAACTAGTTCAAACCTGTGCAAAATTGTATAAATCTTAATGGCGAATATCTTGAAAAAAATAGTTTACTTTCTTCCACTGTTTCTAGAAAATAGGCACCCTGTAACCACGAACACATAACAGCAGCAGTTTTGTTCACATACCAGAACTTGTGGAGCTATTTGTTAAGTACGACATAATTGTTACGTCAATGAATGAATATATACTCAAGAAAATAATCCGCATGTATGATATAAATATAACATTTGGATCGAAGAAGTATGTTGGGAAATGCAGTGAAAATTGAACTGAAGCAGTAAATAAAACTCTCTTTCAAAGTGGAACAAATTACAATCTCCACACCACAAATAAGTTCTGGAGTTTTAAATATTTTTTACAAAATAATTTCAACAAGGCAATAATTTTAATGTTATTATGAATAATTCATTTGTCTTTGAATTATGTTTGACGGTTTACTGATGCAGTTTCCTTACTGTCGTAATAATTTCTTTCTGATGTAGAATTAGGATTAAATTCGAAAGCTTATATTATAGAGCACAAGTTTTATTTACTCCGGTAGTTCAATTCTGACTGCGGATTATAAGTATATATTTAATGTTAGAGTATTCGTTACAAATTAGCGTTTAGAAACATTATTTTGCAGACTATTGTAATATGGCTCAATATTTTTTATTTTGCACTAATATCATATGGTAATATATTGTGTAATGTTGTGAGTAAGCATTGTTATAACTCAAAAACTAATTTTCGTGGAGGCACTCCAAAGATAAAAGACACAGAAAATAGTTTGACAAGCATCATCACTTTGTAATGAAATTTCGCATGACTCTGTGGATTACGTCATCTTCCACAGAGAAGTGTTAATCTCGACTCGGTAAAAAAAATCAATCCCCCGCATCACGTAAACGACGGTTTTTATATTTTTTATCGTCGTAACACATCGACACGTTCCATGAAGATCTCTCACTTACACACACGCGGATACTTCAGCCCTGCGTGTCCTCGCGGGTAGAACGTTACAGGAGTAGGGGAAGGCGTGGCGGCCAGCGCGAAGGGGTAGTAGGCGGAGTCGACGCCGGCGGAAAGAGGTACCCCCACCACCGTCGCCGTCGACCGCTTTGTTTTCTCACAAACGTATCCGGAAATGTGGTGGCCTGAATCATCATTGTTCTTTCCAAGATAATATTGGAATAACATTGGTGGATTTCGGCGCGGCGTGACGTGTGCACTCACAGTACATAAGCTCTTATCGGTCGGCGTCCTTATCTTGACGTATCACGACCATATCTTAGCGTATAGCGGTGGAATCTAAGCGGGCTAAGCAATCCGTTCAGTGCTTTTAAGACGCGCGCGTTTTTACGATGTGCATATGATCTAGTCGGTGAACCACGCGAATATGCTGATGATGGACGATGGGGGTCGCCAAATAACGGCCGATCTACAACAAAACGATCATCACCGTTACACAGCTGATAGCCCTCTGGATTTACGCGGTTCTGGTGAAGGACAAGATCCTAAAGCGGAGGAGAAGTATCACCACAAGGAGAAGTCGAAGAAAAGCAGCGGGCATCAGCTGATTAAGCCTCCGTACTCTTACATAGCACTGATCACCATGGCGATACTACAATCGCCGCAGAAGAAATTGACTCTAAGCGGAATTTGCGAATTTATCATGACGAGATTCCAGTATTACAGAGATAAATTCCCAGCGTGGCAGAATTCCATTAGACACAACCTCTCTCTTAATGATTGTTTCATAAAGATTCCCAGGGAGCCTGGTAATCCCGGTAAAGGTAATTATTGGACGTTAGATCCATTAGCTGAAGACATGTTTGATAACGGGAGCTTCCTAAGGCGACGGAAACGTTACAAACGACCTTCTCCAAGCATTTTACTGCGAGATCATCACGCTTCAGCGATGGTAGCGTCTTTCCTCAATCAAGAGAACTACCAACACAATCTATTTTCGCATCCTAGTCTCCACAATCCATACAATTATCTTCCTCCTCTCAGTAGTAGTTTGGCTAACACCATGCCGCTAATCTCACCGGTAGATCTTTCGCGTTTAAGCCTTGGACACTTAGGTATTTTGCCACAACCATCAATTTGCAAGCCAGTACCAGTGCAACCTCCCAGTATTGCATCGTCGGATAGCTCCGATTACAACACCGACATTCAAAAAAAGACCAAAAGCGAGTTCTCCATAGAATCTTTAATCGGAAAGCAGTCCACAACGCAAGAGCTGATGAAGAGTAAATGTGCCACGGACGTGATCTTAAGTCAAATACCCGGGATCCAGAATCAGATGTCAGCTTTCTCGCCGTTATTATCTGGAGACGATTGGACCAGGTGAAATATATTAATTAATCATAGAGACAATTAATTAGCGATATAAGTATTAACAAACCAGAAGTAGAAAGAAGTCCATTGTATTTTTTGTAAAAAAAGAAAGCAGAAAATTTAACGAATTTTGAGAAAAGAACCAAAAAATTTAATACATGTAGTTTATTTCCATCTTTTCAGACGAGATCTGTTAATAATTTGGGTAAATTTTCTTCGAAATGAATAAGAATAATTAATAAAATTTAGTAATACTCTGATATCGAATCATTATGATTATGTCTAGTTACTTAAATGATTTTAATTTTACTAAATGATCAGTATTAATTAGATTTTAAATAAATATTTTCTATTCCACTATGTTATCTTAATTCTAAGGTTTTAATTTTAGTGGAGAACCCCGTCTAATGTTATTAAAAAAAGAATCGCAGCATTATTAATAATAATTGTCTAGCGGATTCATATATCTCTGCAAGTAATGAAAATATCTCCTTGTATAAAATCTCGAATTAATTAATTAATATGTGTATACTAATTTTGAAAGAATCTGTAGATTCTTTTTGTTATTTACTAATATTATAAAATTAATCTATATAGACGCATGTTTGTTAAAATTTTCAGGAAAAAAAAATTAAAAACCATATTTTTGTTATTTCCAGAGATTTGAATTAATAGCACCACCTTACGTATTTACTGAATATAATACAGCGTAATCAAAAAGTATTGTGTCGGCATACCTGAAAAATTGCTATTGAAATTAACGAAGTTCACAGTTGTTTTGTGCTTTTCAGTGGTGTACTTATAATAATTTACGCTAATTTTTGGAGTGTATGCATCGTTATTACTAGAAATGACAAAGGCAGGTGAAATTATTTTTTTGCAACGACTAGACAGGCTCGTGTTTTGTCGACTCTCAGGAAAACCAGTAAGCAACACGAATCTTTTCTTATGAGACGAATAGACATGTCTAGTCGTTGCCGTATCACAGTCTAGTCTATATATATAGACAACTTTCACATGACGAACCTTTAAAAAGAATTATATGAACAATAACAAACGATGCTTATTCGATATTAAAGTCTACGAACAGATTTATTGGGACTTTGCAGCATTCCCCGGCGTTGGCAGGCGTAAAGACCTTGGGTTTGCCGGGGGATGCTTGATGGCAAACACTTCCAAAATCAAGCAAACGTTTAACGATACGCTCTTCATATTGCGAGAAAATGTTAGATAATAAATACCCAGAAACTCATTTCATCTTGAAAACACGCCGAAATTATAAAAATCTCTTGCTGCATGAAGAATATCACCTTTAAATCTGGATAGCACTGACAAGTACTATTTATCTATACGGAGATAATAACGGAAATCATAAAAATACACAACCTACGCCACAAAATGCCGCTACGCCTAATGACAACAATGAAGTGATAATAAAATAAAAGGTGTTTCTAAGTAAACTTACCAAATTAAAGGTACCTATTGCCGAATTCGCAACTTGATCAGTTATTTTTGATTATATTGTATTAAAATTCAAGATTTATTTGCATATTTTACTTATCACAGAAGATGTACCATAAATTGTTGGTCTTTGCAGAGGTGAACAGTTTCAGCAAATAATGCTTGAAAATTATGTTTTAACCTGTTACTAATTACTGTTTCTTCGAACTAAAATTAAGTCAATTTTCAATATTTCACTTTTTTTTATAAATTATACGTGTTTGTCGATACTAAGGGCTAAAAATTTATTTTTGAATAGATTTACTTATGTGCCTATCATTCACACAAATTTATGTTTTATTACAGTAAATAGTATTACTGTATTTGAAGACATTAACCTCTAACAGATTAACAGTAGTTTTCTTGCAATTTATTGTAGGAACAGTTCTAAATGCCACGATGGCACTCACGTTTAACATATAACAATTAAAAACAATAATACTTTAGTTTTAATATATAATTATGTCTATTCAACGTACCTGATGTAATCTATAACGTGATACTTATCCTTATTTATTGCAATTTTTATGTAAGCAACGCAAAATATATCGTTATCAATATTATCTTGAATTCAGGAAATTGCTACACAATAGCAATTTTTAAACGAGTTCATAAATTTGTTTGTACGTACAGCATTTCGAAGATAATTTATCCAAAATACGCTGTATATTAACATTCTTCTCCCTCAACATTCCATGCAAATAGCGTAGAAATAAAATACTTTCCTTGCGGTTCTGGTAGTGCACCACTACGAAGTGAGTCCTGTCAAATTTTGTAAGATTTAAGAATTTCGACAGTACCCCTTTTTCGAAAATGTGATTTTATTGTTGCAATATTTTTAAATACACCTCTAGGATTAGTTACATAAATGATATATGTATAGTCATGTACGTAAGATATATGATATTTGTAGATAGCGTGATCATATATATAGAGTTGTATATATATATAACGAAATCGTCCAATAAGGATACAATATTTTAATGCGTTCTTCTCATTTAAGTAATTTATTTCGTCAAACTTTATTTTAATCGTCTCTACAGAGTGTTTCAACGTTGGAAAAATGTATCATAATGAGTTTTCAGTTGTTTATATTTTTTGAATTATATTTTCGATTTCGATCAAATATTACATAAAATTCTTTCGTACAGACATGTCAAAGATATTATTAATTAATTAATTTTTAATACTGCGTTAGTTTCATTTTAATTATAGTGTCGCCCTACGTACTACAATGATCAAAATCGATATTAGGAAGCATACTGTGTATGTGTATCCTTAGTTTTGTAAAGAAACGTAAACGATATGTATTTATTAATCTTTAGCAACGGCGATGATTGATAATGTAAATTAGGTATTGTTTTTCTTTTGTTTATTTTTTTCCGCCTTTTTTTTTTGTATATATACAATTTATATTTAGTGAAAGAAATGTAATAAATTTCAAATAAATCTGAAGGAAAAACTGATTGGGAGAGTTTTATTTTTCGATGGGGTTTGTTACGTTCAAATTAAATACAGCATGTTTATTTAGTGTGCATAATGCATGTGTTCGAAATGTGGTACCACCACGCTGAAGACAGAGTTCACATCGTTTACGCAGATTCTCAAACATATCCGGGAACAAAGGTTGCTGCAGACTTGATATTCCCCACAAGTAGGCATCGGGAGGTGTAAGATCAGGGAAATAGTTATGACCGAAAAGAATACTCAACTACGAACATCCTTTCCTCCGTCGGGAGACTCATCACCATGGGCGTAGCCAGAATTTGGTCAAGGGAGGGGGCCAATTAGAGTTGACATTTTGGAGACTTTTGTATGACCGGAGGAGGGGGTTGCAAGAATTGAAAGGTGAAATTACTCTAAAGATTTAGAGAGGGGCCATGGCACTTTGTCAAGTTGACAAAGGAGCGTACGGGAATATACCTGCCCGAATTTCAGTGCCATACATATGTATATTATAGGGCGTACCATATTTAAAAATGTAGGGTCGCCTATGAAATACAAAGCTAAATGCTGTTTTTTTTTTAATTTTGGGGAAGTGTTTTCCAAATCTGGCCTTAAGTCACAATCGCAAAGATAATTTACTCATCCTATTTTTTATCTACTATTAATACATGATTACAGAACCAACCCTTTCCCAATGTAGTACCACAGAATAGATAAAACGGACAACGATTACAACTTTCTAAGCCTAACTCCCTCAAACAACAATGTTTCAAGATGGCGGTTTGTTATTGTTGGTAATGGTTTACAGTTTGCAAGAAAGGGTTGAAATTGTTTTAATTTATGGAGCCGAAAATCAAGGTACTCGATGAACTGCCGCAACATTTAATGAAAGGCATCCGGATAAGATCACATCTCATAGGTATGTCCTAAATATTATTAACAAATTTACTCAGACTGGATCTGCTGCAAATGTAAAACATAAGCAGCCGATCGTTTTAAATAAAGCCGCTCAAGTAGAAGTGTTGGGTCATTTCGGAAGAAATCCTAATTCCTCATTACGCCAGATTTCTGTGGGATTTCCTTGTGTTCTGTTCATAAAGTTACAAAAGTTCATAAATTCCATCCTTATAAATTACAAATACGTCAAGAGTTAACTGAAGACGATTTTGACGGAAGAGCAGAGTTTTGTGAACAAATGACCACTATGATTAATAATAACTATGCATTTGTAAGAAATATTTGCTTTAGTGATGAATGTACTTTTTATTTACTTGAATTTATAAATTCATAAATGGCGAAGCATATTTGGATATGTTGGAAAATATTATCAATCGGATAATTTTCTGACGCTCTCTAAAATCTACTAGATAGTGGTGGAAATATTCTACTTGATGTGGATGAATTACATTTTCAACAAGATGGAGGTCCTCCTCACTATGTTCTTCAGTATGGCAGTGGTTAGACAATATATTTCGAAATAAATGAATGGGACCTAAAGAATGGCCAGCCAGATTGCTCGATTTGACGCCACTAGACTTTGTTCTATGGAGTTATTTAAAGTCGTACTTGCTCCTCAACCTCAAAATTTGGAAGAATTTCGTCAGAGAATTACTGCAACCTGCCGTAGAATTCAAAGAGATGTTTTCGAAAATGTACAACAACTATACCATTGGTAAGCGGACAACCGTCAAGATTTGGAGCAATTATTGGATTGTTTGTGTCTGCAAAAAAATATTTAAATTCTTAAATTGGAAACAAAAATACGAATTTTAAACAGTTAAAGTGCGTTTGAGTAATAGATATTTAAGCCTAAAAAAAACAAAATAAAAATAAAAAAGAACTCCGAAACGAATCCATCAATTTCAAAAAACTAAACGCCGAAATGTATTGTTTCAAAAGAACATTAAAATGAGGTACTCGATACCTCTTTCCATTTAAGATTTTTAAGGGGGTACCTTCCGGGAGGGGGGGGGGGGGGGGGGGAGGGGGGGGGGCAATTTTTGCATAAAAAGTTGTCCCCCTCGATAATACTTCTTGTTTTTATTTTTTTGATAATATGTTGAAAATCGTATTTTTCCAAAATGTTGCAATTTTTCAGACGTAGTTAAGTCTAATATGTAAATTATGAATAGATGTGATTAATGATAAATTTCACGATAGCAATATGAATTCTACTCGATATTTGTTTTGTTTCCGATTTCTAATCGAAACTTTGATACGAAAACGTTAAGCATAATAATCTAACGACATTAAGGGATCAGGTATTAGATGGCAAGCACGTTTTACATTATCAATCGGGAACGAGAGTGATATAACGGTATGTCATCTTGTTATTATAACGAAAAAAGAGAATTATTTCACGGTTATTTTATTTTAAATCGATCAATAAGCAATAAAGATTTTTAATTATCAATAAATACACGTATATTTTTTCGCATTTAAACCTCAGATCAGCTGATTGCATGGATTATAATTGTACCTTACAGATGTGGTGGTAAATAATGAAAAGAAAATGTTAATGGGAACAAGTAGTTTCCTTATTAATCCTAGTAAAAAAATATACAAATATAAAAAAAAAAACAACGGCCTAAATATGTTTTTGTTTATTTATTTTATTAATATACATAGATATCATTGAACCATATCTTATAAGTTGGTCATGAACATCCTCATGTTCACTTTGACAAAGCAAAAAGTTTGACTGATTTCTTCTGGTTTTGATTCTTTCTTATTTGACTATCTGTAACTTCATCTTAGCTTTTTTTTGCCGGCTGGTTATGAGGCGACTTGAATTTGTTGCTTTTGTCGCTCGCGTTGCTGTGGTACTAGATTTATACCAACTCTTGAAGCGTTTTAAAGTTTGACCGCACACGGTGCACTTTTTCATTATTTATTTCAGTATTGGTTACTGCATTGACTTCTTCATAATTCCTTTTATCCCAATATCCCTGACATTGGGAATGTTAAGAATTCTTGGATCGTCACCGATTCCACGACTGGCTGTAGATTCCATTAGTTAATGAGTAAAGTTAGCCACTTTCCGTGCGCTTCACGAAATTAGCAGAGACTAGATGGACTCGTGTTTGTTCGTCTCATGTGAATGGGTTTGTGTTGCCTACTGGTTTCCCCGACAGTCGACATACATTTAGTATTGAGTCATGATCAATTTCCACATTGTTCGTCTAAACCCAGTCGTAGCATTATGCGTAGTTGCTGGTTGAAAATATTCTTTTCTATTTTCTGAATGGTGTGCAATGAAATAGAAAAGTCTAGCGTAATACGCTGACTTCACCTACCGTTCGTAGTAAAATGCTCAGAAACAGTTACTAGTAGAGCTGGTATTCCCCGCGTCCCGACAGAACTGGATCTGTTGTAGTAAGTATGTACACTGCCGTTCAGTGAAGTTCGGTCATACAATAAAAATCTATTATATCACACTGTATATAATTATTAATACATAAAATTAGAAAAATATTAAGTATACACTCTTTTCTAAGGGGTTAAAGCCATAAATTATTATGTAAAGTAGAAATATTGCGACAACCACAATAAAGTCCCTTTTATTATCATTCCAAGAATTTCTCGGAAGTACCGATCGTTTGAAACGGGTCGCTTGGGGATTATTAACGAACAGTACATTTAGGAAATATACCGCAGTATCACTCTTGTTTATTTATCACAGGCGTAAAGATATAAATTTGCTTCATTTTATTGTTAAACGCGTGCTGGTGTGCATCTGTCGTTTTTGCGCGAAAATTTTAAGAAAATTTACTTCAAAATGGCACGTGGCAAACCTACCAGTGTAGAAAAACGTTCGCGCATTATTACGCTGTTTGAAGAAGGATATTCGGGGCGACAAATTGCTGAAAAAATAAATATGAGAAGTTCAACAGTAAATGACATCATAAAGCGATATTTGACAACTGAAACTATAGAAAATCGTGTTCGTCCTGGAGCATCTAGGAAAACAACAAAAGCTGAAGATTTGAGAATTATATTATTAAGCAAACGCAATAGAAAATTAACAGCGCCACAAATAGCAGCCGAAGTCAATCGCGACCGTGAAGAAAAAGTTTCGGCGAGTACGTTAAAACGTCGACTTCAACAAGCTTTTTTACCTGTACATACAATAAAATTGCATTTTGTTTTTAGTTTCGTTTGTTTCTGTAACCTTTTCATGTTTTTTACCAACCGACCGAACTTCTCTGAACGGCAGTGTATGTATGAAACTGGTGAATGTATTAGCGGTGACCGCCAATCAACGTGAATTTAAGTCTAATTTGGTGATTTGGTGACATCTTTTTTAAAATACAAAAAATCTGGTGGTTTCTTAAATACAGGAGGGTTATTTTTTGTAATATATTTTATTTATCGCAGGCATTAATTTATAACATCAAAAGGTAAGTGAAATAAGAAATAATCACGATTTAGTGATCAATAGCTGTGCCTAGTCAGAACCTATAAATAGGCGTTACTTGAATTTTGCGTCACTATATTTGTTTTTAAAGCTGCCACTTACGCACTTCTGATAGAATGTGGGAATATGATACATGGAAAGCAAACATCCAAATTCTTTTAGTATCTTTTCATTGATTAGTTATTTAACGTATAATTTTACAATTTTTAAAACGCATATCGCCATTGGTTTATTTACTTTGTAATTATTGCTCGCAGATATGCTAAGATGAGAAAAGTTTCACTCCCTTTATAAAAATTAGGTGCTACAATCTCCATGTTCATCTAAAATA
>LR737384.1:4654535-4757388 GCA_902655005.2 Marronus borbonicus | reverse complement strand
GGTGTAATAAACTTATAATAAACTATGTCGAATGGTAATAAGCTACCATGTACTAGAAAGTAAATGTTCCACAAATTTTATGACAGCTGTTAAGAAGGTACGTGTTTTATAATGTTTTTAAATAATATGGATTGTTTATTTTATTATTTACGTTATGTTATTGTACCGGGCATAGTGGTACAATTTTATACATGGGTGCATTATGCATCTCCGATCGGCGCTCGATGTTAGTATTCCCTTCACTCGTTGGTTAGTATTCCCTTCTCTCGCTACGACGTAAATAATTTATACGCTTACTGCCTCTGACAGTGTCCAATTAAAAGGCAACGTTTTAGCACCAAATTCACTGCTAAATATTTCAGATGTAAATAACAAGAAATTAACTCTATTTTCTAAATTTGCTTATATAATATATACTTGATTTTATAGCTTATTATCGAAATGAATTAATTTGTTTTACAATTTCATTATCATTAACATAATACGTAATGTTGTCTTCCAAATGCTTTAGCTAATAAACTAGAACCAACATTACTGGCCGTAAATATAAAAATAAAATACATCTGCAGTGTTATCTTTGTAAACAGCAAAAGCCAGTGTCTATTCTCGCGTATACATTTAGCAGTCAACCCACATATTTCAAAAAGTTACACGATTTAAATTTAAACTAACAACGTAGATGCCCTAAATTTTACAACGTACATTTGATGTATGTAGGTAATAGTCTACGTGTTTTTTTATTATTGCAGCAAACAAAATTCCAGCAAATATTTAGGTAGCGCCAAGAATTGCGCATTTCAAGAACAACACGAAAAAAATTCTATTATTTCACCATCATGTGTTGTTTTACTTTTTTACCAACTCTAAAACATGAATCCTAAGGTTGATTAAATTGCTGCAATAAACTTCGTCTCCCTGACAACAGCACACTAGATTCTTATCTATAAAAATTAGTAAAACAAAGAGGAAATGGGACGTTTAAACAAGATTTTTAAAATAGAGTGTAACGAATGATCATTATATATGTAGGTGTCTTATTAACATAAGTTATGATATTTCTGTTAGGTTTGTTAACGAATTTAATTTATTTTGTGTTAATAAGCCTGTCTGTCAATTTGAAATTTATTATTGTTCTGAATTATTTGGTTAAACGGATAGTTCTTTTCGAAATAGGCTTCTTTCATTTCGAATGCGGTTGTCTTGCAGGACTAAACCTAAAGCGTCCAAATCGTCGCAGTTAATAATAGAGGAGGGAAAGAGTGATGATCAGTGTTCATACACCAAAATCCACTCCGTCTGACAAAGGATGGGTCGGAAAACGAGCACGAGGGTGTGAGGCTGGACAAAGCTTTGAGGAAAACGCATGGAGACGGATGGTACGCGAAGAATGATCTTGTTCCGAAAAATGTGCAGGAATATTTGTAACGATATTGGTTAAATAAAGATGTAGATAGATTGTAGTAAACATTTTTGAGTATATACACTGGCGCCAATTAAAAATGCACCACCATAAATTTTTTGTATAATACAGTTTATTGGTATCAAAAGTACTTATACTACTTATAAAGATGAATTCAATGAAAGAAAAGTAAATAAGGTTCGTTTAGCACATCTATGCTCAGATGCCGATAGCCGCGGGACCCCATACGCATATTCGTCAGCGTTCGTTAAAAATGCTTGCCGGAATGGCTCAATTTTTCGCTAACGATTGACTATTGACAAATATGTTTTCTGAACTTGTCTAGATATTACTCCTGGAAAGCGTAAAATGGCAACGAGTAGCTTATTCAATCAGAAACAAGAAGACGTATAAATAACATCAATAGCATTTCTGATGAAAATACATACTTGTTACAATAGCTACAACGAGAACGTTTACTTGCTTCCTGTTTCGATATATTCAATCGCACTTCATGTTGAAGGGCATTTTATGTGTTAGCGTGTAATTAATATTATGTATCGTCCGGCCTGCACCATATGGGAACTTTTTTTATTTCTTTAGTTTTAAAGTAAATGTGTTTGCAGTTTGTCTGTGCCTCATCAGAAACTAAAGAATATTCCAAAATAGTTGTCCCGCCGTATACGCTTTTGTCTTTTCTTGTTGTTAAAAATACACACTGCAAATTTTTTTCAGTGTATTTTCTTCGTCAGTATTGGTTAAAAATCGAAGGTTCGTCTTAAAAAAAGAAAAATCCTTTGTTATTTTTATTATTAAGAAGGTCTATTTCGCAAATCATTACTTATAAATTAATTTTGCGTAGAAAACTTAACCGGACTATTTTTGTAACTGTTATGGGGTGGGGTCGTACTAAATTGAGAAGTTAGAAAATACCTCTGATTTTTTTACAATAACGCTCGCGACGGCAAAAAACTGCAACCATTATCAATAAAATCGAAAACGTTCACCAAAGTGTGCTAGATAATTGTCGAACCAAGAATGGAGAGATAACAGAGGCTAAGAGCATCTCCAGAGAACGTGTTCAGTATATATTGACTGAAGATTTGAGCATGAAAAAGTTAACAGCGCGAGCTCATGCAGGACCAAAAAAGGATTTGAGTGAATATCTCCAAAGACCTGCTGAAGCAGTTTAAGTGAAATAAGTCGTTGATTAATAACTGTAGATGAAACTTGAATACACCAATACGCTCTTGAAACTAACGCATACTCGAAACAGTGAACTGCGAAGCGTAAATCGGTTGCAAAGAAGGCGAGGACTGTTCTATCAGCTAGGAAAGTGATAGCGACTGCTTTTTGAAGTGCTCACGGAGTTGTGTTAATCGATGATTTTGAAAAAGGAAAAACCAGCTAAACAACACAAGCTAAAGGCAGAAATTACTGAAAGCGGCCGCATTTGAAGAAAACGAATGCTTTGCTCCACTAAAGCACCTGGAATTGAGGTTCGAATTTATAGACCACACACCCCATTCATGCAGAAACTGAACCCCAACGACTTTTTTTTGTTTCTTCTCTGAAGAATAGGGATTTTCATCGAATGAGGAGGCCATCACATTCGTAGACGTCTATTTTGCAGAACAGGTTGCCAACTACTATTTTGAAAATTGTATAGACTTGTGGAAAAATAAAACTGAATTTGACAAAAAAACATACTTATTTCTTTATTCCAGGTCTTACAATATCTTACATGCAACTAAATACAATGTTGACATTAATAAACCGTCACGTACAGACAAAAACTTTTTCTTTTACAATTCCATCCCATACATTTTATAATCTAAATTGCGCGAAATAAACATTAATTCAAGACAGCCAAATGCTAATTGGTAACCCAAATCTTTGTTTAAATAAGCCGTTTATAAAAACGACCTTCTTAAAGTAGAATAAATTACGGAATATAAATCTTGGCTTGTATGTAAACAAGAGAACGCTCAGCGTTAATAAACGGTTACCAAAACATCCAAGATAAGATTTTTAGCCTAAGTAAATTTTTCACCTTATTGTGTTGTTTTGTAATTTAGTAAAGTGATCTTATGTGGTATTAAGCGAAAGATTATAACTACGAAAATTTGGAGTCCCATTAAAAAATAAAGAATTAACTTTTTAATCGCTTCAAAAGCGTATAATATTGCTAACAATAACATACTTTAATCTAGGACAAACTCATGATTCACTTTTACAATGAAAAAACAGGAAATTTATGTCAAAATAAGTACACTAGTATGATAATAACAACCCTGATAATACTGTGATTTTGTATGTATAAGTTACCTAATGTAAATATTGAATTATTAAAAAAGGTTTTACTTGTGATTGAGTAAAAGATACCATGGATTAACAATTGTTTTGATACATAACTCTTAATCGTTCAAAGATTTCTCCTAGATACATTCGCTATGCAAATTTTTAGAAGGTTGCTGGGTAAGATGAATCTCCATACGAGTAGCGTATTTGTTACGATATGGGCTTTGATTAATATGTATAATGGTACACTTGTTCAGGGTGAAGATACATTTTTGGCCTCTGAAAACAAGTATGAAGGAGGTAGATGGATCGACCTTCAGGTAACACTTGACGTATTATTTAGAACTGTGAACTAGTGATCATGATGGTGTGATGAAAAGCGACCAAAAAATCAATGATTCTGACCTTTGGAAGGCTCGCATTCTGAAAAAAAACATCGTTAACAATTCATCAAATAGGTATGTTCAGTAGAGTGAGCAACAATATAAATGGAATGAGGAAAGAGGTCTTTCTTCATGCAGACTAGGAAACTAATCAAGTGCATTTTGAGGTACCTGATGAACAAATAACAAATTTGTACTCAACGCAAGTTAAAGGGAGTTGTACGAACGACAGAAATGAAATCCTTTATATTCACTTTGTTTACAATGTGAGTAATCAGCGTGTCTTCTTTTGAAAATGTCTACACACAAAGTACAAGATATGAGCGAGTAACCATCATGTTGGCAGTATACTCGGTTAAGCCTAAATGAAACACAGGGAAAATGTTTGTCGCCTGTAAATTAGAAAATCGATTTTCCATCGATGAAATGATGGTATCCTTGTCCTATAGAATCATAAACGCATCAAATCTTCGTCAGTATTTACCCAATAAAAATTAAAAAGATGGGACTTCAAATCGTTTGGGAGATCTGACGTGTCTGGGTTTCTTGATCCATACAGGATCATCATCTTTTGACAAGATTCATTTTGTCACACATGAAGAATCCCTTGGAGTAGGTGGAAGAATAGTTGTGCACCTATTTCGGAGCATAGCAAAAAACAGGCAATGTGTATTAATAGCCATATTACATCTTTACCGTTGTTCACCATTTTGTGAGACGAGCTTGGAACACGCAATCTGGATACAATTCGTGCTAATCGCTCGAAAAATCTGGTTTTTGAAAAATTTTATAAATATTTAAAAGAAGAGGAAGCCTCAATTGGCAATTACACAAACGAAAAGAGTCGCTGTATAGTAAAATGGTAGAATAATAAAATGGTACAATTTGCATATGGGCGGTGTAAATTGCATCGTACAGAACACCACTAAAATCTTGGCGGTGGATTTTTTTCAAATTATTTGATATTGTAGTAAGCAATACTTGGCTATCGTGTGTAACTAATAGGTCGGAACAAGTATGATCACCTGAAAAGTTTCAGAACGGTTTCATGCGAAAAACTTGAAGAGACGAAGGGTTTCATCAAGCCAGATGCCAACAAAAAAGAAGAGTGCTTACTACGTCACGTGCAATAAAAGGTAAAGTATAACGGCATTGGACACCTACGATACACGAAGAAAGAAGATGTAGATTTTGTTCAGATGGACAAACAACCATTTCGTGCATAAAATTCAGAACTACATTGTTGTCGGAGCAAAATCTTGGAATCGTTTTGTGATGCTCCACAGGAAGGGAAATATAATACATCAACTAGGTTAAAACTAAACGTGCTCTAGGTTCGGACCGTGTCATGGCAAATTGAAAACTCGATAACCAAGAAATATAATGCTAAGATAGCTTAGCTTCCTCATGGTATTAATGGAATAATTCACGGCAAACGCAACAAAAGGAGAGAAAAAAATTACACTAACACACGGACATGTTTCTGCCTACCCGGCGTCATCAGCGTGGTTTCGAGAGTAATTTTTTATCTCTACCTTCTATCGCTGTTGCCTCACAGTTTATGTCGCTGCTACCTGAACGGCAGGCATGCGTTTCTTTGGCACTAGAGGGCGCCAAGAAGTGTCGAGTTTGCCGTTTTGAAAGTTGTGGCATTAACTGTGAGGCAATAGCGATAGAAGGTAGAGATAAAAAATTACTCTCGAAACCACGCTGACGACGCCGGGTAGGCAGAAACATGTCCCTGTGTTAGTGTAATTTTTTTCTCTCCTTTTGTTGCGTTTGCCGCATTATATTTTTTGGTTATTGTTTCTAGGCATTTTCTGATGTGTTCTGAAAACTCGATGTTCCGCATATGGGGCTTCTTCAGGAAAGGGAAAGGTGGTAGGCCACTCTTAGCACGGTAATTCAACGTGTAAACCACGCCCGAGACGAAATTAACTGAGCGGGAAGCAGTTAATCACGGTTGATTTTTGCCCCTTTCAATTTAACTCCTGGGGTATAAGCAGAAAAGAAATAAGAATAGAAATCAACATGCTATCTTCAATACACTATTTAAGTACCTTTACAGGGATTATATTAAATACTTGCTATAACAAATTGCTTTCATTTGAAACCTAAATTCCGAGTAAAAATTTAATAATGAAAACCATAATGCACTCAGATATTTTCAACTGACAATCACCAGATGTATATCATATCTATTACGAAGTAGAATTTTAATAAAATTTATAGCAGAACAACGGATTAGGATGCGGGGATTATAAATTGCAATTGGAAACGAACAAAGTGGTATAAATAACGTAAATCCCTAGCAGGCTAAGTCTTATATCGACAAATTTCGCTCGTTGAGAAGATTAGATAAATATGCGCGGCTTCTATTAATATTTTCGTTAAATTAATCATCTAATTAAGACAGCTTCAAAGATTTCAGCGCGTTATCGCGCCGCGGCCTTTACGGGGCACACGCTGTATATTGTTAATTTAATCATTTGCTCGAAGGTTTTGCAGCGCGGAGATAACGTTATACGGGAGATTAACGGTACGACGTTGATTTATTAAATCGAATTTTCTGAACGGATAATCTCGTCAGATTTATACCTGGCATCGTCTAAGGGTAGGTATGCATTAAGGTGTGTCAATTCATTTTAGCGAAGATGAATCAATTGAAATTATTATTTGTAACGATTGATTTTGAAAGTGATAATAATTAGGACAAACTGCAATCGGAACAAGTTATAAGTAATGATTGCCTACAATTGTTCGTGAATTACCTCTTTTTTTGGAACTAAAAGTGTTGTCAAGTATATCACGAGCTCTACGTTTAGAGTAACGTATACAGGGCCTCTCACGGTAGCCGTTCGTTAGAAGTTTCCGTGGTTAGAAAAAACTTCTGAATTTTTGGACTTCAGGGTTAGTCCAAATTCTTTCATTTTAAAATATTGTCAAGGTCGTACCACTCCCGGTTATACCGGAAGTCAGCACTAACTTCCTTATTTTAAATGGAATCTGGTTTCCCTATACTTATTTTCATTTGTTTCGTAGATATCTTGATTACTTTGAAAATTGTGAAATATGCAGCCTTATTTTTAATACTGCGCCTTTTACCCATTTTCGACTGGTGGTAATCGCCCCTGGCGTAGGTGGAAGCACAATAATGGTACTTTTGAAATCCACATTGACAATTGATTTATCGCATACAGGCTGTCTAAAATTTGATGACCAATTACATTGTCTTCAAAGTTGAAAAAGTTCGGTTTTTCAAATGTGACACCTTGTATATTATTAGATGTTAGATAGAATTACAATTAATTATTATAATTACTCTCTCTTATTAAATTTTCTCGTTTATTCGTACTACAGTACAATTAATCGAAAATAGAACATTCACTTGTCGATTTTACAAAACGTACAAGTGACAAAATTAAATTGAATACGTATTTCATTACGACAGTAAATACTCGAAAACACCACCAGTTTGCTCCATACACACTGTTCCTCTTTGTATTAATTTCTGGTGAGTAGCACGTTGAATAGATCTTGTGGCGTTGAAGGTTCTTCTTGCTCTGTCAATCATTCAACTTTTTAAATATGATCTCACAAGGAGAATTTAGTCGGGTTAGATCTGGAGATCGTGATAAAAGGACCGTTTTTAGCTATCTATCGATCGTCGAGCATTCCAGTACGAATTGTCGATACGTCACATGTGTTATGCAAGGAGGTCCGTCGATTTGATAACATGGCACAAGAGATGGCAAGGGGTCGAGAAGCGCCGTAGTCGCTTTTAGGAACGTGTATACGCGCCCTTTTACTTGCAGTAGTACTTAGGTATTAGTTGCCAGGGGCGGCTCCAAATGTCACAGGGGGATCAGAAGGTGACATGCGCTCAAACGCGAATCCAATTATTTTTGTAAACATAAAAGGTGTTCAGTAATAGTAAGAGTGATAAAACATAAATGAGTTTGTAAAGCAACTGGTGTGTCTGTGCGAACAATCGAAAGAATTGTTAAGGAAAGAGATGCGGCAACAGGAAATAGTATCACAAGCTTACCGGAATATCAAATAAGGATACAATTTTCAAAGAACAGATGAGCGACATGTTACGGTATTGGCGCTACGCCAGAAGATAGAAGCCGAATTAGAATGGAACGGATCGAGCGCATCATTAAGAAGAACAGATTTAGGTTTCAAGTTCCCATGTAGGCAGAGTAATAGGAAAATATTACGAGAATGATTAGATATACGAGTATTAAGAATTGGGTACTTGCAATGGATTGAGTGACGAAAGTATAAAAGTTTCTTTTTAAGAATATTTGTAGGACCCAGGCTAATAATAGTGCCCGCAGGGGGCAAGATGATTGCAAATTTTCTCTCCTGATCTTCAAAGCCGGCGTAAAAACTGCTGATTATCACTCCAGAATGAATGCAGAATGAAAGGTGGCTAGGAGAGAAGCTTCTACCAAATTTACCCACACATTCCGTTGTCGTGGTTGATAATAATACACAAAAAAACCATGCTCCAACATCTGGATTGATCGGAGCTACTGTCAAGAACAATGTCGCAGCAAGAAACGCAAGTTTTGAAATAGAGGTTGCCCGTAAATTATCGGAAGAAGAATTTTGAAAAATTTTGCAAGAAGGTTGGGAACAGAGTTATAAACGCGTGCTTCATTCCAATGTTATCTATTAACATTCCCTTTTTTTTGCGAATTGGTACCATCTTCCAATTTTCTGGTATTATTCTTTCATCCCAAGTTTGATTGCGTATTTTAAAAATATTTCTACGTCTTTATTATCGAGATTCTTTAATATTTCAGCAGTTATCCTGTCGCGACGATATTAATAGCGATATTCTTTTGGTAATTGATTTGATGATCAACTTGGCGGTTTGGGGAAGCATTTCTCTATTGTAATGGACAATGCCATAGCTCTATCAGAAGCAAAAGAAAAGGTTATTTTAATAATGGACATTTAGAGCTACTAAACGTGACATGTACAATATATAGAAGACAAAGGTAATTTGATTAACACTAAATTGAAGACACAAACTCGTTTGTCATTTTAGATTTAGCATTTTATAGTACACATTATATCAGAAACAAAAACTTTGCGCTTCACCGAAAAACATGGCGGTTGGAAGTCTACATCAGTGGCGGGAACATACAGCGAAGATTCTATTGAAAGTGGTGAGTGGTTCTATACAGTTGGGAATGTAGAAGAACAAGTTAGGATTTTGCCGGATACAATAAGAGAAATTTATGCAAGTTATAAGAGGGCCAATAATATTGAAAAGGTGAGTGGTGGACATTGGCAACAAAAATTATCAAATAATTGAAAAGGACAAGTTTGAGACTATTGATTTAGGCTGCTCTTTAATCCTACGTCACTTCAAAAAAAGTGCTTAAATCAGTGGCTACTTCTTTAACAAATGTCACTATGATCTATGACAGAGCACTTAACAATATTCATTCCTCTGTTAAAAGAGTGCCATTTCTTGAAAGAAAAAATATACCATGCACTATTCAAGCTTGTTTTTAATACGCCATACAATATAATAGAATATAGAAATATGTTAGAAAGAGAAAGAATGTTCTTGATTGATGAGTACGGAATGCAAATATATTTTCAGCTTTCATAAATTCCTTGAATTTATTTCAAATCGAAGAGGTATCCTGTAATGCAGCTCGCTGAGATTTTCACAACGTTAATTACCCATTTACATAATGATGGCGTCGAAGGGGCGCATCTTATTATTGACAATGTTAGATTTCATAGAAATGAGGAAATCTTGGCTCTCATCAGCCAATGGAACACATTTGTCATATTTATGTTGATTGTTCTACCATATTTGTTGCAGTTCAGGCATTTGGGAGATTTACCCATGTGCATCCTATTTATTGCCTAATTTTCTTGTTAGTGCCGCGGAGCGTTTACAATAGGCAATTTAATTTTGCAAACATGCGAATGTTGGAACGCTAATAGTCGCAACCATTGATACCAGTTATTGATAATTCCAAAATACCAGCTACTACTGTGTTTCAATATAACTATTCCTTACGTTCTATTGACCAAAAGTTATAAATAAAATTTAGAAAAAACAATTTGAAATTATCCCGCGGTTTTCATTCGTTTTCAATATATGGAGCAAAACATGGTTCGAAGACTATACCGTTATGCGGCGCTTTTATCTACGTTAGTAGTTATTATATCATTTATGATAAAAGCAAAAGAGCAAATGAAAGTTACTGTAAATTTGATGTTTCAAGTAGAATTTCTTTGAGAGTGGTTGAAATTTCTGATTGCTCTTTCAACGTTGAAACCCGATAATTCATCGAAAACTAATCCATACACCATAATTAGAGCTTCAGAATAGGATATAGTTTTTAAAAGATTACCCTGCTTCCACATCTGGAATAAACTTGATCCATTTATATAATTTTTAATTTTAATAAAATTAAAAATTACATTACTTGAAATACAAACTGATGGAGAAATAAGAAATTCGATCATACATTATTGTGTTTCGCTCCCCGTTGGATTGATATGCAACCCAGTCATATTGGTAAATCTGCCAAATTGAGAGAGGCACGTATAATATTATGCAAAGAACTGCTAAACCAAACAAAGTTTGGAATGGGGAATAATGGAAAAATTAGAGATCGCATACGTTAATATTTACAGTGAACACATCAAATAGTTTTGAAGATGAGTAGAACGATTTTGAATAACTCTTACAATTTACAGAAATACAGATGTCGCAGAAATTTCAAAACGTAACTTTCTTTTGAATAGCCTTATACATGCATCCCACATCAAAGTAGTATTTATTACACCGTATTATACGACGTGATAGGGTGCATCAGACACTTGTCGTCTGGTTACTGTACAGGGATGAAACCGATGAACAGAGGGGAATCGATAATATCAATCTAATAAAACTGCTGTGTGCAAATAAGAGCGAACGTGTGCATGGGTTAAAGGGCTAAGCGACGTGACAAATTCGCACTCGTCGAATGTTCACGCCAGCCCTCTCGATTACAATCCGCACCATCCCGCGCGTCAGCGTCGATTGTCTAGTATAGGTTGCGCCCCCTTTTATCGCGAGAGTGCCCGCCGTCGAATTCCACAGGCGCACGATTCAGTGTAAATGGTAATCATTACCTTTTATTAATTCTTAAATCCTCGGTTATTAAATATCGGACGGTATAGTGCTATGTATAAGCAGCCGTTTAATTAGAATATTTCCCAATAAACGTTCGTCTATAGTCTAATGGTGAAAGGCTCAAAACCTAGCAACCGCGCTGTGTAAAGAAATAATATTTTCCTGGTCAAAATACAACATATTTTGAACTTGGTGGTATCAATGTAATTATCATCAATTCATCCACTTTAGGTATTTGAACATTTTACTTTGAAAACGACCGCGGCAGCCTACGTAACAAACTGCCTCGGAAACGATATTTTCTTGATTGCATATAAAAATTTTTTAGATCACAACCGACACAAATGTTAATCTGATTTAACAGAAATAGTTGAATCGAAGCTAGCGTGTTTTATTAAGTTGCTCACTAAAGTCTGGAATGGAATGTGCAACACTTCGTAGTTTGTTAGATGTACCAATTCCTTTTTTACAGCGTGGAAAACATCATGAATCGCCAACCGCAGCAGCATCTAATGAAAAATAACATTTTTCCACGTTGTCGGTCCGGATTTCAAGTAGGTCGTAGCTACGATTTAATTTCGACAATGCTGTTTGATTTTAGTAGGGCGTTTAACACAATTGATCATCGACTATTATTGACTATTCTGTGATATTTGGGTCTTTCACCGTCGGGCGTTGATGATACAGGGCAATACAAAGATTGTTGACTTATATTGACCAGTACACCATGCACAATGAATAAACGCTGGCTTGCCACAAATACCGGATTGTGGTCTACTTTGTGATGCTTTAGGAAGCAAAACTTTGAGTTACAGCGGTTATGGACCGTAGCAAATTTTAGATGCTGGGTTGTCGGATTTGTCGAGTTTAGATCTGGTTCGAGAGGTGGCTCGTTCCGCCGAAGGGCGCCGAGGTTATTGGGGGTAAGATTCATCGACGACATTTGGCTCCACGTTTAGGTGTGCCTATGTGTGTGGAGTGAGTCTCAGCGGTTGTGATCCGTAGTGAGCAAATTTTGGAAGCTGGGTTGTCGGAATTGTTGAGGTTAGATCTGGCTTAGGTGTGGCTCGTTCCGCCGAAGGATGCCGAGATACGGTAAGAATGTCTGAATTGAAGGTTATTGGGGGTAAGATTCATCGACGTCATTAGGCTCCACGTTTAGGTGTGCCTGGGTGTGAGGAACGAGTCTCAGCGGTTGTGGTCCGTAATGAGCAAATTTTAGATGTTGGACTGTCGGAATTATCGAGGTTAGATCTGGCTTGAGGTGTGGCTCGTTCCGCCGAAGGGTGCCAAGATGCGGTCAGAATGTCTGAATTGAAGGTTATTGGGGGAAAGATTCATCGACAACATTTGGCTGCACGTTTAGGTGTGCCTGAGTGCGAGGAGCGAGTCTCAGTGGTCGTTATCCGTAGTGAGCAAATTTTGGAAGGTGAGCTGTCGGAATTGTCGAGGTTAGATCTGGCTTGAGGTGTGCCTCGTTCCATCGAAGGGTGCCGAGATGCGGACAGACTGTCTGAATTGAAGGTTATTGGGGGTAAGATTCATCGACGACATTTGGCTGCACGTTTAGGTGTGCCTGGGTGTGAGGAGCGAGTCTCAGCGGTTGTGGTCCGTAGTGAGCAAATTTTAGATGTTGAACTGTCGGAATTATCGAAGTTAGATCTGATTCGTGGTGTGACCTGTTCCGCCGAAGGGTGCCGATTATATTTTGCTTACTGAGTCTAAATGATGTATGAAATATATCCGCCGACGTAAAATGCTTCTTATATAAACGCAATATTCTCTATGAAGGAGAATTCAGACTGCAAGTGGTATTTCGTTTGGTCAAATGAAAAGTGGACGGGCTATTTAGGCCAATATCAAAAAGCAAATTTGGATGGTCAGTACGATCATTCAACATTTTTTGAAAGACGAACTCCTTCTCACTAATGAAAGTAAGTTGTAATTTTCTAAGCGAATTAAGTAATTCCAATAGTTAATGTCACCGACCTCACATTACACAAGCTTAAGTTTCTCTAATAGCTGTCAATAAATATTTCTAAGTAATAGAAATGCGAAATAGAAAAAGTAATATAGGAAACGTTTCATAAGGCACTTTGGACGGGTGCGATAAAAGTGTCCTCTTATGAAACTTGTTTTCTAATATACTATTTCACAACAGACACAGCAACCTCGTTGCAAAACTTTAAATTGGTATAATTTAAGTATTTCACGTTACTGTGTGCAACATGCCACCCAAAGTGCATATTCTCCAGTAAAATTTGGAATGTAGTCCCGAAAATCTGGAAAACGTTAGTGATGAACACGGTAAGTGCTGCCACCAGCACATTTTGCTATAAGAAAAGTGGTACCAGAGCAAATGGAATCCTATTATGTTAGCCTATTACTATAGAACATTAAAAAAGGAAGCTATGGATGTTGCTTGTAAGAGACAATTGCTTAACATTTCTAACTGCAAGGATTTGAAGCAAAGTTATAAGCAGAAACATCTTTTAGAAATATCAAAAATTAAAATTTGTTGGCCAGTGTTATTATTGTATAAGAAGTGTGATATTATTGGTTTTCAAAATAGAAGCCTGTAATACGAAAACGTTATCCACAAAAATAGATTTTTTTTAATGAAACGCAATTAATCATCTTTGGATCAAGAACATAGACATAGAACATTTCTCCCGAAAATTGTCAATATTACAACGAAAAATGCAACTTATGATTAACAACATTAAAAATAGTTAATTAAACCATAAAAGTTTTAAATTAAGAGATTAGTATACCGAATTGTCAATATCAACGTGTAGAATAAATATTTGGTATTTGTAGAACCTTATTTCGTAAAGAGATTGTTTTTGTCAACGCGATAAGATCTCTGATTTGTAAAGAGAGAATTTTAATTAATTTTCATTCGAAGCTATCAAAATTTTAACCAGAGCTAATCGCTCAGTATGCGCCCGTATTTATTTGTTAACGTAGTAGTGACGTTATCTTAAAGAAAAAAAACGACGATAGCATCTATCGGATGACACCGCGCGGGAGGATTACCGGCGGGTCTTTTGATTCTGTACTTAACTTTTCACCGTCGTTTTGTCATCGTTATGGTAGCGAGTTGACGTGCAGCACAGATACGAGCACATAAAGAATAATTCAATCACAAAATCGATAAAAATAAACAATGTCATTATTTCTACAAATGAATCTGATGTATTTATGGATATGACGACAAACACTGGTAAATCTTGAAAGGGCTACTAAAGTATGTAGATCCCATTTTTTAAATTAACGGTCATAAAAGAAGTGCTTGAATGCAAGATTAAAGGATCTAGGCGGAGCTTGGTTGACGCTTAACTATGCGGACGACCTAAAACTGCATCCACTACCAATAATATTCGACAAACTCGCCAAATAGTGCTTGACGGCCGTCGAATTAAAGTTAGAGAGATCGAGCATCTCAATCTCATGTATTGACTGAAGATGTAGGCATGAAAAAGGTGCGTTGGGTGCCGCGTTTGTTCGCTCACGACCAAAAATGCATTCGAATGAATATTTCCAAGGACCTACTGGAGCAATTCAAGCGAAATAAGTCAGAGTTTTGGCGCCGATTAATAACCGCAGATGAAACTTGGTGTCCCGAAGTCAAAGCGCTTTCGGAACAATGGACTGCGAACGATGAATGGCGACTGTTTTTCGGATAATCATGGAGTTGTCTTAATAATAATTTTGAAAAAGGGAAAAACTATAACGAGAGCATATTATTTTTGTTGAAAGCAAAAATTGCCTCATTTGAAGAATAAGAAAGCTTTGTTCCCCTAACAAGGAAAGATTCCAAGGTGACACTCACCGATCGGATTGAAACTTGGCAAAGATGTAGAACCCATTGATTATTGTAAAACGCCGCTAGCTTCTGTACAATCCAAATTTAGAAAAGAACAAACTGTCTGACAATTATATAGGTGGGAAAATTATTTACAAGGAGGAACACACAGAGATACGTTATTGGATTGTTGAACACGTGTTGTGCAAATTTGCACAATCTATGTAATTGTTCACAATATAATATTCATTACTGAGTATTAGAAGCCAATGCTAAAGTTAATTTTGAAAATTTTAAATCATCCTCTAAGTGGACATTGCAGTTCATACGAAGAAATCGAATAGTGTCCAGGAAGATAACTTAACTTGTAGGAGGATCATATAGGCAAAGCATATCGGATTTTATAGTATCTGCCAAGCAGTACATAGAAACGTGTGATGCAGATAATGTTTATAACGTAGACTAAAGAGAGTTTAATTTGGAACTGCACGCTGGCTGCACTCTAATCTATAAGGGAGGCAAAACAGTTCGATGTGCTGTGCAATTTGTAGCATCTACAACACTATTCTGCCTATAATATCGGCTGCCGGAAAATTTGTATCACCTTTGCTTATAATGTTCAAAGGGACTGGAGGCACGTTTGATCCGCGAGTTCTTATTCCAGGTTGATACTAATACTTTTCATATTTTCAAACCATGACATTTTATTTATGTTAAGCATCAAATATTAAGATTGAGGCTTCCACTTCAGGCAAATTAACTTCTCAAATGGGTGGGTCCTACAAATCTGCCAAGTTTCAATGCGGTGAGTGTCATTTTGGAAAATACACTTGTAAGGCAACGCACCCGTCTCGCACTTCAGTGGTCGCCATGACAAAAATGTACGAATTCGTGTTCGAGCTGATAGGCCACCTGCCCTATTCACTAAATTTTATCCCAGCGACTTTTGTATATTTCCTAGCTCCAAAGTTTTTCTCGTAAGACAACGATTTTAATCGAATGAGAAGGCCATCACATTTGTAAACGCCTATTTTGCACAACTATATTTGAAGGGATTAAATCATTGGGTTTTCTTATACAGAAATATGCCGAAGTTTTATATGCGGCTACTTTACATTAACGCTAATGTACGTCTAATTATAAAATTACATTTTCTCCCTTAAACACAGCAAGAATCTGCAAGAACTCTAGCTCTATTGCTGCTGTTACCTCGTAAAAAGATAGGAATTTGCTGTTATTTATTTTATCAAATAAAAGCGATTAGGTCGTATTGATACTAAGAATATGTTTCTATAATCATAGATAAAGCAATGGGGTTAAATTTATCGTTTGAGTTATCGGAAAAAATTACCAAAACATTAGCCCGTTTTCTTTAAATGACAAAATAAACTGTACGTGTCAAAGATATCGCGACAGCATAATTAGGGTGTTATCACAATTTGTAGACTTTACACTCAGTATTGTAATAATATTTTGAGTTAGAAGCAGTCATCAAAGTATTTCTGTTTCGTCAAAAATAACAGTCGACATATCAAAAAAAATTGACATAAATCCCTCTTGTCTTTAGTAGATACATATTATGGGCGTTTTTTTGCCGATTACAACGGTGTAAGTAATCGCAAAAACAATTGCACGTCGCATTTTAAATGCTACTTAATGTGAAATATACAACATTGATTATTTATGTCACACATTCATTGAATTTCAAGGTTCTTTTCCTGAAAAAAACACTGGAATGAGGTAGTAAAGCAAACACTGTTTATCTCATAAAACTCATAAATCTCGTAACCGAACTATTCTAAAAACGAGTCATTTAATAATTTTTTCTCAGTATATTGCGTCGTGAATTTAGGGCAGCCTGTAGGACGATATGCACAGATGACTTCGCATATGACATATTAAACTCATCCGATGCAGGTGGTTTTCAAAGGGTGGCTTTAAGTGAAAGACAAATAGAAATCGAACGTTATAAATGGAGGACCATTATTACGAGAACGGCGAGGTATTAGCACCGCCGATCGCATAAGCCTTCGAAAATCCTCCGACGCATTCGAGGTCAGGCGTATATTGGAGCAAGAGCGGAGTGTGGAGTGTTAAAATTAACGTTCCGGACCTCTCCAGTGCCAAGTGCGATTGTTCGAAAACTCGATTAGGATCGCAGCTGCGCTGAATTTCCAGTGGCGCGCTTGTGTGATATGCACAAAACGTTCAACGTTTTAGAAGAATTGGAAAATTCTCGAAACTTGGCAGTACATTGAAGCCTATATCGCTAAAGTACCGGCACACTCCGCACCATACAAGTTTAATTAATTAATTCGGGACAGCTGTTTCGAGAATGCATCGATCCTTACAACCCTATGACCGAATGGTGTGCGAAAAAACTCTAATTCTAACATGTATAGATTTTATTTAAAAGGTTGGTAAGGCTGTGGGAATTCCTTGCGCACGGCATCTCGTGGTAAGCAGTCCAAGATCTGTTCACAGGATGGCTTGGGAAACAGTAGCCGGCTTATAGCTGTTTTCTAAACGACAGGCATGTGTTTCTTGGCACTAGAGTGCGCCAAGAAATGTCTGACTTGTCGTTTCGAAATATTGTGGCATTAACTGTAATGTAACAGCGATATAAGGTAAAGTTAAGATATTCTCGGAACCACGGTGATAACGTCGAGTAGGGAGAAATATGTCCATGGGTAGTGTATTTTTGTTTGTCTTTGTATAGCGTTTGCCGTAAATGAACCCATCAATACTATGAGGAAGCTATTTTAGCATTATTTTGCTGTAGGATATGGATATTTTTTGGCTTGTAATACTTTATTGCATGATGGATAAAGTTCATGTCCATGTATGTTGGTTACTTTTCTGGTCATCAAATACGTGTATTTGGATAAATATAGATGAATTATGATAGAAACAACATCTTCTGCGGATAATTGTGTTATTCAGGATTCTTTTTTATCTTGTAGGAGTGGTAGAAGTACTTCTATCTACTTCTTCACGCACTTTCATTGCTGTCGCATACGCTCCCTCTGCTTTTAGTTTTGTGCAAAACCGCTGTTTTAATTCGTTTTATTACATCAGAACAATCTTCAAATTCTTTTGATAGAAGTCTAGGTGATGTTTCCCTACTTGTGGAAGGCACGTCTTTGTCCAACCAATTACCATACTTCTGCAGAAATTGCAAATTATTCCTAGAAGACCCTTGCCATCTTTTTGTGTGCTTATAAATGTTGTCAATTTTTTACTAAGAACTTTGTCTTCATTTATTAGAAACAGTTGATTCACGTATGCCAACACGTTCATTATGGCTGTACTAAACTATTATTTCATGCAGCATTATTCTTGGTTTTGCCTTGGTTACAGCATTACTAATTATTTTAACGCTATATACACATTACCACTTACCTTGTGAACACTGAAGAAAGCAAATTTTCGCACTAACCGCAAACAATATAATAGCTTGGTCGCAGATGGACATACAAACATCAATTTCTCTTTCATTTGTGCTCAATTATAAACTAACAAGCTTTAAATTAACATGATTCTTTGTGATTAAATTATCAAAATTTGAGCGTTTCATTAACAAGTTAAAAAAAATGTTCCATCGCGACAATACATCAGTTCACACATCCAGAGCTGTAGTGGCCAAATTTCATGAATGCTGCTCAAGCAAAGAGGTCACTACTGAGACAGCTGAGCTTATTTTGGGAGTTTGATAAAACGTATTTTTTAAGGAGTTACTAACACTAGAACACAAGAATATGTTACTAAAAGGATATTATGGAAAAAAATAGATTTTGTTGAAAAAAAAATGTGTCGTCGCTCCCAACACGGGTATTTATTGACACATCCTCGTATACCATAAATTTTCAATGAACCAATTATGCGAGTCAGCCTTTATATTAATTCAAATAAATATTAAGTGCATATGATTCAATTTTTATATGCACATATAAATAAATATTATGCACATTATATATCACATTACGATAATTCGACCGGCTAGTGAAAATTTGCTTAATTAGTATCGTTACTGAAAGCGTTGCATAGTTTTCGAACGCGACCGATATTGGTAAACCTATTACAAATAGTTACGAAAAAAAGGACGCCAAGATTTAATTGAAAATCAAATAATTTGAATCGGGATCGACGTTTTGCAATTGCCACCCTCTAATCCGTTCGAAAATTAAATTCTGCACCGTTAAATTCGTCAAGCTCGCTGTTGGACGTGGAAGCATATTCTATCCTGGCCATAATAAACAATTTAGTCTGGTGCATATTCGATTATAAGTGAATAGTATGAAGCCACCTGGTCGCTTTCATTGGTTCATCACCATTGCCTCGTATCGGTTTTGCGTTCGAATCGAATTTAACAGAAATTTAATCGACGAGTTGATTGCCAAGGATCGCGGGAGATCGATGCGCCCCCTATCGGTAACCATTATTTCTATGCTCATCGAGTAGCACCAACTGCAGAATTGAGTAGAGCGACAGCGATGTTTACGAGGATATTCTTTAACGTTTAATAACAAAAATTCTCCAGTATTAAGAATATGAAAAAACTTTATTGTATTTGTTCTTCTAGAAATGCTTAAACACCGAAATGTTAGATTAGATTATACGAGATGATATCCTCTGTTACCCCCAAGTTGCTTATGTGCTTCTTGAAAATACTGTGTTCTGTTAGCATACCCGCTATTTTTTTAACAGACTTCCTGTCTCTCCGTACTAGGTCCGCTGTAAATGTAGGCCCGTGTCCAATTAGAAATTGCTTGGACTGTCTTTGACCTGGAATACTCTTCCACCAGTCTTTAAATTTCTTATCTTTCTATTGTTTAATGGTTGACGAGTCTGCTTGGGCTAATTTGTCTACCTCTACATTCCCTCGATGGCCTTCGTGTCGTGATATCCAGGCCAGGGATACCTTAATTTGGCTTCCCAGTCCCCACCATTGTAGCCAATTTACAGACCTCTCGGCCTAGCTTAGTTGGCCTTTGCTCGAGGGGCTTTGGCTTCTGTTATCCTTGTGAAATTATTGAGGCTGGAAAGTGGGTCTTTATTAGTTCCTGCAAACTTTCCTCTTTAGTTTCAGTACAGGTGTCGTCTTTCTGTTTAATACCTACTTCGTTTTCAGAACAACCATCCTTTGCTAGAATTTTGTGGATTCTGGAGCATGTGGGGGTGCTGCCGCAAAATCTCTTCCGCCTCATCCTCTTAGCTTTTCAGATTTCTTTGTTGCGCCGTGTGAATTTTAGCCTGTAGGTGTTTCAGTCGTGGCTGCTCTTTGCCTTCTTAGTTTGGCGGGGCCGTTGCTCCACCACGCTGTTTTTATTGCCCTTTAATCGAATTGTTTTTTCTGGACAATTTTCAAGGTAGACTATCTTTATACTGCCAGGTTTAATCTCTCTGAATTTACCACCGGAGCCATACCTGGCTAAAGAGATTCTTTGGGGGACTCTTTGTATCCTAACCAGTTTGTCTCTCTGGGTTTTCCATACTTATTCTCCAAGAGGAATATTTTTAGGTCAAAACGGATTTGCCTATGGTCCGAGCACAAAGGAAATGTTAGAATAAATGCTAAAATTTGTTTTTCTTATAAATCACATTAAAATATTTAACATTAATCGCATTACAATTGAAGAGAGAAGCCGTATCAATTGAATAATTATATATGGTTTTCATAAAACTTACGCTAACATTAAACAAATATATTTTTGGCGTTCAAGGAAAAGCGATATCAAAAACTGTAGATCATGCCAAATTAATAAAGCTAATTTTAAAGCGGTATGAAAGCCCATTTAACATACCATATCGGAGAAACCATTGATCCTTTACCAATTAACTAATTAGCTAACAGTCAATTACCATTGCTTATTTCGGTACTCCAAACTCCATTCTATCAAATCAATTATCTCGCATTAAAAGACATAAAAGTCACACAATCGAACACATCCACACATTTTGTTCTATTTTTTTGTGGTGTTAGTAAATAAATAAAATTCAAATGTGTTCTTATTTCACTTAACAAATTTTATATAGCTTTTTTTAATATAACTTTTACTAACTAAACTTTTATTCTAAACACTCAACTCGTAAGACAAATAAAGAAGTTATTAACTTTCGCAAATTTGTGCTTTTACACTGCAATAACTTGCTTCAAATGAATATGCTCCTCAATGTGTACATATAAATGTAGATCTAAGGAAACATCGGTTAAGAAATCCATAGATCCTTCGAACAAACACGCCGAAAAGCACAGCAAACCCCGTTTTCTTTTTTTTACAATAGCTTTAAATATTCATTGTCGGTTTACATGTATCGTATAATACCGCGAACACAAAGGAAAAGAACGCCCAGCCCTGTAATGCGGCAGCACATAAATGCTCTCTCTATATTGTCCTACCTTAAGCAGGATTAATTTAATAGTACCAAATATTTATCGACCGAGAGGGATAATCCTCCCCTGGAGATCGTTTAATATTGCCTTTGTGCTACTGCCTAACAGCAATAGAGGGTACGTATCTATACAAATAACGGTATCTACGAATATGGGCTGGATGATATGCATTATTTATTAGGTAGTGGCAGATTTGGTTGTATTGCTGATTAAAATTCGGATGAACTTTAATGAAATTCGTATTTGAATTCCACTTGTCAGTTTAGAGTTATGTGACGTCGGAAATATTAATGGTAAAATTGATTTGTATTCCGTGACTCCAACTTCAAAGTTAAAATCGAAGGAGCTTAACTATCAATGCATGTCATATATTTTACAAAAATAAATAAATAAAGGCTTATTTTCATTCAACTGTTTGTTGGCTATGGCGTCACCTGATCATTTTTTTAAATATGAATCTATCACTTTTTTTCAATTGTTATGATAGAATTTAAAGCCTTCTTTATGTCATGATTGTTTCGAGAAAATGCATTTTCTCGAAACGCAAAACTAGGATATATCAACTCGGCTATAAAACAAGTAAATAATTACAAATAAGGTCGAGTGTAGAATAAGTAAAATAACCAAATTTAATAAATAAAGTAGATACAAAATTAATGAAATAAATGAATACTACTCTAGAAAAAAGATAAAAGTATTAAATGTTCACCTTGTTCCGTGTTTATAGGTTGAGATGACCCAATCGATTTAGAAAACCACATCGAAATTTCTTCTACTACTCCTAGTAATTCGATCTCGCAATTCTTCTATGTTATCGGGTTTGTCTTGGACTTAACATACCTCCACACAAAAAAAAAAAAAACTAGACAGTTTAAAACTGGAGATCGGGGTGGCAGCTTCAGGTTTCCTCGTCTCCCAATCCACCTGTTTGGAAATACATTGTCTAAGTTTTCATGCAGTTTTGCACCATAGTGTGGAGAAGCACCTCACATTGTTGTCAGGTAGACTCGCATCCATTTTATTAGAAAAGAGGGTATCATTTGCAGGTAAAATTTGATTTTGCAGTCATTGCAAGAGTCAGTTTGGGTTTAAATTTCTTTCAATTCAAACATTAATCTTCTGCGAAAACTCGTGCAGATTTTCCGATGGTCAATATCTGCAGTTACGATGGTTTGCATGTCCACTGAGGCGAGACGTAGCTTCGCCTTTTCCTCTTTAAAAGATTTCACAACGAATTATAAGAATATTTTGATCAAGTGCTGGATGAATGTGGATTTTCGGATACTGCTATCATCATCATTTGTTGACTGATTATGGTCACGCTTCGGAATACTTTTTACCGTATCCATTTCTTTCAATAGCTTTTAGGTTTTCCAAACAGCAGATCGTGAAATCGGAGGACCCGTTATTAAATAAATCGGAAACTTCTTCGTCTATTTCCATAACTGAACATTATGAGAATTTGATTTCATTCAAGTTCACTTAAAATTGCCATTTTTAATGCTAATAATTCCTGCGCAGAATTTATAATTGCATAATATGCAAAACACTCAATAATGGATAGAATGCCATATTTAATGCTTTCTGTTGTTTATCGAATATTTTCTGTTGATTCTAAATTATTATTTGTTGTGCGACAGCCAAGGTGATATATCTTATTTTACCATAAAGAGAGCTTTAATTTCTATCAAACAATTGAAGAAAAGAGGAAGGTTCGCATTAAAAAAATCGGGTGACGTCATAGCTAACAAATAGTTGAGTGAACTTTTACATCGATTATGTCGATAAGAATTTTCTGCACAACTTTTGTTAATTTTTTTCTTTTTTTGTAAAATGCACAAGAACGACAAAAAAGGTGTTTCTAAAATACATTTCAATTGATTTGTAATCAATTCAATATATGAGTTGTTACACATTACTCCAGTTTAGCATATATCATCACTTATTATCAGTTAACGTAATTCAACTTTCTTGCAACTACTAGCATTTTCTTATTTTTTGTTTGTATTGACACCCAAGCAGGTTTCAAGGTGGTTTTCACTCTGTTTAATTGCGTACTGCAACATATTTTCTCATCCCAATAAAGTCTTTTCTATTTATGGTGACTTCTATGTAAACCCCAAAACCGGATTATTGGAGCGGCAGATAGCAGTTAATTTCATATTGGAGTTCAATGTACTAACGTAACTGATACTTCTCACACATCAATAGATAATAATAATTTTTAGATGCCCCCCTAATTACCGTGACCTGCAATATGTGTTTTAATTTTTTTATTTTTCCCTTTCTTATTAAATCGTTCTTATAAAAAAACATCTCATATTAATTGTGTACCTAAAATTGATACATTTCAACAAAATTAAAAAAAAAAAAAATAGGATATCCAGCAATAAGGATGTAAGTTTTACGTTTTAAATACATGGGGATTCGAATTGCTCCGGTGATGAGAATTTTGATGGTTAAGCAAAACATTTCTTGCAAATTTGGTTTAATCCGTCCAGATAATGATTAAATATAATTCGTGCTCTTGCCATCACAGTAAAATATATTCGCAAAAACTATGTTTGAATTTTCAATCTTTTCGCGCACTGACGGCAAATACCTACGTGATGTCTGCAAACTTGGTAGTTCCCACGTTGGATTGTATTTCTTCCAAAACTGACGAAACATTGTTTGTCCGATTTGGTTCGTTTGTCCGGTATATTGCAGGCACTTAACATCATCGTTAAATTACAGAAATTTTTTATGCGGTCTCCTTCCCGTTTATTTTAACTTGTGTGTTGCGCTATTTACATGGTTCCTACACATATATGGTTTCCAACATAATAAACTTCTTTTACCATTACCAGTCTGGAAATTGCCATAAATACGTGTTTACCCTGTTAGCAAACGGACAAGTTGATGCATTTCTACGCGTTTTCAACATTTTTAATGCTTTCCGTTCAATTCCGACATTTATCAAGTTCGCACTGCGATATGTATTCACATAGCACACAGCATGGAAGACCGGGAAGTGCCGACATGTAACGAAGCAGCTCTGTATCTCTCCAACCTCTCGCGGTTAAACACCACTGGAAGGCAAGTGAGAATGTTGCACTCTAGTAATGGTCATAACTAACTTGTATATCTCTGAAGATGGATAATATTTTTAAAAACTGTATAAGCTACATTCTTATTACTGGGCACCACTTTTTATATAAGGAAATTGTGGCACTCCTAAAAAAAAAAGTATCAATTTTAGATGCGTAATGAATATTACATTTTTTGTGTTTTTGTAAGAGCAATTTGAATTTAAGAAAGAGAAAAGTATGTAGTATCAAAAAGAAAGTTTCAACACTTTTTCCATATGAAAATTTAATCATAATTCTCGGTCGGACGCGTTGTATGCTTCCGAAAAATTCATTTGGTTTCTACGCTACACGGTCAAAACTTCTGCAAAATTTCAATTTTGCAAGTTAAACGCTTTCGTTTTTGTAAGAGATCGTATGATCTCGTCCATCTGTGAAGAATCTTCAAATAATGCAACTATTTCAAATACTACTCAAAATCAAATACTAGCGAAAATCAAAATTTTTTTACCGATTTCCTGAGTTATTTTTACAACAAGACCTTTCCTTATAAATGAATAGATGTTCATAAATATCGGCAAACCTCAAACCTGGATTAATGACAATATTCACATTTCTCAAGAATCTAAAATAGAAGCATGTAGTCATTATTGTGGATCCATGGCGCACTGTAAATACGTTTAACAGATTTTTCGTGGAAAATGTAACTCGACAGATGCTGATAATTGTGTAAATCATAGATGCGATTCACACAATAATGTTTCGTTAAAAGTGATTTTAATTTGGGAAGTTTCGAATTCGGAATTCGAGAATCACCGAAGAAGACCAAGAATTACTTAAACTTTTGGGCCAGCTTGTATATTACTTTTATAGTTGCATAACGTGTAACATTGAATTAGCTTGCCTATATTAAGTATATATGTGTGTAAGATTTATTTGACTTGATAAAAGGTAATCCGCAGTAAAATATAGGCGTAAATGTAAGAAATCTATACCTAGGTATCTATATGTATGTATATATACTTATATTACCTTTCAGTATGTTTAAGATAATCTATTGAATTATTACCGACGACCAAGTAGCACCATAAACTAATCCCATAATCCTAAATCCATCAAGTTTGTTTATCTTTGACGGTACATAACCGAGACTGGAAAAAATCCTACAAATAATTGCGACACAAATGATTGTAAATTTAATTTGTTAATTTTTATAAACTACGTCTTAGCTAATAAAACCGGGATTGCTGGTTTAGCGAACTGTATATATTTTTCAAATGTATACCGATCGCAAAAAACCATACACACAAAGAAGATTAAAATCAACAAAAACGTTGTTAAGATTGCCTGGATTATATGAACAACAAAATTGGCCGATTTCATAATTTCAATGCATGAAAGCAATTAAATTTTCATAAGAACTTATTACTATTATAAAGCGGAGTATTTTAGAAGGTGCAGCAGATGGATCAAAAGCGAACCAACTACAAGAGTGACTATTACCCCTGCTCACAAAAAAAGAATACTCGATTAAGCGGGTGCTCTTTACAACCGCGTTCGCGTATACGGGCGGGCACAGTTGGTTAAGTGGAATAAACTCCATTATAAAGAATGCAAAAGTGTTATTAAATTAATGCGTTAATTACACGGAAACAATTGCGAGAGTAAGAATGATCCCAGTTTCGCTTGTAGGCACACAAACGCACAGCGAAGGCCGAGTTGGAACATTAGAGAAAACAATTTCTAGCAATTATCTCACCAATTACGTTGCTTGTAAGGAACAGTAAATTCTTTACTTGCAACGTATACAGGGTGTTGAGAAATGGTATTTGGATGATTTGCCTAGTTATAGGTCTCATCAAAATAAATAAAAAAATCTTAGTAAACGTAGGTCCTAAAACCCGTCGTTTCGGGGGTAGGTGATTGATTTTACATTTTTTTCAACAAATTACTTGTTAAATTTGCTTGTTCGGGGGAAGTGAAGCATGACTAGATACACGATTGCAGAAATGGCAGACATTCACTTTATGTTGGTGCCGCTACTGGTAACGTTTGCGAAGCACTTCACCTTTACGCGGAAGCTTACTCCAAACGTAATTTGCCTAGTGATAAATTTTTTGCGTCAATGTCTATCGGAGGTGGATTCTTTAAAGCAAGTTAACACGATGCTGGTCGAGTTCGATCTGTTTGTACACATTCAGTAGAGAATGTTTTTGGAGAGGAATTGACGAAATTTCAGGTATTTGTGTTAGAAGCATCGCTACTACAGTAAATATCGGTCTGGCTCTAGTTTAAAGGATTTTATGCTAACAACAACGAATGCAAGCATTTAGCGCTCCTGGCTGTTTTTTGCTAAAGGTGTTTCGATGATTTACAGAAAATTTGCAGAAAATCCGATCTTTTCTGCTCGTGTTTTATTCAGAAACGAAGCTGCGTGTGCCAAAGACTAAGGATCGATTGATAGGACCAGTATTTCGTCCTAATCGCTTAACTGGTGTAACTTATCTGCACCTTTTTTTAACACCCTGTATAACCTGTTTTACAATAAAGAACATCTTTATTTATTGGAGATAAGAAATTTTAGATATGAGAAAAAGAGTAGCGTTTAGTTAACAGCTTTGACATTTACAAGTTTTAATAAGTACACATCGAAAAAATTGTTAAATCAGCAAAAACTTATTCTGATTTTTGGTTTGAATGAACAAAAATACTGGTCAGTTCAGCACGTTAACAACCGTGAGTACCGCGTCAAGGTACTCAGAAAAAAGTCTATACGCTTCCAGTTACAGCTTGTATCTCACGAAATGACTTTACATTTTGCAATGTTTAGCAGAACATGGACCTCACCAAGTCTCGCCCATCCTGTATTTATATACAATTTATGTCTGCTTGACGTGCTAGACCCAGACATATTTCCAGCGCGACAATTTTCATTTTTCCCTAATTTTCTAAATTAAATTTTGGCCTCTCTTCTTCTTCTTTACTTGGATATTTCCAAAGTTGGTTGGAACATTTGGAAAAGTATCAAATTTTTTGTAAAAAAGAGAAAAATAAGTAGCTGCATTTAAAAGAATAAAATTTTGATACTTTTTCCACTTAAAAGTTTGTTCTGCAAAATTTCAAAACACTTTCACAGCTATAAATGTTCATATGAGCTCGTCTATTGTCCAAACTTTTCAAAAATGTAAATATTTTAAATATTGTTAGAAATAGCAACAGAGTTGTTTTATTAAACATTAAAAATAGCTTGATTCGATAGGCTTTAAGTAGGCTTTAATAGGCTGTAAGTAGGCTTTAGTAAATTACCAAGTTTTCAAAATTTTGCAATATACACTCTTTCATATATCGGTCGATCCAGTTCCTCGTAAGACACCTATATATGCGTTATTCGCCGTTATTGTTTGTTGCATTGAAAACTGGCCCTTTTTGCGTGTATATAAGAGACAATAGCGGTACTAAGCTGGGACCTAGCGGAATCTCCAATGAAATTTCTTAGGTTTCAAATTTTTGATCGTCGAATTAAATTATTTAATGTTTAAAAATTACTTTTATAAAGTATGAATCGTTCTAGATTGACCTTTAAAACTATTCCAAACACAATAAAACCTAATTTATAAAAAGTCTCCATAAAACAGTTCAACGTATAATCCCATTATAATAGCATGAAAGTCAGTTTTAGGCGATATGCCATTTTTAACTGATGTAGGACGGATTTTATGCAGTTCTCCGCTTATATTCTTATTGATTTTATTTGTGTAAGTCGCCAAATCCGTGCAATAAAATTAATCTGAGAAAACACCGCATATTTTCATTACTATCCCCCTCATATACATTTCGCGGCCAGATTAATCGTATTCTAGCCTATCTAAACACTGCATAAAACTCCTAATCTCACAAACAAACAATTTAAATTATTGTTTGTACAAATGCGCTTAACACCACGCAATAATTTACCGATAAAGCAAATCTGAGTTGCAATCTATCTTTGAATTCGACGTGTCAAGCGAGAATTAGTGTTAAAACTTTGGAAGAAGCGAGAACAATTACGAAATCGGTCGTAGGTGGATTGATGGAATTGGCCGAACACAATCAATCTGAAAATTGGTCGCATTAAACGGATAATGCTGTGGGTATATTATCTTATTCGGCGATCCCTCATCACATAATCCCGATTGACATCTGGGATCGCACTTAAGAAACTTTCAGTAGACGCTGTATCCTCGCCTGGAGATTTTTATTCGCTCAGGTGTAAAGTCCACGCTATCGCTGAATTATACACACATTCCGATGTTTTAGGTTAATCGTTGGCAAATTTGTTTTGCGATAAAGACTGATGTCTCCGTCTAAAACTTGCCTTAACGAATTGGTTCTTATTTCGAAATGTTAAATTATTTTCTCTTCATTAACCAATATAACCAATTAACCAATGCAGTGGTAAGCAAATAATGCCGATGGTAGTATGAGAAGTACCCGCGCTTGTGTCAAAATTTGCATTAGCCACTGTAAGTACGTACGAATCTACGGTTGTCAATATTTCGAAGAGATTTATCAAGTAGTGTTATTTGGACAGCCGTTGAAACCACAGAGAAGATGGATGCAATTTATAAGAACTTTTGATGAGCGCAGTCGAACATCCAACGTCTTTGATGAGGGGTGGTCATATTGTTTAAGCGTTTCTGGAACATTATATGATTGTAGAAGAGACATGGATACATCACCATACTTCAGAAACCAAAGGTCAGTTAGCAAAATGGATTTTTCCCTGGGAACGTGCACCAAAGAAGGCAAAGACAATTAAAAAGTAAAAGATCCCACATAGCGAAGAAAAAGAATGTCTACCGCCATAATTATGCCCCTACCCACTCGTTGGTTGGTTTGCCACAGCAAACCTAGTCCAATTATGGTATGAATTCGACAGATTTGGCACCCGTTAGTTTCTTTCGTCTAGAGACACTTTTTTTTTGGCAGTAGTAAATGGTTCAGAAACATATCAGCCAACATCTCCAATTTTCTGTCACTTGAATTTTGGGTATCAGTAGTTGGCAGGGATCTCAATGCTGATGTGAAGGGTGTTATTGTTCAGATTCCTTGCAATGCCGCAAGTCTCACTGATATTGTCACAAACTTCTTATCGGCTTCATCAAACTAAAGTCAAAACATTTACCGATCTTTCTTTTTCAAAACAAAAAAAAATCTAAAAGATCATTCTATTCTACATATTGTTCAGGCGGACAAAAGTGGTTGCATTATAGCAATGGATAAAATACGGAAGAATCCATACTTTTGCTACAAGATTGAACAGTGATCCCTCTGACACTATTCCGAGAAAATATAATTAATTTCTTAAAAAACTGTAGCCAATAATTGTCAGATAAATAATTGTATCGATGGCGGTGGGGCGGTAGCTCGCCAAATCTCTGGCATTGTCGATATTGCATCCGGTGTACCGCAGGGCTCACTACTGTTTGTCATTTTTGTAAACGGTTTGTTTGCCGATGATACGAATATGGTGGTGACGGGCAATAACAGACACGAGCTTCTTGTGAATAGCAGGAATACTCTTCAAAAATTAATTAACGACAATAAAATGTTGATAAAACTAATATAATCTTCTTTAATACAGAGGACTATTTAGAAATTAGCTCTACGAAGGTCAGTTTCAAATAAATTGCTGGGACAAGAAACTAAAATGGGCTATCTGGAAACCATTGTTTCAAAATCGAAAAGCGCCCTTTCTGTACTAGCTAAGATGAAAACTCTGTGTGTAACGAAACTTTGAGGTATACATCGTACGTAGGTTAACTCTTATGTTCTGAATGGGCTTGTTTTTTGAGGAAATGAGACTAACTCAAAATCAGTTTTGCTTTTACAAAAAACGGGTTCTACGTATTATTAACATCTTACATTTCACCGTCTCATGCAGAGAACATTTTTAAGCTAGAGCATTCCTAAAACTAAACGTGTTTCGGGCTTAGATCGTGTCATATCGTTTTTTGTTAAATGAAAACTCGACATTTCGCCTACAATCATATGGGGCTTCTTCAGGAGAAGGAAAGCTCGTAGGCAATAGTTAGCCGGTAACTGCAGTCACTAGCAGTTGATTTTCGCCTCTGGCATGGTTCACATGCTAAGTTACCGTGATCAACTACTTCCCGCTCAGTTAGTTTCGTCTCTGGAGTGGTTTATACTTGGAGTTACCGTGCTAACTGTTGCCTACCAGCTTTCCCTCTCCTGCTGCATATGATTGTGGGCGAAACGAGTTTTCATTTAAGAAACGACATCACACGGTCCAAACCCGGAACACGTTTAGCTTTAACTGACTCTGCCAGTGGAAGCCTATGTTTTTATTTCAGAGCATTCCTACTATTTACAATTTGCATATATGAGCTGCAGCAAACTATTTTCGTGGGAATGAAAACTTTTTAATAAACGCTGAAGCTCACAAGAAATCTCAATATTGTGAGATCTGACAGGTTAAATTCCACAGCGTATCGTCAGTCTTATCTATATGTCCGCAGTAAATATACAATCGTTTGCATAACAACTTGAAATTATTGTCACGATGGGAGTTTAGATCCGGACTTAAACTGATGCTCTCACGAAAATGATTATACAGCATTGCAGAATTCTATCAATGTATGTACATTGTAATATATACAAACCAAATATTCCACCCCGTCCCATTATTAGTTTAGTTCCATTAGCTCAACTACATACAACCTTTCAAAATTTCTTATGTTAAGAGTAACAGATTCATTAGCAGAGATCACAGCAAGCGCAACCCGTTTCTGCAGGCTTATTAATAACTTCTTAGGAAAACACTGAACTTGATATTTTTGCTAACAACGCATATCAAACGTACTCTATTCCAATTTTTGTGATAGCTCGATTGTGTTTGTTAAATATTAAAAAATATCGTATACAGAAAACTTAACCAATCTCATTGTTCAGATTTTTAAACCATAAAGGTTAGACGTATATATTTTCATCATTAAGGATGCAACGTTTCAATACAGCAATTACGTTGTTTATAAAGTTTAAGAGTCAAAAGTCACAATGGCTTAAACATCGTCAGCTTAGGAGCTATTGTTGTTTTTGGCAAAAGGTCTTGTGCTTTATTGGTTTGAAACGTGATATTTCTATTCTCTGCTAAATAAATCAAATTTTTGCTCTATTTTGGTAGAGATAACATCTATATATGTACATCTATTGTGTGCACATAAAAATACCTTAGATTAATATGTTGTGCATCCAACCGTTTACATAACAAAATAAATAATGATATTTTGAAGGTGTTATAATGAAATTTTAATTTTAAACGCTTCAACTCGTTAACGATATCGTTTTAAAAATCTCGACGATATGGTCTCATTTTGGATATATATATTCCTTTATATACACGCGCACATAATTACGAAAAGCATACATTATCGTATTAAGACCTGTCAGCTTAATACGACATACATATAAGATAATCAAAATATAATGAATAAAATTACAGTGTACACAGCCAATAAATCATTCAATCCGATCGTCCATTTGTCATTCCGATAGCTAACGTCATTCTAAACGATTATCTGGTAATCTATTCTGGCTCTTCAGTATACCGTGCGCATTATACTAGGCATTACAATGCGAGTTTATCACCTAGTTTGATATTTTTTTAAATCAGAAATAAGTCTGGTTAAAGATAAAATTGTATTGATGTAGCTAACTATAAACCTTTGTAAACCTATGAAATCATTTACACTACTTTTGAAAGAGCATTTATAAATCTTTATTTTGGTATTACTCTCATGTGTTTCGTGTTGTTTGCATATTAATTTAATCCGATTAGTTTTGTGGGTTATCTTTTGCACATTTTAGCGCATTATATTTTATTTTCCTACATCTCTTATGAAGCTGCTCCTATAAATTGCGAATGAATTTTTGGAGGGTTAGAAATGTATTTACCTTCCGTCCACTGCTTACTTTTCTCGTAAGCCGTGGATATTTGCAGAGACACGCCAATATCTTTTGGCGCTGTCGTGCAAGATGCTAATTGGCGCCTTATGTGTATCAGGCCGAAATTACTTTGCCCATAGTTTGTTTTCACGGCTCAAATCAGTTAGACTCTTTGAGTATTTGTTATTTAAAAGAAGAAATAATTATGAAACTATAGAAAAAAACACATATATCATTAAACATTTTGAATGACCAATGAGTCATGATTGGACCTAAATTGTAAAAATAAAAGAAACTAGATGAAATGTAAATATTTAGCAATAAATCGAAAAAGCGGTGCGTTTATATTACAAAACAAGTTCTCAAATTATTAAAAATCAAAAAGTAAGGTATAATAAAAAAAATAATAAAAAATCTAAAATACTGTTAGATTGTTCTTCAGGCTTAAATGTCAACAGACTCCAAAGAAAAAAGAGGCAACCTTGAAGAAGCTGATGGTCTTTTTTAGCTTTTTTTGAAAAATTTATTAAGACAAATTTTACACTTATACACATGGCACATGTTTGTCTGAATGTCCTATGGGTCTTTATTTTATTTTGGTTTATCATTTGCTGTTTCTTAAGGTTCTAGGTTCCTCCTTCTTACGTCTTCCTAATTGATCTTATGCACCCTTTCTGAATATTTTCTATTGTTTGCGTCTATCACGACGTCTCGTTTTATACTTTGGTGTTTGTTGCTGCATTTTTAAAGCATTAAAAGGGTTCTAGAAGGTTATTCCTCCCGGTTTCAACGGTTCTTTTCTAGAAGGTTTTATCGTCGTTTCCCATCATTCTTTGCATGTTTTTCATAAATTTTCCTGTTGTAGCGTTGTGCGGTACTTAACATTGATGAGTTTTATTTGAGCTATCGTAAAATTAAGAAACGGGCGTTCGGTGTTGTTGACTGGGGATTTCCTCTTTATAATTTGGGAAATTAGTTTTGGGTTTACCCCTTTTTATATACAATAGGTTTAATAAATACAGGCTTCAACTAGTCAGACAAGTTTTCCAGTTTAAGTTTGTTAAAACTATATAATTAGAATTTGTAGTCGACTAGGAAATCATTCGGTTGTCTTGTGAGCTTATGTATCTATTTTGTGTAAGCGTTATCTACGATGCAAGGATTTTTGAGGCAAACCCTTATCTTTTCATCTGCAGTATATGGCTTTTTTACTCCTGTGCGTGATGCACTAACGTTGTCTTGTATGCGTTACTTCAGGGGTTCTTTTTCCTAATACTTGTATGTATCCTTTTGATTTTTGCGATTGATTATCCCGTGAGGCCATCACTAACTGCACCTTACCATTCAGTGCTGTAACTAAGCCAATACAACTAATGGCATTGGCGACCCAAGCTTACTTCTTAAAACAGAGTTTAAGAACAAAAGACAAAGAGTCGTTAAAAAACGGCAAACTTGCAAAGGATCATCGTTTTAATAGTCCCGAAAAACATTTCAAACAAACACATTTAATACAACAATAGGTATAGTGCAGTTTCAATTAAAGTTAAATCTAAAGGAAATCAAAGCATATTAAATAATGTTACATTTTTGAGTCCTGCAAAATAAATTATAAATTTTTAAAGGAGAGGGGATTGAAAAATCTGGTAACAAAATTCAGAGAGATATAAAAAAATTTTTCTGAAAATTTAGATGCATAACTGATCTTCTTAAAACTACTGGAGAACTGGCAGAAATTGCGATAATTACATATAAAGACATGAGCACAAGTTAGCCAGATGTTTGCATTTTCAAAATTAAAATTAATAATAAAGTATGTGCGTAATTCTATCTCTATTTGGATTGGGTATTTTGAACAATGAACCCGAGACAGCCGAAAAAATAAAAATGCAACACTACATTTTTTATAATTTGTAGTGACGCCATTCCTACCGTTTATATGTTTGGTTATAAAAGATTACATTCCATGAGATCATGTCGTTTAGAGTTATTCTTATTGGATGTCGCGTGGGATTACATCATTTGTGACCCGTCGAGAGAGATAATCAGTTACAAACAAAAGGAAATCCAGAAAAGGGCAACTACTAGGAAAAAGAAGAAAAGGTTGGCTACGTCGCTGAATCATTGGACAGACTAAAGAATATGTCCAGGAGAAAAAAGAAAGCAAGCCACAAATACACGTGATAGTGATCACATGTATGATAAATTATAAGTAAAATCGAATTGGAATCTCTGAGCATTTGTAATTCTCAGATTTCGCACACGGTATGCACATACCTTGTATGTAAACGTCTCAACGTTTCGATCGCTCGATAGAGTACATAGCCGGAGCATGCAGATGTAAGATAAATGTTTTAGCAACGATACACGGGCATATTTTTTTCATGAATTCGACGAACCTTTGAACACATTTCGCGGAACGCAATTACATACTCTACATTCTCCGTAAAATCTAAGGTCTACTTAATTCCCAGCGAAGATATTTCTGTACGATATAGCTTTTTTATCTGAACCGATTGGCTTAATTTATTGATTTATTTTTGCAACATCAAGAGATGTAACAAATGTTTCACGATCGATGTTTTATCGTGCGATTTCTATCTTTGGGAAGAGGATTTGCTATTTATGTTTACCTATCTTTTATACATGCAGATATTAAAACAAATGGAAGAATAACGATTATCTGGGAATGTAGGGAACCCAAACACTTACATTCACACGAAACAGCTAACACGATATTGAGTTGTTATCAAATGTATTTAGACAATATTTTCACACAATTATCTTAACAACACGATCACGCTCGGATATACGTGAATATACACGCGAATAAATACGTGTTTTCTATCAGAAATGTTTTAATAAATATTATGACGTCACGGATAATCAGTTAAAATTCGCAGTTTTCATATATTTTTTGAATAATACAATTATATTAAAAAGACGTTGTTTTAATTTCTATTCACTACATTAAAGCTTCTTTCATAATTTTCAACACCTACCTCACATCAATCTTTCAGAAGATATTCAAATAGAACTCTCAATCGATACGGTGAGAACGCAAAAGGCGAAGAAGGAAATCTGGGAGATAAAAGAGGGATCTGCACCACCGACATGGCGTACACGTCTAGTGGGATAAGTGAACTGTTCTGCTCGGTACACTTTATTAGTGACGACGAGCACTTGTCGGAGAGCTCCGTGCGAAAGTGCAACTGTAAGTTCGAATAGGCGAAAGGTAAATAGCGCGTCAATTACATGGCCAGCGCCTTCATCTGCAAACAACTGCGCTGATAGAGTGGTGCCCCTTAGGCAGTGTCGTTCGTGTCGCCTGTCGCGTTCAAGCTCTTTACACACACACACACATACATGTAACGTTTTATTCCGCGAATTCTAGCAGGAGTGTACAGGGTGGATTTGAAACTAGGTACAAGGTAGAAAGATGATAATCGAAGAGTTCGTACGTAAATTTTCCACCCACAATATAAACACCATGTATTAGCATAGCTTACTACCACACACATATCTTGAAAGATATAATAATAATAATAACCATTTGTTGTTCTGTACATCATGAAGTAAAGATTTCGTTTCCAAAAGTATCCGGATTAGTTAAAATTAACTATTTTACCTTTGGATTCACAAAAGACATGTAAAAATAGTTAATACTTAAGTCAGAGATACATTTTAACCCATCCATTTACCCATTAAAATCAACCTACACAGGGGGAGTCACAACAGGCCCGGAAGGTTTTATCTTTCTGGATAGACGTTTTCTCCATGTTGTAAAGTCCAATTAGAAAAAAGTTTACAGTAATATTGTTTGTTACAATAATTTCAAATTACCTTTAATAAAACGCGTAATATTTGATCCCAACAAAATATTTCTTATTGCGTATCTAAATTTATCGCCCTGTATATTTGCTCTTCGCACTGCACTTTTTCATAAGCTTCTATCTACCTGTCCGGCAACGAGCATATTGGGAACGCCGACTGAGAGCGTGTTTATAAGCACTCGTGGTAGACAATAAGTTTAGTCCGGATTCCATGCCTCGCAGCTAACGTTGGCTGGCTAGATTATCCGTGTGAATAATTACGAGTATTCTGGCGGATAATCTGTGTGATGAGACGGCTGTATCGTCGATTTCCCGCAGCTTTTTCCCCTATTATTGAGGTTTAGATCGTTATTGCCCGCGCACAATTGGATAGCTCACTACGAAATTGATACAAGAACTGTTAGAAAGGCCTAAATAAGTATTAAGTCAACATGAAAAATCATGCTTGTTTAAATAAATATATTTAAATAAATAAAATTATGGTTTACTAGAGTAAAAGGTACCAGAAACATATTGCCATATGTATGTGTCTTGTCATTACAAGGGTAGTCTCAAAAGTTTTAAACCTCAACATCAATATGGCGCTACTGGTCAAAAATATTTTGGTAATATAATTGCGCATGTGTTGAAAGGTGCCTTTGAAAGTTTCAGTCATTTATGTCAGTCCATGTTAGTTGATTTTAAGCGTCGTCGCACCAGTTTGGTTAACGATGAAGGTTCGGGATGTCCAAAAACTGCGGCTACTAAGTGTTCGTCATAATATTGATTGAAGGTTTGATCATGAAAAAGCCAGCCGTGTTCGCTCACTCAGAACCAAAAAGGCACCAAATGAACGTTTCCAAAGCCCTATTGAAGCGAAATAATTCTAGCTTTAGGCGACGAATTATAACTGTTGATGAAATCTTGGTACAGCGGTACACTCTCTGGTGAATCGGCTCCGAAAAAAGTGAAGATTTTGTTAATTGAGTATTGAAAAAATGTAAAAGAACAACAATGGCATACTTGATAAGCTGAAGGCTGAAATTGTGGGAAAGGTTTTTGTTGCACCAAGACAAAGTACCTTCTCATATTTTAGTCATCAGGATGACAACAAATTCGCTCTATTCAACAAATCCGGCCACCAGCGACTTATTTTCTGTTTCCTAAGCTCAAAGTTTCGCTCGGAGGATAGAGAGCCATCACATTCGTAAGCGCCTATTTTGCAGAACAAGACGTCAGTTACTATATGGACAGATTAAAGAGATGGTGGCATCGCTGGGAAAAGTACATAGACATACAAGGAAACATGTTGAGAAATAAAACTGAATTCGACAAAGAAAATACTTGTTCTTGTGTTAGGCTGGACATTTTTCAAATTACCCGCGTATTGCCTAACTGTGAGTCAAAATTTGACAAATTAAAAAGAATAAATTATTCATAAGGATTAAACAGACGTATGCTGTTAATTCAGCTAGATGATGGGCACGATAAAGTAGAAACGTTATGTAAGCAGTACAGATTTTATTTTGGTTTATGAGATCTCAATCTTTATAATTAATAATTTCAAGAAGAGTGCGTTGAGATTAGAAGGATTTTATCCAGTAGAATTGAAGTTATCTCGTTACAGCAATCTGTGCATGGATATTTCTCAGTATCGAACAATTTATCCTGTTCACTTGCTAAGTTTAAAGAATAATGGGATAATGGAGTAATCTGTGACCGGTAGAAATATTTTCTTTATATATATTGCGTAGTAGTAGCGAATATTGACAATGACTTTTAAATTACGGACAAAAATTATTAAAATACTTGGTCTGTTAGAATTCTTGTTCTCATTTACAAATAACCCCACAAAAATAAATCCAGTGGACATAGATCAGGTGAACGAGCTGGCCATTCAATTATTTCCCGTCGCCCTACCTATCTATTACGGAAAGTATTGTAAGAAATGTTCGAACATTAACATCAAAATGCGATAGAGCTTCCATCGTAAAAGATTTTTGTTCAAAGATTAGTTTAGTTCAAAGATAGATAGTATTTTCTTAAGCTTGAGGTCTACAATGAGCACTAGAGTGTCCCTTATTTGCGAAGGTGGTTTTTCAAAAACGCACGCCCTTTATTTGTTTTCCTTTTGTTAATAGAAGTTTAAGCGCAAAATAAGAAAACAATCAAAGTTACTCACTCGTGCCGCACCACCTTTTGCTAAATGGATACGTGGAAAATATCGACCCGGTCCATTTTTTAAATGCACTAATTGATTCAAATTCTTCTGAATACAAAAAATGAGGTTTTAGAATTTGCGCGAGAGAGATTGCAACTTCCATACAGAGGTGATCGAGAATTGCATCAATTAGTTATTATATTCTTGGGTGGAAATGTCGGTGGAATACAAATTTAAAATTAAACCTCCTGGTGCCATGTATTAAGCCAGTTGGATGAGTCGTGCTTAAAAAAAAGCTTAACAATATTTTATTTCAGCAAAACTGTAATTTCTTTGAGTGTAGTTAATAACACAGATGAACGATGCATTAGATTGATAAAAGGTTTTCGTGGGTTTGCAATAAAACATGCAGCCCATAAGGAATTTGTTTTGCGTTGCGTCCAAGAGCACCATCGTACCTTTGGTCTTTTACATTTTAAATAGATTTATCCTGTTTTTGAAATTTAGACGATCTGCGGCACGGCTAAATATTTTTCGATAATTCTAAAATTATCCAAGAAGACATTGCCTGACAAAAAGAAAAAAATTGACGGTGTACGATACAAAATGTAAAAAAAAGAAAAAAAAATAAGTTCACATTTTCAGCTATCTGAATCTTGAAATGGATGCTGTCTATTAAGACGTTCTTCGTTAAAAAATTGGCGTAAAGTTCGAATTTTTAGCCTGCCATCGTATCCAGCCATCATCAATACTTCTTTCTTTTTCAATCAAACGAACCATTTTATTTTACAATGCGTTAGCTAAACGCGTTACGGCAATTAATCTAATAAAACTTAAAAAAAAAACACGTTTATTTTAAATGGAACATCCTTTGTACATATTTACATTAATTTGTAATGTGGGTTGACTCTAATTAATACCAATTTTTGGAATCGCTCGCTTCTTGACAAATTAAAGCTCACATCAGTTTATTGCGAGATGCAATCTTGAAATGCATTCTTTTAAGAAAATATATTATACAGGTTAATATATTATACAGGTTATCAGAAAAGTGCTACGTGTATTAACTTCATTTTAACGAATGAAACACTTTGTATATTTACACATATTTATACGATTAATTCTAATATTTTTTTTTATAAAGCACGCTTTATATCTATCTTCAACGGTTTTCGAAATATTGACATCTAAGTTTCTAAATTGTTGTTAACTGATAAGTTGTTGTTGTTTGAAATATTTCCAATTATGAATTTATCAACCAGTTAACATTAAATAAATATCAATAAATCAGCAATCAAATTTGAATTTTGTTGTTATGTTATCACATCCAAATTGTACTTCGCTGAGAGGTACATCGAAATGTTGATTATGTTGGATTGCGAAGATAAAAGTAGAAGTCATAGATAAGTCGGTAATTGTAATTAAGCATGTTCAATAGTAAGTGGTCCGTTTATCAGTTAATCGATAGTGTCGTGGGTAAATGGAGAACTATCCGTAGTGTTAAAGATACTGCTAAAGATAGTGTTAAAAGTCATCGTCCTGGTGTGCCCGAAGAAATGAAATTAAACAGCAAGGAAAATGCTCATATCTCTGCGCCCAAATTGAACCTGACAGCAATTATCATAACAAAATTAAACTGAAAAAGAAATCAGGCAATCCATGCAAGGGAATACTTCCGTGGCGATGGATAGGTAGACGAGAGATAATAGTGTGGCCACCCAAATCGCACGATTTCAATCCCCTGAACTTGTTTTTTGTGAGGCAAAAAATTTAGTTTACAAATCTAATCGATAGATATACTTAAAAAGTCCATTCGACGAATAATATTTGAAAAAACACTTTAAGCATCTTACAAATTATTAAGTGATCAAGTTCGTGCGGTTTTTGTATAAATCAGATTACCATTAATATACTGTAACTTGTTAATCGATAGCACGTGATTGTTACCTAATATTAATCCTCCTTTAATTCGATACATACACCTTTTGTGCATTCGATTGATTGAGTAATCAAACGGCACAGAAGTGGTTCAAGAAATTTTTTTGAGGAGAATTGATCTTGCCAACGAAGCATGCTCTGGGTGATCTAACATCATTAACAACGAAGGTATTCTACAGGTTGTGGAGGCAAATTTCGGTACCAACGCGTTTGGAGATTGCAGAAAGGTTCAACATGACCGAGACTATTCGCTTGCACGTATACCAGTTAGCAAAGACGTGGAAGTTAAGGAAATGGGTCCCACATGATCTGTCTGGCGGTTACAAATTCAGCCGTCTCACCATTTGTTCGGCAAATATTTCTCGCAACAATATGGAGCTTTTTTTAGTCGGTTTTAACTTATTCTTATCATTGGTTGTCGCCATGTGATCCACTCCCAAGTTTTCCTTGCGCTCAAAAAGCTTTTATTGTGTAACAGCCAGAATTGTCCACTTCGAGTTTTTGAAAACGGGTCAAATCATCACTCCCCGCTTGTATTGTGAACAGCTTCAGCGTGTCATCCAATTCTTTGATCAATAGAAAGAAAGTGCTATTCCTACAGGACAATGCCAGACCTCATACCACAAAAGTGACTCAGGGAAAGATTCTGAAATTGGCTAGGAAACGTTACCACACCCTCATTATTCTCCTGAGATTTCGCTAAGTAATGTCTTGATAACATTGATGTAATAAATGCAATCCGACAATTTTTTGGCAAAATCATTGACTATATTTACTGGCAATTACTTCGATGAATAATTATGTATTATTGTTTCTTAATAAATAATTATTTTATCATGAAAAACAGCACAACTTATTTAGTTAACTGATTATCTCCTTTCATCAGTACTTGCCTATCTTGTTTTCAAAGATTTAATGTGTTAATATGTCGAAAAATATTGAAAATCGGTATAAACCATGTTATAAGAAAAATATTTAGAATTAGTTGCAAAATCTAAAAATGTAAAAGTATACGAACTTCTTCATTAAAAGAATTGCAATTGGTACACCTAGCACTTTTTTGACCAACCCGGTAAATATATATATTTTTTAAGTACATCTCAAGAAAATAAAATCGACGGTTTCAAACTTGATCAAGTCGGTATTCCGTACACAAGGCTGATCCGTTTCGTTATCATAACCTTGTCTACTTTGATAAGCTATGTTCATTGGTAATTACATTAAACTCTATTCAGTAATAATACTTTGCTAATACTCAAAAATCATTAGATCCATCTTATTTAGTAGAACCATCAAAATGTGTTTATACTTTCCACAATTTAAATTTAAAACGTTAAAGCAATCCCTTTATATTACATATGTATCTCGAAAAGGGCGAATTAGTTCACATAGAATTCTCAGCTCTCCGCCTGTAGACGAGAACAAAATGTAATTACATGCCGTGCAATACGTCGTAAGTAGCTTACGAGTTGTGTAAATAGACAGGACACGGTTCACGTGCGGCGGTCTACGATGACATCCTCTTCAAGCTTCGACACCCTCGGGGATTTCACATGGGCGAAGACAATTCGGAAAGAGCTCTTCAAGCGACGCTAATATCGCAGAGTCAGAAAAGCGGTGGGCTATCAGCTTTTCTGCAAACTATGTTGATTACAGCGATAGGCAAATGGATAGAAGAGGGGCTATGCGCTTATGTAAACGAAACTCGATTAATAGAGTTTGAATGTAGATGAGAGTTGTTGTTGACCCAGACTCGTTAAATCGGTATTTGACTATATAGAATTGCAGCTGATAACTTTTTAGGACGAATACGCTATTGTTTATCGATTTGGTAGCACTGCGAACTATACAAATGGTGTTATTATGACATTTGTTTGAATGGCTTACTTCTTGCTGGCATACGCAGATGACCTAAAAATATAGACGTAACTGCAGATCAATCTCACAGTTAATGATGAGTGGTGTAAATAGAATAGGACTTCCTTGAATATCGCGTAGTGTTCAGTTGTATTCAATTGTGGCATTCTTGGCTTGACTTGGGGTTTGGATAACGATTTCACGGGCAACGATTATTGGCCCATTATTTTTTCATCAAATGGTAAACGCAGAAAGATATCGTGGTAACTTATTGCAACTTTTTGCACGATAATGGACTAAGGGATTGAAATTTCCAGTAAGACAATGGCATAGCTCAAAAAACGTTATAAACAATGAATCTGCCGCATGAATGTTTTGGTAACCGTGTAAATTTTCCCCCAGGTTCTCCCTATTTAATTATTTTACATTACACTCCCCGACAAAAACTTGACGCAGTAAGATGTTTTACGGGTTTTAAGGGTTACAACACTTCTTTGCGAAACTAGCAAGATATCTAATTAAGTTTTTATTCATAAAAGTAAAATAAACTTAAAAATATTTCCTCCAGTAATATATGAACTAAATAATAAATTATTACTCCAATGTTTAAACAATTCCTGCGACAAAAATTTAGACGCTCTGCTGCAAATGTAAAACAAAAATCAACAAATGAGTGATCAGTAATACGTAGATCCTCCATTGTTCTTAATCACTTCCAATAGTCTGTTATTAATAGATTTATATAAATTTAACACATAATTTTGAGGGATATTCTGCCATTCAGTTACTATTGAAGTTTTCAGTTCCCGTACCGTGAAATATTGACGGCCTCCGCCATAAACGCGACGTGCCAATTCACCCCACGTGTTTTCAATAATGTTTAAGTCTGGTGACGGTGCCACTGTAAAGTTTTAATCTTTTTCTATTTAAACCATTCAGTAATGGTTTTCGCTTTATGAATTGGCGCGTTATCTTGCTAAAAAACAAAATTGTGCCCGGCCCATTGGTTTCCAAATCGTAGAAGATTGTCACGCAATAAGTCTTTATACGTCACAGATGTCATTTTGTTTGTACAAAACACTATCCCACTTTTATCGCGAAATCCAATCGTTGCCCATATCATCACAGATCCACCCCCTAATTGTCTGGCCATTTTCACTTTTGGTTCCTTTCTCAGATCATGATAATAATGCGAGTACCCATCCGGTCCGTCCAAATTAAAACGTTTCTCATCGGAAAATATAACTTTTTCCCATTGTTTCTTCCAGGATACGTGTTCTTCAGCAAATCTCAACCTCGCTTCTTTGTGTTTCGCCGAAAGTGGCAGTTTTCTCAACATTTTCTTCCGTGATATTACCGGTGACGCCTTTAAAATCCTTTGAACATTACGCACGTGCGTTTGTACCCCCGCCTGTCCTGCAATAACCCTCGCCGACGCAGAAGAATTGGATGCATACCGCAATATCATGCGTTTATCCCGCTCACTTACAGCTTTCGGTCGCCCCTGTCCTTTTGGTTCGCCGTAATTTTCCGGATCTTTTAGGAAATTTCTAACGCAATGATCGCTTCTTCGTAACCGACGAGCAATTTCCTTCTTACTAACACCATCCTAGTGCCAGGCTAGAACTTTACCCGTTTCTGTCAAGGATAATTGCTTTCTTCTACCCATATTGCAAACACTTTATAAAATATAATTTCTCGTGGTGAAACGTGTACACTTTACCAGCACAACCACTGCATAGAAAGAGAGGTATCAAATTAAAACATTTCCCTTCAATTAATGTAATAAATGCACAGGGTCTAAATTTTTGTCGCATTTAAAATTCCTATTTTGATCTGGGAAAATCTCAATTACCCCTCATAAAGCAATAAATACGCAGAAATATCTATAAATGGACTATTTACATAACAAGTATTAATAACCCTCATTTACATTTTATATAATGTCTATAATCTTTGCTTCGTAAATAGAAACGATACCGCGTCTATGTTTTTGTCGGGTAGTGTATTTTATTTTTTCTCAGATAAAAATTATAGTTTTTAAAAATGCACCACACGCAATCTGAGAACCTACCGAAGCAATTCAAAATGTTTGTGACACGATAAGACGTCAATAACGCATTTAACAACATGCCAGGACGAGCAAGGATCTGTATTGAACCCGAAGGAAATCACTTTGCGCATTTACTAGATTACCACATTAGCCATTTACGCTTAAAACAGGAACTGATTTGTCAAATATGTTCAAATTTGATGTTTCAATTGTGTGGAAGGTATAAATAATCTTAATTGAAAAGCCAATGCCAGCTAATGCTGTGTTCGACGGTTCCGTTAACAAAAAATTCGGTTTATATTCATTTAATCAAAGAAAATGTTTTTCAGGGAGTTTATAATAATTAAAACATTATTATTATATGAAAAACTTGAATTTATTAAAAATTCAACTTCAAATGATGTACGGTCTTAGCCATCTTACAAGCACATTTACCCCTAATTCTAACACATCCGCTTTTCCCTTTCTAGTGACGATTTCTCCGTCACTGGTAACTACAACGATTTGTGGCTCGTGGGTTATATTGTACCGCAGATGCAGCTCCATAATGGTATTCTCTTTTGCCGGTATCGCGTACCAACCGTGATGTTCCTTGTAAAAATGATCTTTCATTATGTCTTTGTTGGTATCGGATGGGACGTAGATAATCTCCATTGGCATTCGATGTTTCTTCACCATCTAAAACGGATTTTTCGTTAAGTTAATGTCACGACCATTAGAGCAGAAACAAGTGGTGGAATACCAGTCAAAATCTACAAGCGTGTGTGCTTCTAGTAATGCCTAATAGAAAAAAGGTTTATATACTGGCGTTTCTCAAAAGTTGGTTATTTGGCGCAATATTTTGCAGTAAATACTATGAATATCTTATCCCATGCTTTTCATTTAATTCTATTTTCGCGATCGTGAGTTCGGTTATTCCCTAATATTTGTACCTCATAAATCCTTTTCAATCTAGGTAGCATTTCGTTTCCGGGTTCACATTCGGTAGACGAAAAAAAATATACTAACACATCCTTACGACGCAGTACCCTTTCTTTCTTTATTAGACCTCCTGTGCAATTCATTAGATACTCTAAAGACATAAGATCGTCCATATTCTTCCGGTGTAACAAACAGCAAAAAAGAAAAGAAAACAAACACACGTAGAAGCTATGTAAAACAAAGATTTTATATATGTCACATGGTCGCACTTTTCCTATCAAATAATTTTGACAATTTTGACAAAAAAAGTTATACTACTTTTAGTTCGTCAACCAATTTCTTGATGTTTGCGATCCTGCAGTGCATATCATAGGTGCCAATATTGGCACAATATTGGTTAACAATTTTTGTTTGTCACAGAAGTCACTAGGTATTAGGTGACAGTTATTTTTATATAATTTCATCTTTTGGCAGAAGTTGTTGGATGTAAGGAACTAAGTAAAATAAACGATGTGAGCAGTTTCTACTTTTAATCTATTGCTGCCATATTAAATGAGAACTCGTGAAAGATGTTAAAAGAATAGTACAAGAATAGTAAACAATATAATCGGGTCTACCTTGTCGTTGTATTAACTTAGTCTCACTCCAAAAATAAGTTAATGCAAGTGGCAGACGTTGTTCCTACTGCATTTAAGAATAGTTATTTTCTTTCCAATTATTACGATATTAAAAGGAGTCATTCCTTCAACAGGTAGATTGCGTTGATTATTTACCTTACTTTTGCCATCTTGATAGTGCCGTATTAAAAAGGTGTGATATTGTAAATGTTAAGCCTAATGGTTTTAATAATGATAAAAAGCATAAAAATAAGAAAGGCACGCTGATTTTTGGAAGGCGCAAGTTTTGTAGCTCACTATACAAAGAATTTCCTGATTCAGTAAATGTTCGGATATCTTCTTCAAAGTTTCGCAAGAGGTTCAGAATGAATCTTTATTCATGCCGTAAACTTCGTGTTTCAACAGCTTTTTGGAAATTCATCTTCAAAGGTATTGTAAGAATTCTGCCAATTTTTTAAGTTAGAAACATGGAAATTGTTATTTATGCTTAAAAATAAAAAAAAACTATTTTAGTGTTTTTGGAAAATCAGGGGCTAAAATCGGTGGCAGTATTGAAATTCTAGAATCTTAAAAAAAAACAGAATTAAGAGGATAAATTGGGGGGTAGACAATTTTTCATGCGCGGCTTCCGAAATTCGATAGTATTTCTTTGTTTAAAACCAGGAGCCTTAGTACCAAATTTCATTTTTCTAAATTAAAAAATTACGAGAGCTCCAAGCGAACGTCTCCTATTCCACAGTTTTAATGGATAAATTTCTAAAAAAATACAGCGTGCCGAGACAAGAGAGGAACCTACTGTTTAAATTTTGTATTTGTGATTTCAATAGTTTCGGCTCTGCATTGATGAGTCAGGCAACCAGCGCTTCTCTCTTTGTAAGTGGTGATGTTTTTATAATATCGGATGAAGAATCCGGCATACGTGAAACAACAGATAGTGAAGATGAAAGTGGGGGAGAAATAAAACCTAATAAATTAAGAATAGAAAAAATTGGAATATTTGTTTTCTAAATTAAACCGTTAATCAGGAACCTCCATGTCTGCCTCCTTTTGTATATTTTTCTAACGACTCCACTGAAGATAAAAATGGTAAGAACACCACGCTGAAATGATTGATTTAAGGGTATTCTTTTTTCATGTTTGTATTTCTTATTGTAAAAAATACAGCAATTTGGAAGCCTTCCATACATTTGTGATTTGTATAATGCCTTTAATACAAACATAACTTACGACAGTTGTTTTTTTTGCAATTTCAAAATTCATTAAAAAAATCAGCCCTGCTTAAGCTCAGTTCTCGCCACATAGATGTGGACTATATTACAGATTACTATCAATGACGCCGAAACCATACTTATAAAAACAAAACACTGTAGCCTTAACTTTCCTATTGTTGAATGTCTGTTTGAACATTTTCGGTTTCTTTGGTGAGTTTGAGTGCTGTTGTGACTGTTGTTTCGTTTCGGAGGTGCAATATTGACTCCAAGTCTCACCTCCAGTCACAATTGATTTCAAAAAATGTTCACCTTCAACATCATAACGGGTGAGAAACATCAGCGTTAATCCCATTCAGCCTACTTTGTGGTCATCAGACATCATTAGAACCCATCGAGCGCACAGGTTTTTGTAGCGTAGATGTTCCGTTACAATTGTGTACACAGTTGATCTTGAAACTTCAGGAAATTCCACAACTCACTGATGGTAAACCTCAGTTTTTTTCGAACCATTTTGTCAACTCGTTGAACAGTGATTTTGATGTAACAGTCTTGCGTCCTTGTCCCCCTTCATCGTGGACATCGGCTCGGCCTTCTTTAAACTTCCTACACCATTCACGCACAACACCATTCGCGATAAAGTTTTCGCCGTATACTCGGGTCATTCTTCGATGAATTTCACTGGCACTAGTCTCTTCTGCTTGAAGGAATCGAATTACACTATGCAACTCGCACTTGGCGGGAGAACCAATTGTAGCAGCCATGTTTACGTGCCTGCAACTCAGCTGAAAATGGTGTCTGCAAGCTAGCTTTAACTCAACTTTTTTCTGATATCTGCTCCCTATCGCGGAAATATGATGCAACCCACTATGTCTTTGATTTTTTTTTGCTTTATGCATATTACAGATATTCTCGAACGATGTCTATGAGATTTCTTCGACTTTATTTATTTGACTGTCAAAGTTATTGTCTTTCATAAGTTCCTTTATCTGCGGCCCTATGAAGATCCCCTGTTTTTTGTTTGAAATAAGGAAATAATATTAACTTTGTTCGCTAATAAATTTCTTTCTAATTCTACTAAATGGAAATATTAATATACATATTAAGCAATGGCATTGGCATATCATGTTCTCAATATCTTAGGACCAAACATAACAAATCCTTCAAAAATCGCATAGCGTTCTTAGTATTAAATTCGATAAAATGCAATGTGAATAGACGTAAAATGCTTATATCGTATTATTTTTAAAGGGAAGCGTTATCGTATAAAAATATATGGCTTGATTGTAAATATATGGCCTATTTTAAGCCCGTATGCAGCGAAATCTTTTGAGTATCGAAGAGTTAAAATCTCACCTTGCGGATTAGCTTGATTGACAGTTCAATAAACAAACACTAATTCTTTAACCCGAGTTTTCGAAAGTATTTTAGTTTTCTGAGATAACTACAAGCGTATAGAGCGTAATACCCTTTGGATTTTCCTCACTTGATTTCAATAAATCAGTTTCGCCTATAGAACACATCGATGATAGTTTGAACTTCAAATCTAGATAATTAATACCATTTACAGTTTATTCATTATCTTTCTTCCATGATGTGAACAGCCTTTTCCAATTGATCTTTTTGAATATCCCCAAGTATGTGGAAATTTTACTCTGATTAAAGGGATAACATTCGTCCAAATCCAGGTGAAATTTCATCTAATTTGGCAGAAAACAGAAAGCGAGGTAATTTTACTTTAAAGTGCAACATTATCAGATACACACCGCTTTATAGCAAGGTGGTTCTGCTCATCAAAAATATTCTGGTGCATGCGTTGAGAGGCGTTATCTGTAATCATCTCGAAAAAATTTATTGGTTACATATTGATGTAGATGTAAGATTTGGGCAGAAGAAAGCTAACCGCGTTGGATGTTGGGCTTTCTTACTCAGGATGAGAAATTCATTCGAATGAACGTTTCCGTAGACCCATTGAAACGGTGTAAGCGAAATAAGATAATGTAGATGAAACTTAGATACACCAGTACATTCTCCAATTTATGGCATGATCAAAACAGTGGAGAATTTGCTCCGAAAAAGGCGAAGACTGTTGGGAAAGTGATGGCGACTGTTTTTTGGAATCGGCATAGAGTTGTGAGAAAGGATAAATAATAACGGGGACATACTACACATCATTATTTGATAAATTGAAGGCAGAAATTGCGGAGAAGCGATGGCATTTGAAGAAAAGGCAAGTCTTGGAGGAAGACTCTCACACTTCAGTCATCGCTTTATCATCAAAAAACAATAAAACGGTGTTTTATTGTTTTTTGGGTTTTTAGATCTTTAATAAAGAAAACAAAAAGCTTCTTTTTCTTGGACTTTTTACTTTGCCTAGTTTCGTTGTACCATTTTCGTCGATGGTGGTGGTACGCCGAAGCGTCCAGGGAAAAGAGACTTTTTGTTTTCTTTGCCGAAAACCTGAAAATTCGCAGAAAATAAAACATTGGAAAATTACAAATTTAAGGTAGGAAATATAAAAAATAAACGCTTTTTAACAGTACCACAACACAATATGTACTATCTTTACTACGAGAAGAAGTCAAAACCTTAGAAATACAGACTTTTGCGTTACATACACCGACCTTTTACACCAATACTGTTCAAGTTTACACCAACTCCTTTTACAATATTTTAAATAACATATTTGATCGAATAATACCCAAGCAAAAGTGTAAACCAACGCATAGTTATTCTCCTTGGTAGAATATTGAGCTAATCTGACTGTTTTGAATGAAAAATAGCTCTCGTAAAACCTACACAAAATTTAAAACTGCTTTCTATTATCAAGAACTGCTCGAGTGAATCTTGTTCTGGAAGCCCAAATGACATATGCAACCGCAATATGGTCGTATTTTCAAATGAAGAGTCTGACCGCATTACAAATAACGCAGTTAAAACCTTCATTTCGTACAATTAACATGAATTTATGAGCAAACGCTCTACAGTTACTAACTTAAGCTGTTTTGCTCAGTTTCTATCCTTGACAGACAAAGCCAACATTTGCTGGTTAGATCTTTTTTAATTGGGAGGAAACGAGAGAAGTAAGATCTATTGAAGACTGTATTAAACTACTAAAAGATGTATCAGCAGTTCATGATTGATCAATTTGCAACTCAACATTAAGAAATGTAATACTGTGTCATATACGAGAAGCAACAAGTCTAAAAATTTTACGTACACGTTAAATGGTGAAGATTTCCAACATTTTCAAACTATTACTTAACTTACTTTTCTTAATCACATAAACGCATGAATTGTGAGCGCCGACCGGACGTACGGTTTATTGCTTTACGAATACAAGCGTATTCTAGGTAATTGCAACTTCGAAACGCAACTTCTCGCGGTAACCCATTCCGACTAACATAATCTTCGAGAAGGTATTGTCTAGAGCGTTAACGTTATCCTTAGGAAAAGAACACATCCAATGCCGAGTTATACGATTTCTTCCATGCGATCGCCGTGGGATAACGCTAGTCGTCGACTTGTTTATGTCCAGAAGGATGTTGAGCGTCGTGACAATGGAACGGATTAATCTGCAAGCTTGTCGAGTCAGCGCTTAAACACGCGGCTTAATAACGTCGGACACTCGACTTGGTCCTTGATGGTCGTCCTCACTGAACAATCGCCTCGCCGAGGCGATCAATATTATCTCTGTCTTTGGTATCTCTTTATAACGCAGAGCGATGTGCATTAAACGCCACCGCTCGCATAGAAAACGTATGTTTAAGTGAGTCCGAGCGATGCGACCTCTGAATATAAATCACAGCATATTTTTCCGTGTACGTTTTAGATCAAATGTCTGCAAATATTTTTGCGTCAGAGTTCGTGCGTATGTGCGAGATGGAATTTGACTGAATTCAGGACGAGAAATTGTAGGATAAACAGTTATTTTTAATTATGAAATTATCTCAAGGAAATGCATTTTTAATATGGCTAGTGGCTAACTCAACACTCATCATTTTCATTTTCTTTTCCTTTTTATACCATCAAGAGATCTCATTGTTCAAAATATCTTGCTAATATTAATACATTGGACCAAGCCACAACAAAAATTACATCTAAGCATTTTGAAAAGCACTCAATTGTTTTTTTTTTCAATTCTTGATTGCAGAGCATACATCAAGGCACAAAAAAATGGTTGAAATTTTGACTAAGAATCCAAGGGTTCCCGCTACCGCTAGCTTTTGATCGTAACGACGCTTCAATGGAAAGAATAGATAACGGAACGTTGTCAGATTTAGAAATTTGCCATCCAAGCCTTCACATTCATTTTCGTCGATTTCCTCTTCACATTCAAGAACAATTTCGGGACAACCATACGCGTATTTTTTAAATAACAATTTATACTGAAAATTACAACACGTTCAATAAAATCTAATAAAATTTCCTATCAAAACATGGCATCGCGTTTTGACTTCAATTTGCTTCAATTCTTACGCTGGTTTGCCACAAAAAAAATTGAAAGCCGGTGAAGCATGTAGGATACGTCGAACCTAAGGATATATAATTAAGAGCCATCTTTGTTAGGGGAACAAGGCTTGAACATGTGTTAAAGAGAAACGAAAATGCTATAAATAAGTAGTACCAAAAGTTGGAGAAGAATAAAATTCACAAAACAAATAGAGAGTTTTAAAATGGAAATTAACCGGGCAAAGAAGGCAGGAGTATCTATAGTTTCCCTTTCTTCTTACTCGACAGATAAGCTACAGCCTTTGAATGTGAAAATTCTTTACGCAGAGCCTACTACGGGACAAAGATTGATTAGCCTGTAAGCGAAACCAAATTGTGAAGCAAGTACAAGTAGACTGTACACCGAATTTAAGAAAACTGAAATTTCCGTATGAAAGACCATGCTAGACCACTTGAACAGCCAGAGGTGCCCAATAATGGAAGGAATGATGACAACCAGTGTGTTTCGGTTCCACCTCAAGCATTTATTCTCTCTCTTTGGAAAAACACACACGACGAAAGAGCTTCAGAAGAAACCATCCCAATCAAAGGACACGAAACGGGTCATCATCAAAACCTTTTAACTTTTTTTTAACAAATTTTAACATTGTCATAATCAATTTTTCCACAAACGTTTGCAAGATAGGTGCTACAATTGCTCACAATTGAACATTACCAAGCACGTGCCTCAACTTCAAAGGAATGTTTGGCCAAAACCTTTTATCAGCCAACAAGATCATGACTAAAGTATTTTGGGATATACGTGGTGTAATCCATGTTGGTTACCTTGAAAAGGGCAAAACAATTAACGGTGAGTACCAACTTATTGGATCGCTTCAACATTACCTTGTAAGAAAAACGTTCGAAGAAAAGACTTGTCGTCGCCATACCAAAATTCCGTAATCGCTAGATTTAACCTTCGGCGATTATTTCCCATTTCCAAATATGAAAAACTGGCTCGGCGGAAAGAGATGAAGTGATTGCAAAATCGAACACCTATTTCGCAGGGTTGGCGGATTCGTATTTTGTAAAAGGGATACAAAAGATAGAAAAACGTTGGACTAAGACCTCAAAGGAGACTGTGCTGAAAAATAAAATGAGTTTTACACATAATGATTCTTTTCTTACCAAGGCTAGGGCGTTTACGTACTCCCTTCGAGCTCTTTTAAATATTTATACTAAAACATTTAGAAAACTCAGACTTTTTGGAAATCTAACAGGTTTTATTTTATTTATTTCAAAACAATGTATTTCTACAAAAATACGTGATAAAATACAATTCTACGAATACTTTTATTTATTATATTAAAAATTGATGAACTTTGTTTGATGCACTATACCATATAAGGCAGCATTTGTTTAACAAAAATATAATTATTCTTTAAAACAAGAGTCTTATATTCTTGACTTGAGTTTTGCCAATAGTTTGATTCAAGAAAATAGTCTTCGCAAATTCTCCTATTCGTAAACAACGGAACTAATCAAATTCTATGTAGAAGATTTGATTCAAGACATACATACTTTTTGATAGCGTAAATACATTTCTAAGACGTAATAAATTATATGTGAAAACTTTATTTGCACAAGCATTATAAATAAGGCAGAATTCAAAATGTTACCTTATTATTTATTCGCTTTTGTTTCGCTTTATAATACATAAATCTTTTGTTTTGAAAAACTTTTATGTGTGAAATAATATTTACCTTGTCCGAATTATCTATTGTTTGGCCGTGTTTAAACAAGGTGAATATGTGAATATCTATAACGATAATTTGCTTATCTCATTTCGTTTCGTACTATTTGCGCTAATATCTTTAAATACATCTCGTGAAACTACATAATCCGCAATAAGTAACAAATATGAATCTGTTAGATAAATAATGTAAAGAAAGTTATTACATATTGTTTACGTTTACATATACGAGGGTTTTCTCATCTAAAATATTCTGCTAATATAATTGCGTATAGGTTGAAAGAGTCCTAAGATAGTGATTTACAAAAATTTCTAAAGTAAAGTAAACAGCAAGTAACTCTTTAGACGTTAATTATAGATTAAAAATTAAACAAAGAAATAGAATAAAATCGAAACACAAGAATATCCAAGATCGCAGCGGATGAGGAAGTTTCCCTAAACGGTACAATCCAAACTTTTCGCTAAATAATAGAAAACCCCATAAATGTTGAACGCCGACATGGGGAGGGGTAGAAATATTAAAGCGCGCAGTGGAGAACTGTAGGAAACAAGGAAAAAGATCCTATAAAACATTTTCTCAGAAGTTATATTTGCGGAATAATAAAAACTCGGAAACTTTGCGTTTACGGAGCGTCGTGACGGCATTTTTCGAATATTTTGTAAATATAATATGTAGTCCTTGTCCACCGTATGTCTTCGGAGTTGTAATAAAGCATTAATATGACAACTGCTGGACGACGATAACTTTTAGAGTCTTCCAGAGCATCTCATAAAAGACACGAATGTCTCTTTTATATTAAATTTACGTGGCGTATTTGCAGACGTATGTTTTTCTAAGGAATACTTTTCGCGTCGTTCTTATTTGTTTTCCTTTGAATATACTTTGTAGTGTTCGGAGTTATTCAAAAATTTAGTACTGCCATCTTTATCATGATTGGAGTTATTACGTCGATCAAATTAGAGGATTTATAGAATTTCTTTTGTGTATTAAAAGGGAACAAAACAATTGAATGTTTTTATTTTGGAAATAGAGAGTTTTTAAAATAAAAAAAAATATATATATACCTTTAGATACATACATATATTGGCTGATTAATATTGTGTCGGTTATAAGTTAATAATTTATTTTAAAAATAAGCTAAATTTTAGAACTTTAAGATATACCGAATGGAGCAAATGGGGTGGAAAAACTTGATATACACTTCCGTCCATAAGTATTTAGCCGCCTATGTTTTGTTTAGAATTTCGAAATAAAATCGCATTTGAGTCGTGGATATTATTATTTAAGCGTACTTAATTCATATTTACATCCATGTAAAGCCACACGAACACAATACAAATATATATATACACAACATTAAATCAAACTTTACTTTCGTCAATAGAGCCTCCTTTATTTTTTGTAACTGCCGCGCATAATCGAGGCATTCCGGCAATTAATTTTTAGAGTGTTTCTTCCGATATCGTAATCCATTTTTCTTGGAGAAGGTTCCACAATCCGTGAAGTCCAGCTTTACTTATGCCGTTTCACTGGGGTCACACTAATCGGTTTCCTGCGTCCCATGTTCACTTCAGCCGCGATTTCTGGCGCGATTTTCCGCTGATTTCGTTTACTAATCCTTACGATTAAACAATCTTTTGCTGGCGTCGTTTTTTCGGTCGTCCACTTCTCTTTTTGTTGGAAAAATTACCACTACTTGCAAATTTGTTTACGTTGTAATCCCGTTTGCCTACTAATGTTCAATTCGAGTGCAATTTGTCGATTGCTTTTACCCGTTCTAACTAACAATCAAAGCACGCATCTCTACGGACAACTCTTTAGTTTTCGCCATTATAAGACAAATAACTAACAAATATCAAAATTCACAGGTGGCAATTCACTTGTGTGTGTTCTCAACAACAGTAAATTTTGAACTAACACAAACACCAATTATATGGTATAAAGAGACCTCAGATTATAAAATGTAATAAAGCAATAAATTATATTGCATCAAAATTCGAAGAATTAACAGGGGCGGTACCGTTATGGCTAAATGAATTTTTATTTCTAAGAACTCACTAATAGAGCGTATACTAATGAAACTTACTGATAATGTGAGGGTTGTTTGTATCTACTCTTATTATCTGTAGTAGATAATTCATAACGAAGTATTAAGGAAAAGCATAGGTGGCTAAATACGTATGGACGGTAGTGTATCTGCTGTTAAAGCAGCTAAAAATACAAAAAATACTTTCATGAAAATTGTAGCCACTCCTAAACATAACACCTTAAAAGTATTTATATTCACGTTTCAGGGTGAACCTAAGTCATGTTTTTTTTTTTAATGGGACACCCTGGGGAGCGAGGTGGCCATGCAACTTTCTTGCTATATTATGATAGTTGATATTACGATGGTTATGAATGAATCCAGTGCGATGTACTGGTGCTCCATCGTGTAAATACTGCATTCTTTGAAGATTATTTAAAGAAATATCTCCCAACAATAACGGCAGCTGATTTTCTCAAAAAATCTAAATAAATTCGGCAATTCACTATTGAAAAAGTCAATTGGAGCAAGTGTTTCACATTGAATAATTTCTATAAATCCAAAATTTTGCCAATAATTTGAAAGATCTCCTTAACCATTGAATTTAAGTATATGGAATGCTTAATAGAGATGGAAGTATGTAATGCACCTCTGCTGCTATTGATATAACATACACGTAAATTTCCATTTTGACTTACTCTGTGTAAATGCAACACTCGAGGAAGCAAATCGCATTAAGCATTTACTATTTATCAAGATGCGGGTTAATAAGTTTGTTACGTTTTTACAAATACCCAGTAAAACTTAATGAAACTCTGTATTGGGAGCATGAGGGTGGTGAGCTTAATCAAAATTTAAATTAAGATATAGGGTGTCCCATTAAAAAAAAAACCATACCCTGAAATTATGGAACACTCCGTGTAAATGTAATTAATTTGAAAATGTTTAGGACTATCTACAATTTTTATTAAAAAGTATTGCATACTATTGTGCCATCTTGTATATTGATATGTTCTAATAAATGAAAAATCGATTTAAATCACGAACCCCAGCCTTTTATTTTCAGCGCTTTTTACAAAATAGTTACAGTAAGTGTTTTGTGTTTGTGGTTGCTTTGAAGTCCTTCTTTGAAATCCTATTAATGCTCCAAATCTCTCCAATCGTTTTCTTTAATTTCTCGCGTTAATTTTCTTGCTTATTCTTTTAACAGTTTTAAATGAATACGATGCTTTAATCGTTGATTGAATGGAATTTCCTGATTCTTTTTCTGAAAAATATCTGTTGTCAAAAAATTAGTTTTTCTATCTGTCCACTTCTTTATTCGTTGTCCCAGGAATGCCAATCCAACGGTTTGATGCTTTTTGTGGTTGGCCTAACGACGAGCATCTCCGATGTTAGGAATTGACGTTGTGGATTCAGACTGCTGAATCTGAAACCAGATCATCTGTGTTATGTGGAAAAAATTAAAATAATAAAAATTTATTTCGATGGAATAGATATTAAAAACTATTAATATAAAGGTAACAAGGAATTAAAAACATGCAATAGCGTCTAATTGTATTATAAAATTGGCTTTATCTCAGAAACGGTAGCTTCGGGTAATCAAGTTCCAAACCAACTCACCTGCCTTTCAAATATACGTCGGGAAACCAAACACCTTTGTATAATTAAAGATTTAATTGGAGAATGAATGTTCACAGTGTTTGTACAATACACAAACTATAAACAAATGATTTCCACCACATCAAACACAAGCATTCAATGACAATAGTACAAAATAAACTAGGTAAAAACACTATGATTTACAACTGGATTAGAAACACGTACGAACAATCGATGCAAAGCTGGTCCAAAGTCGTTGTATTTATTAAAACGATCACACCTTCACTTCAATTCTGGAACTGCAAATATTATCCCAAACATGGAGTTTTAGAGCTTCCTCTGTGTATTTTGAAGGAATTAAAATCTCACCCTAAAAAGTTCCTCACTGACTAGATACTTTTGCGTCACAATCATAAAGAGGAAAATAAGTTTAGAAAGACCACCATATTTGAGATTCATTAACAAAAAACGACAGAAGGTCTTTCAAATTTCCCGCTCCGAATTGGTCACTAAAAATTATTTCGTCCAAATTTGTTTTTTTCTTTCATTTTAGGTATACAAATAAGAAATTGGATTCAAAAAATTACACGCTACCAACCTAGTATAAATAACATACATTATAAGAACTAACGATACTGCGCCTTTTCCTTTTAAACAAAACTGAAGCGGTTACAATGTCCAGCATGGAATTTTCTTTTTTCCTTACCATTACTATGACAGACCTGAAATTAGTCGAAAAACACGACGAAGTGACAATGTTAAAATAGCGTATCCACTGAGGATGAATAGTACAGGCAAGGGCAAAAGGCGTATACGACAATACGAAAACCCAGGCAACCGGAAGTAATACCATACGACAATATGTTTTCGTTTGAAAGAGACACCAAAGAGTCGAGTTCGACTACTTGACAACATAATAGTTGCTGAGTATGTTTGAGCATATTTAACAATAGATAAATGTACACTCCCGAATTGAAATTCGTGAACGCTATATCGGACCCCCTTACCCTGGTTTAGGTAACCAATCCACGTATTGATAAATAACCAAGGAAAATTTACCGAAACAGTGTGGCAGGTAGAAGAGATTGATTTTGTTCTTGAAAGTTTAATGACACCTTGTGCTATAATCAACTTACATAAATAGAAAAGAAGCAACTTACTTGGATTTTGGTTCTCGTCGATCTCCAGTTCTTTCGACAACCATTTATATGTAATTGAGGAAAGTAATAGGTGTTATACTAATAAGATAAGGCTTGCGTTGAAGTATCCGCAATAGAATCGTTTAACGCCCGGTGTTACTAATCCTATTTAAAATGAAATTCAGCAAAAAGGAGATTTAATTAAATGCACATTTACGTAAATCTCTGTTTTACGAAAATAGGCAGTACTGAACACACATATTTCCAAATATAAAACCGCTGTTATTGCCATTTTTAATGTTTGTTAAAGTAATTGTTAAATTCTATAAATATATCTGTTACGTAGGCTTCTGCGATCGTCAACAGTACTAAACTCTTGGTTTCCAGCTTGGAACCACGTCGTCAGCGTAGCTTCTGCTGACGTTTCGTCCTCACTCTTATGGGACAGCTTCAGGGCTGCTACTACACACTCAGTGACATACTGTTAACTTTATTGAATTTTTATTTATGATCTTCACTTATAATTCATTACATTACTTGATTTTTTAACCAATTTTCATAATCCCGGAGTAGCACGGCTGCAAAGAGAGGCCGGGCAAAAAACTGAAGGTGATAGACTCGACCTATTACATTTAATATTTAAATGCCGATATATCTTTGTAAGTTTAAAGACCAATTTGGAGATAAGTCGCAGAACAATATAATACCAGCCGCCCATTTTATATAGGATCTCCCGAGCAGCTCATTGCAGAGTGCAAATCGCGAGTCTTGTTATATTAGATGCTGTTTTGGAAATTTAAAATAAGAAAACTGTTAAGGATGAATAAAACTTATGGGACGGCGATAATAATAGGAGAAATGCTAGGTATGCCTCAGCGTCTCAATTTGAGGATAGTAGTGCGACCCCAACATATGCCGCATTATATAACGCAGTATCCACCAAACATAATAATTGTTCCAGATACAATTAATATAACTCAGATACCAGATACATTTTTCAAAACCATCTACCAGCAAGTTAACACTATCGATGAAAAATACCGCTAGTACATTAGGAAAAAGGAAACGTAGAGAACCAAAAAAAATCGACAATTTTTTGGAAGCGAGCACCGCAAAGACGAAGCTAATAGAAATAGAATACCGGTAAACAGAGGAAAACCTCCATCCAAAAAGCCATCTTAAACCTCACTCACTTCCTTCACATTTTCAGGCATTTTAATGAAACAATGTTTCAACTGGGCAAAATGTCTTTTATTGTTCGGCTTGCTGTTGCTTTTGTAACACCAGAAAAATCACCTGCCAATATTAACTTGCAGTCAGATGTAAAAGACTTTAATAGCAACAGTAATTGCGGCATTGGTACAATGATTTCTTAAAAAAAAAATCAAACTTTTCCAATGTATAGAATTGAGTATTTTTTGTTTTTAAAAAGCCAGTGAATCACGATATGGAGTCATCATTAAAGGAAAGAGGGCGACAGGAAAAAACAGCAAACCGTCCTCAAGCCTTGCTGCCCTCGGTCAAAGACAAAAAAAGCCGAACTCTTTCAAAACAAAAGTATATTAGCAGTAAGTAGGAGTAAATACAAATTTAAGCAGGGAGAAAATAACAATTATTATATTTGATTTATGATAAGAAATGATATTTCATCTCGCTAAAACAAAAACTCATGAATTAACGTATTAATCTCATAAACTAATCTATTACAGGATCTACAACATTATACGCTTGTTGGAAAAATACATGATAGAAGTTAATTCAAAATAAATATTTAATAGAGTAGACTAAAATTAATGCAATAATAGAATTTGCTAAGATTCTAGCAGGGAAAAGTTTTGACAATATGACTGTCGAAGCTATCCAATAATTGCTAATGAAGCAGATTAAATTAAATGTTTTCTTCTAAAAGGTGCAAAAAAGGCTTAAATAGTTGGAGTTACATTTCCTAAATGAAGATCTTTCAAATGAAGAAAGCATGAAGCTATCCAATAATTGCTAATGAAGCAGATTAAATTAAACGTTTTCTTCTAAAAGGTGCAAAAAAGGCTTAAATAGTTGGAGTTACATTTCCTAAATGAAGATCTTTCAAATGAAGAAAGCATGAAGCAATATAAAATAAGTAAAATGTAGAACATAGAAGTCAAGATGGTGCTGACGATAATTCAGAAGACGATCTTGTTACAAAGAATACGCTCTCAGTCAATGGCGCTTAATAGCGATGGACAGAGAAGAGTAATCCAATACATTTCTTCAAAATTGCTTTGATCAATACACTGCACGGCAAAATTATGGAATAAATTAATTACATTTGAAACAATTTGTTTTTCAAAGAAATGCTATATAGGACAAGTCGTTTGATTTGATTTTTTAATAAGAATCGAAAAAAAAAATCGAGTGCTGTAATTAAAAAAAAAAATGTCGATGACGTGGTTGGTTAAAAACCGAAGGTGATTGATGTGAAAATATTTATTTAAAAAAAAATAAAATGACCTATCCGAACATTTCTTTGAAAAACAAATCGCTTCGAATTTATTCCATAATTTTGGCGCGCACCACATACTTCTTAAAATTATAAAAGTAAATGTTAATGTTTGATTTTTAGAACCCAATTTAATTAAACAATTTTTCTCAATGCCTGTTTTATTCACGAACTTTAGTTCGATAGTGTACACGCGAATAGAATGTGTAGGATTTAGTCATCGGTAGCTTTACACAGTCCGCACGCTGAACTTAGCACGTAAAGAATGTGTGTGATGGACCGAGAGTCGTATCAAAAACTAATAATCCTCCCGGCCGGGAAGCGGGTCCTTTTCGGGGACCCCCCTTCGTTCGACACCATCGTTGTCATCATCATCATCATCCGGCTGGATAGATCAACCGGTGTACGCCTCACGGATCACTTTGATATCCGTCGTTTCGGTAAATTAACTTTTCGAACGTATTTCATACGCGATTTCCTATATGTAGGCACTTAAATACCGTACACGTAACGTGTGTGCACCTTGTTGCACGTGAAACGAGGTAATGTCGCCCAATGCAGACTAAGATATATCGATTTCCTTTAGTAAACGCTGGTGGAAAAATATTTTCGATTGAAGAGGGATTTTTTATTAATATTTATCGTGTTTGCTGCACATAACACGGCGAGCTTTACGAGTACTATACAAGCAAGTAGAAACAACTATATAACAGCATACCGTTGCTTAAAAACATCGCTCCACTGTCCACTATTTGCCTATTAAGATATATAAGCATCTATAAAGGAGAATCAAGCTATTTAACGACAGTAAGTTTAAAAATAGCAAGAAATTACTGCCGCGGCACGAATCTTATTCTATGGACGAGTAAGCATCAATAGGTCAGAACTAAAATAAATTATTATTATTAGCGCATATTTTGGTCGAATCACACTTGCTACACTCGCATTGAAAATATATTATTTTAAAAGTCATACAAAAAGGATGAAACATAACATTATTACTTACATTAGACCATATAGTTCGCACATTCTTTGTTTTTCCTTAATAACCTGAGTTTTTCTCAAAAAATTTAAGTAATTGTCAAAAATAATCGTGCTTTGTCGAGGTGGTGTAATTTGTCCTTTCGTGACACTCTGTATGTACAAGGTGGGCCAAATTCGATACTTTTAATAGGGAACTTATATTTCTAAAGGAAGGAGGAGCTTAGGTCAGTTTTTGTCTAAACTGACCTAAGCTTCTGGAGCTCGATTTTAAAGAGAAATCGATTGGTGAAATCCCTATTTTTATATCTTCCTTAATATAAGAGATACAGAGCGTTTTCTTAAAATGTGCAATTTTTAAAAACCCTTGTAACTTTTTTATTTGTGAAAATGCTTGATTTATATAGAAACTGTATTAGGGCGCTTTGTGACGCAGAATCCTATGCTATAATTTATTTCTTTTTTTAAACTCATATTTTTTGAGATATTATACTTGCGTTTTTTTATATGGAACACCCTATATATTTTTACACTATTGAAAAGCATATAAAATTACCTTTAGAACAATATAACACACTTGATATTTTATTTAAACAATTTTTATATTATTTGTTTTTCTTCATTTCACATTATTTTAAGATGGCTATGGATGGTAACTAAGCAATACACGTATTTATTTTATATTGTCTAAATGTTCTGAAATTTCAGTTTTCATTAACATTACTGATGTTTTCATTATTTAAGAATTCAAAAATGTATGAAAACTATGAAAGTTTAGTTTAGTTTAGTTTAGTTTAAATTGTTATTTGTAACATTTAATATTAAAACATTTTTTTCTGCTTTGTTGAAATCTTTTATTTGCTTATTTACCACCATCCATAGCCGTCCTAGAAGAAAGAAGAAAGAGTTCCAGTGTGGTTACTTTTTCTACTGCACTTTGTACAGGTAGCCATTTATCGAAGGTATCTTCTATTTCCTTATCTACCCATACAAACTCTCCATTCCTTCTTTTTTTTTTGGTAATTTAGACACAAGCATAGAAAGATCATCCCCGCAAACTTTTTCATAAGCAAATCCTCCCCACTGTCGTTATCAGAATATTCTGCTTCGGCAGGCAATTGACTTTTATGAAAGTTATCTATTACAATGTCGTCATCTTCACCACCATCTGCATCGGTAACATTATTGTCAGATCATACCGGACGAGACCTGTGGTATGTGATCTAAATGTTCGATCTCGTCGAGTAATTCGTGTAGTGTCAAGGTTTGTAACTAAAAAAAATTAGAACGCAGAATATCCATATCATATCCAATAGCCCCAGTATCACTTACAAGGGACATGCTGCTACAGATAGGTATATCCCAAACATTAAAATTTCTAACCTAATTTTAACAAGTCAATATATTTCCTTAATATTTTCAGATTATAGTGTAAAAATATAAATAACAAGTAACCAAAAATAAATAAATCACCTACTTCCAAACGTCCCTGCCCATTCTCTTACTACTCACTCATGGAAACAAATCAGTATTAAGCACTACAATAAATCAAATGCATACGGTGGATAGTTTGACATTTATTTACTAAAGTATTTAGGCACCATCTGTGTAGCCCGAATTATTATAAAATCACCAAATGCGATCCAAGAACCTACATTAGAGTGATCTTGCTTCTGACCCATTTCTAATTCTTCAGCGACCTAAATAGCCATGGGGGAGGTAGATACACCCAATAAATCCGAAGAGAGGATCCAAAGCTTTATTGGCTAAATCTACCTCCAGTCAACGATAATTCCGGACGAACGACTAAATAACTCGCCTCGCTCCATTTACTTCATGTCGTAATTATTCATTTTTAATGTAAAATTCTTCTACAAACAAGTATTTTGTCTTTATCATGGTTTGGTGAATTAAATATTGAATGTAGTAAGTTATCATCGGGTAGTAAACAGTTGTTGATATTCGTAAATGTCGAATCCTTGAACATTAGATCGTGCACTCGTATGACATATTACAGGTTGTAACATGGTGTTTTTCGAGAAAGGAAATTTTAGTTGATTGGAATTTAATTCGTTAGATTATGAAATATTGTTTATTCGAAACGTGCATCGTAATTAGCCGTAAATTTTGAAGAATCCTATTGGTAAAGAAGGAGCTTAGAGACGCTACAGCAATCTGCCTTTGTTCGAGTAGCCTTTCAAACAAGACTAATTAATTAATTTTCCAAACAAATTCAAGTGTTAAAAGGATTCGTAGGTTCGAATTCCATTTCATTTCAGTAATAATTTAATTACGTTAGTAAAATCAATGAAAACAAAAATGGAATAGATGGAAGCTAACACATTCATTAAAATAAATTTGTTGACTTAAACGTATCGGTGTATACAACTAGATGATTTACAAGTGTACTTCCTTCGAAAATACATATAACAGTATAATAATAGATCATGTGGCATGTGGTGCAATCTTATTTGCTCAAAAAAATACATATCTTGTCCGCATCTGATCAATTAAAATATTACGGATTTCGCAACGATTATACAGCTAATCAGTCAAACGGTTTCTTAATTTGTACAGCTTGTCATCCGTCCGTAATGCGAAGAAGAAAATTACATTATATAAGTAATCGATAATGCGCGTCGATGAAATCACACGACGTGTTTACCGGCTACCCAATAATGTCGCCTTATTCGACCAATAAATCTGCCAGGTTTTCGAAATCTAAGAACACAATCAACAATAAATATTTTAAAAGATTAACGCCTAATCCGCAATATAAGTCAATCATATCAGAAAATAGGATAGCGGACGAAACTATTATTGCGAGCAAAGGAAAACATAAAGCTCCTGACAAACAGGGGATTATTGCACATGATCCGAGATAATCTGTAAATTTATCAGCTAAATATACATACGTACACCTCATCGTGTATTTGTTATATACTTATATGTATTTGTATGAGTATTTATGTCTAATTTTGCGATTATATTTTTGTAAAAAAAAGAAGAAAGATTGCATTTACTTTTAATGGAGTAGCATTTACATTTACTTTGTTAATCGCTAACAAAGTAACATCAAAAGATAACCTGATTATACAACAGGGTACGTAAACTCTTAATAATTTATTGTTTGTAGTGGAAATTGAATAATATCAGTATTTATGTAATATCGTACATATGTAATTAAAAAAAAAATTAGATTAAAATAAATATGTACACTGCCGTTCAGAGAAGTTCGGTCGGTTGGTAAAAAACACGAAAAGGTTACAGAAACAAACGAAATTAAAAACAAAATGCAATTTTATTGTATGTACAGGTAAAAAAGACAAAAATAAATAAATAAAAAGTTATTCTGGCCTAATATAACATACTGAACATCATATATTTTTTTTTCATCGAAAAAAAATATATGATCTTCATCTTCGGACATAAACTCGTCGATTTTGCCCAAAAACCTCAAACTTTGACTCGTCACTCCAAAGCACGTGTTCCAATCATCTAACGACCAATCTAGATGAGAACGGGCCCACTGTAGCGGTTTTGCTCTGTTCCCCCGACGTAATAAGGGTTTTCGAATGGCAATGCGTCCATGAAGGTCCGCTTGTTGAAGTCAACGTTTTCTTCACGGTCGCGATTGACTTCGGCTGCTGTTTGTGGAGCTGTTAATTTTCTATTGCGTTTGCTTAATAATACAATCCTCAAATCTTCAGCTTTTGTTGTTTTCCTAGATGCTCCAGGACGAACACGATTTTCTGTAGTTCCAGTTGTCCGATATCGCTTTATGATGTCATTTACTGTTGAACTTCTCATATTTATTTTTTCAGCAATTTGTCGCCCCGAATATCCTTCTTCAAACGGCGTAATAATGCGTGAACGTTTTTCTACACTGGTAGGCTTGCCACGTGCCATTTTGAAGTAGATTTTCTTAGAACTTTCGCGCAAAAACGAAAGATGCACACCAACACACACGTTTAACAGTAAAATGAAGCAAATTTATATCTTTACGTCTGTGATAAATAAACAAGAATGATACTGCGGTATATTTCCTAAATGCATTGTTCGTTAATAATCCTCAAACGACCCGTTTCAAAAGATCGGCACTTCCGAGAAATTCTTGGAATGATAATAAAAGGGACGTTATTGTGGTTGTCGCAATATTTCTACTTGACATAATAATTTATGGCTTTAATCCCTTAGAAAAGAGTGTATGCTTAATATTTTCTAATTTTATGTATTAATAATTGTATACAGTGTGATATAACTGAACGGCAGTGTATATTGCAGCAGATACACAATATGTTAGTTGCTATTAAATGTGCCTGTTTTTTTTTGTGTCAACCAACGACGGCAATAGTGAAACGGGACAATCATTCCATCTTCTCAAAACATTTAAATTAATGTAAAATTTTCCTGAACCAATTATTCAGTGTAACTCTGGGCATACCTCAATTTAAATTCGTCAAGTAATTATTGATCGTTTCACATTTTTTTTATTCATGTTTCCAATTTAAGTTATTAAAACTGATTTAGATGGGTAATAATAATGAATTTGTCAAATTTTTCAGAAAAAATCGAAAATCTCAAAGTGGCACGTCCTACGTCCATGATACTGTATATCGTTGTTCTTAAAAAGACATCCATAATATAGGTATACCTTTTGAGACGTGTACATTTATTGCGTGCAAGTATTAACTTCGAATTCCTTGCTCTTGGAACTCACTCTCCGTAAAAGCTTATAACTACACTGTATTCATTACTATAGCTAAATAGTGTTTGTAAATAATTTTGGAAGAATAGTGACTGGAGCTATGTTCGAAGCGAACTAAAAAAGCTAGTAGCAAAATTACTCTTCCCAATCCTAGAACAAGGGTCAAGGAAGAATATACCATAAAATAAAAACGAAATTTATACAGAGGGAATTAGATGTCAGAGAGATGGAGTTCCAGAATAAACAATCAAGGAAGAAAGGGGAAGAAGAGAAATTAGAAATGGAACACGAACAAAAAAAATTATTGTGATTGAAAATGGGGAAAATGGAATAAACTTCCTATGTGATTCTTAAGCAACTGTCACTATATGTGCATCGTACTCAGTCACTGCATGGGATTGTGCCAAAAGTATACATAGGACTTTATCCAGATGAAACCACAAGTTTAACTTTAGCTGGCGTTAAAGTCGACTTCCGCTTTAAAGCGACATCATGAAACGCGTTTTTAAAGATGAAGGCAACTTTAGATTTTAAAGGCACATTATGAAACCGGGAATTTTCATGTTTATTTATAAAGGTTGGCAGCACAAACCGCTAACGGGAAATGGCGTCGTGAAACGTATGGTACACGAATGTTGTTTTGTTGCAAACAGAAATAAAGTAAAAAAAAAAGACTTTTACTTTTTAGCCAAGATAATAATTTTTATTACTCACTGTAGTCCTATGTCGTAGATCCTATGAAAAAGATATATTCATATTTCCAGACTAGAACAGCAATAACAAATTATTTTTCAATTAAGGCCACTTGCTTTTGGATACAAGGTGGGGTGGATGGTCAATTTCTATAAAGCCACATTCATCAACGACAGCTTTTGAAAGTCTTGACTGGAGTGGAGTGGTGTATTGTTGTAGAGTAACAGGACACTTTGGATCAGTTTTTTGTGTCTCTTCACTTCAATAGGTTCTCTGAGGCAATGCATTAAGCTTACACAATACTCTCCTGTTACCCTACTAGCTTTATTTATATAATCAATTATTAAAATCCTTTGACAGTCCCAAAAAATATCTGCCATTATTCTTCCTGCAGGAGTGACTTTAAGCTTCTTGGGAAAGCTGGAGCCCTTAATATGTCACTACATTAATTGGATTCAGATTTTACCATCGGTGACAAGTCGATTGATAATTAAATCTGCTTCGTCTCCATTAAACGCTAAAAATTGTTCACGCATTTGGAATGGCGAAAGCATTCGTTCTGAAAACTGGTTTCTGAAACTCCCAATAAAGCTACTAACTATCGTTTCCTCAATCTTGTAACCTCCAGTACCAAATCTTAGTCTTTTCAATAGCATCGGAAGTGATCACGTCAAAAGGCCAACCTGGACGAGGATCATCATCCAGTGATTCTCAATTTTGACTATTTGTAAATAGTCGACTTTGAAGGACAAAAAACCTCTTATATATATAGGCAACAAATAATTTTTGCTTGTTTTATTAAGATTTTTATAACTGGCCGATATTGTTCAGTTTGTTTATTTTGATATGTGACAACAAAAAACCGGCAGATATTCGAACTAATACTGCTGCAATTGTACTGTAAATTGTCAAACACGTTGTCAAGACATCTGTGACAAGAAAACAATGAAAAATAACATTAAAATTGAAAACTATCTAGTTCGGGAATATAAAAAAGAACGTTCGATCGAGTCTGCCTTGCGTACGAAAACGACATTTTCGTGCAAAGAAATGTATCACTCAAAAGTTTCTCGAGATACTTAATTCAAAATTCATCATCATCATTAAATTTACCGCAGAAGAAGAAGTGAACAACCAACTCCTGTTTCTAGCAATTAAAATTAGAAATAGACATATCATGACCTTACGTTAACCGTATATCAGAAACTAAGCAGACTGAACATTTTTTAATTTGCAAACTTATTTTGTTCGAGAGGGCTAAGTTTCAGAAAACATCGGTACGTCTATCCAACTTCCGATTTCACCGGAAACGAGGTACACTTAATTTCCCTAATTAGATTGCCCTAATTTTTATGAATCTTGATTTTTGTGAAGATTTCAGTAAAATCATCGTAGTACTTTATCGCTTATTTCCTCGATATGCAAAAGTTGATTAATGATTGTTACGAGTTAGTATGCTATAAATGTGGGCTATTGAAAAGTATTTCTACTTTTTTTACAAGCAGTATACAGGCTGTCAGCATTTATCGTTCAAATATGTTAAACTTCAACCATTAATATCGATACAATTTTAAATAAAACGCTGTGTATATTTTTATGATGGAATATTAAGTTCTTCATAACACTGTACAGAAAGGAAGCCAATACTAATAGGTACATTATGATAAATTCTACCCGCTGTGGACAACACAGAATGGCTGCGACTAGTTTCCTAATTAATCATTTGGCAAAACTGCTCTTAAATAGAAATAGGTACAATAAAAAACTGAAATATATAAAAAACGTAAGACCGCACTCTTAAGAAAGTCCAACATCGATTCTTCCAACACCGTCGCAATATAACAGCGTATTTGCGCCGAAACGCAACGTCAAACTCGATCGGAACACCATCCTCCGCACCGCAATATTTAATTTAAGCATGGCCGCGTCTCTTCCGACTGTCAAACCGATGTTGACTCCATCTCATTCTTGACAATAATAAGATTTATTCGCCGACGTTCAATATCGGCAAATCGGGTCGTCTGTTTGGCATCCGATAACACACTCCACTCCGGTGCGCATCCGAGTTTCATCATATCCTTTTCGGTCGAAATTTTCTCGGTTCGTCCGTTCAACTATTTCTTTTCTCCGCTTTTGAACATCCGCAGCACCGATGGCATGCCTCGTCGGACGCGCACTTCCCGTATTCCGAATATGTACTCCGTAGACGAGTATTTGCTTTGGAATGTTTGAATACGCGGATATGTAAGCAGAAAATTGCGTACTCTGTATTGTCTGTTGTTATCGAACTTGAAGTTACATATTACTTCATCGGAGTATAATGGATATTTTCTAAGACCGAGTAGTCGGTCAGCGTTCAGCAAACAGTTTTGAGATTTTGAACCAAAACAAGCATTTAGTGCTTGTTTAGCGTTTTGAAATTGAATCAACATATTTTTACCCACGGTGCTGTATTTTACGCTCGTCAAGCAGCTAGGATAATACAGTCCCAAGAGGAATGATTGCAAATTTACATTTGGCAGCTCATTAACGATATTATAATGCATTCTTTATCTAATCAGTGCAGTTAGATAGGAAGTCTCAACAAAACTTAAAAACATAAGCTACAAAACATAAAAATGTACATTAACTGAAACAATCGATATTATAGAAATACACTCCGCGTGTTCTTTAATTTCATTTGCTGTTTAACTTTCAACGTGGGAGCATACGAGGGATACATTTTAAGTTTTTACAAAAACAATGAACGAAAAAACAATTTGGTACAAATCGTTTCATTGTTTTTAAAAATGTTAACCATTAGTATTCAAACAGCTTTACATGCGTTTGAATCAATTCTCGAAATAGTCTATCCGGTATGGTTTGTGAAGGCTTCAGTAGTTTCTTGAGATGTTACAAATCGTTCTCCACGCACTTTTCATTCGATATTCGAGAACAAAAAGAAGTCGGCAGGTGACAAATTAGGTGAAGACGAACTATGATTCATTAATTCAATTTTTTCTCCCTCAAATAGTCATCTAAGATGTTGTGTGAAGCTAACAGTGTCATATTGAAGGATGATACGACGTTGTCGAACAACTTTCGCTGAATTCGGTTCATCTGGAAACGCCCAAATAGTTGATTGTTACTTAAGTTTCAGGCTCGTCCAAATTTCACCAGCTGTTACGATGTTGTATAAGGGTTTTGTTTTTTCGTCGAATTTTTTTGAGCACATTCTGACACCAATTTTGTGTGCTTCAAATCCATCTTTTTCATATCTAAATGTTCCTGCAAATCCTGCAAATCGAAATGCCTAAGGATGCCCCTTTTTCACGGCAGGTTACATGCCGATCCCCTTCAATCATGTTGCGCACAGCACCGATGTCGAACAACAACTGATTTTGGTCGACTTTCACGAAATTCATCATTAACCTTGACCATGACAAAATTCTACAAATCAGTTGCAAAGGCGGCGCGGCAGTTCATTACGAAAAGTTGAATGAAGCCATTCAAGGAATTGTTGTCGAGTGGTGAATCACTCGAACAATATGGTGTCCACCGCCAGGACGATCCCGACAATTCCATAAACATCAACAATATACGACGTTCTGACAATATTACCAACATTTTCATGCAATATGTTACATTCTCAACAATATTAGCAATACATAACAATATTACACATTCTTAAGGAAGTACATTTATGAAAAGACGTTTACTCCCCCGTATAAGATATTAAATAATTTTATACTTGAAACTCTAAACTAGCTATCATTGTTATAAAAGAAATGCTTTGTTTTACCTAAAAGATCTGCAGTTACGAAATTGCAAAATCGATAAGAATGGCAATATTTGCGCTGTTGTCCTGCATACAATTTAATATTTTTGCAATCAAGTTTCGAGGTTCTACGAAAATTCCCGACAGAATCGGTGATTTTGTCGCTAAATTTGGTGTTTTTTCAGTGTCGACTACAAATTTAGCGATAATTATTTGTTAGTGACTTGTGCGAAGATTCTTTACGGGCTATGAGCTCAGAAATGGACCCATATATCTCCAATTGTTAAAATAAGCATGAAAACCCACTGAAAATCTGTTAAATTTTACTCAGAACGCAGCAATATTTGATTAAAAGAAACAAGTCATGTAAATTTGCTAATAATTTCGTTGAATGCATATGTGTGTCTTGATATCCCAGCAAATCAACTTCGTATCTGCCTCTCTCCAGAATATTCTCCATCAACATTAATGCAAAACATCAAACAATTTGACGGGATTTTTTACGTTTAACGAACGAAACCTTAAATAAGGCACATTTTAAGTATAAGGATATGTTTATAAAAAAGTTCTAGAAGAAGGGCTTTGGAAAAATATGCAGGCTGTTCTATTTAAATCAGTTCAATTTCATTTTTATTTGTCCAATTTCTCACCACTTAATGCCCATGTTCTTTGTAAATATTCGGTGTAGTTGTACAATGCAAGTTATTGTATTGTATTGTCCAGTACAGTTAACATTTCAAAGAACATAAACACCTGCATCATTGTAAAAATCAGTGTAAAGAGTCTGCAGTATATTATTGTACAATCAAGTTAATATAAAAAAAATCGATATTTTGCTGAAAACTTTACTCCGTCGAATAAAATGTAAATCGCCGCTCTAACGTGTTTCGCGTTTAAGATTTTGATCGTAAGCAGCGGGACTTTGCATAACATCAATTATCTCACAAACTAAGATAGGTAGATATAAGGAACATGAATAAAAGTTGAAATGTGTTAAAAAGAGACATTTAAAAACGTGATAATATACAGAATATTCTATTCAAAAAACCAATCTTGTGTAACCAAAAAATATAATACTAAGATAGCTTAGCTTCCTCATGGTATTGTTGGAATAATTCATGGCAAACGCAACAAAAAGAGAGAAAAAAAAATACACTAACACACGGACATATTTCTCCCTACCCGGCGTCATCAGTGTGGTTTCGAGAGTATTTTTATCTCTGATTTTTCATTTCTCATGTGTTCCAATCTTGTGTACTTGAATAGAATTTTATCTGAATAATCTTCTGAATTTTTTTTTGATTTGAAACTTTTTACTCAGAGAAGAAATTATCTCACACACTAGATGGACAGACTGTATATGTGTGCCTTATTTTAAATACCCAAAAATTATGCGAAATTTATTCTCTTAAATAAATAATTAACTCAAGCAAAAGTTAAGATCCTGGATATAATAGCACAATACAAGCCGATCCATATTAAGTGCGCATAATTATTTCTGGAATCCGGCATTTTCTATTTTTGACAATTAATACGAAAAAGTGTTAACTTATTTTTAAATATTTTTAAGAGTAGTTTTAGTATTTAACACTGCCTAGCTTGTCACGGCCGATATAACTGTTACTGCTATTAACTTCTTCCGGATTTTGCCGTGTGTCAAAACTTTCGCTCGACGTTTCGCCGTTTATACTGGCGGCTTCTTCAGTTCAGTTATCGTGAAGAAGCTGTCAGTATGAACGGCGAAACGCCGAGCGAAAGTTTTGACACACAGTAAAACCCGGAAGGAGTTAATAGCAGTAATAGCTTTAGTACATTATTTGCACGAATAAAACGAAGTGATGGAATGCTCTCGGTGAAGCATTTCTTACACAATCAAAGAAAAACACTTGGCGATTATTCCACAATTTTATTTTTTGTGAAATTATTGCCAAGTGTTTTTCTTCCGTTGAAATCGGTTGGGTCGACGTATTCTCGAAATAGCTGTCCCGGATTAATCAATTAAACTTGTGTGGTGCGGAGTGTGCCGATGCTTTTGTGCTGTTTGATAAGTCAAATCAACTTTCAAAAATATTCGTCTAGTTAAAAAATATGGAATTTGGAATTTTCTACACAATGCACGATGTATTTGTTTATTATGCATTACAACGTCTTACGCCGTTTTGTTTTCACACGGAATAAAAATAGTTGAAATAATTATTGTGATAAATGTGTTTCGTTACCAGTTTTATAAAATTTCAAAAATTTAAGACAATTGAGAACTATCAACAATATAAAGTAATATTGACAATATTTATAATATTGTTCACAATCTCAGTAACAGTCTTCAGCTAAACGTTAGAATATTTCACAATCTTGACAAGAAACAATCTGGTGTACACTTTTCTCTGAAGTGGTTCACCCCTCGGTTGTTGTGTAAAGCCTTTACTAAAATCGTGAAAAATCATCCAACGTAAACCTTTACGTAAAATTTTTGTTATTCACAAATTTACTTTTTTAAACGCTTACTGTTAACAAGCTACTTGGCCGATTTCGGTCTTTGCTTCAACAATAATATAAACTTTCATTTTTTTTAATGAAGTATCTGTTCTAAAAATTTTTTGTAAACATTTCCCTATAAAATACTTAGCGCTCCCATGAAATACTATTAGCTTTTGTTTTTCTAAAGGTAACCGCAATTTTTCTATACGTGCGCGTAATCTATCAAGTTAAGAAGCATGAACAAAAATAACGAAATTAAGCAAACAAATGTTGATTAGATTTCTTTTCGGCACTAAGAAGAATAAGAATGCGCTGAAAGTTGTTTAAAAAATTGCACAATTTCACCAAACAGAAATATTTGCGAAAAACTTTGTGGGTGTTGTATAAAATATAATTAGACACAGACCGTTCGACTAATTTGCCATTAGTTCATTATTACTGTCGAAGAAGAAGATAACCTCGACATTTTCTTCTGTATTGCAAAAAGTAAAACGAACATCAAATTCATTTAAATAACAATGCCCAACATTGACTTAAACTCTGATCTATTACTTTTCATTAAATGCAATATCCTCAATATCAGCATCATCTCAGATGGTAAGTTAATATTAGCTACGGTGTAGAAGGATTTGCTTAATACAAACGATGATTGATTTTGTCAGTTTTAAAGCTTTTAAGTCCGTTAGGTAGGCCATCGTCTTGTTCTATTTCAAACCACAATTCATCTTATTTTGTCACCGCTTATTGATTCGCTTGATAAATAAAATAAAAGTGTTAAACAAATATGTACGTTTATGCGTTTTTAATCCCAATGATTCTGCTTGTTGTAAGGACAATTACGCATATGTCTATCAGTAGGTATATAAGTGCGCTTTGAAGAACCTCATATTATCAAGGATGTACAGGATGTAGGATAAGGTACATAACAATTTTATTACCAACTTATAGTTAAAAAAATTTTAAAATTGTGTAGTACGTTATTAAATATATTTCTATTACTTGTACAGAAAATTTAATATCAAAACTCGGGCTACATGGAAGGATCCATATGTTTGTGCGAACTAAATTTATACAAGATGATACGTAACTATATATCTTTATGCATTTATTGTGCAATTTACGTGCAGTGTATAGCTGCAATTCGTGATGTTATTCTGTAATGGGTGACGAAGCATATGACTGAAAGAATCTAATTATAGATATTCTAATCGCGCAATTAATTAAATAAAAATAAAATTAAATCGGTTCTTGATAATAAATACAGGATACGCCCTCAGAATATGTAAACTTAATGTTGGATATCATTATTTATTTGTTGGCAGGCATGTGCTGTATCCTTAGGTAAAAGAGAATAATATAATTGCCTATCATCGGCATAGAAATAACATTTGCTAAACTTCAAAAGGAAGATGAAAGTGGAAAAACATGTACACTGCCGTTCAGAGAAGTTCGGTCAGTTGGTAAAAAACATGAAAAGGTTACAGAAACAAACGAAACTAAAAACAAAATGCAATTTTATTGTATGTACAGGTAAATATGCTAATAGATTATTCCTAGTTATTAAAAAAAAAAAAAAATGGAAAAAAAAATTTGAGCTTATCATTTCTGATTCGAGTTGGATGATTGTTTTATTAATCATTTTTATAAGAAATGGATTAGGTTGGTATTTTATTGAACCAAAACTTGGAGTTATGTACTGAATAAATAGTAGCATTTACAACCGTTACATTGAAATTACCGGAAATCCGGTTTATAACGAAAGCAATTATCACCATCGCCAAATACCCGAAACACTACAGTAAAGCGAATTAACAAGAAAAAAAATAGATGTTTTTAAACGGAAATGCTAGGTGATTGATAATATTTCTGTTTATTGAGGAGATTAACTTCTAATAGTCTACTTGAAGCTGGAAATAAACGGATGATCATGTTCAGTGAGGAATGGGACAACGCGATATCTGGGAAACGAATAAAGATTTTAAAATTCTGAAAACTTTGTTATAAATGTACGGTGGGGGCACATATTTTGTGATAAAATCTTTTTAAATCAAATGCGTCACCACTAGAAAAGGGTACCTAATTTAATTTCTAGGAAATACCCTACTTTTTGAAGTTTGTGAACTTTTCTTATTACTTCTACTAACCTGTTGTACTTTTCGTGAAAATAATAATTTTGATGGAGTTAACGCAAAGATGTAAAAGATTGTAATTTGTAGAGGTAATAAGCAAAGATTAATTTATCAAAAATGTTAATAAAACTGAATGAAAACTGAAATTGAACATATTGCTAGAGATGTACACTGCCGTTCAGAGAGGTTACAGAAACAAACGAAACTAAAAACAAAATGCAATTTTATTGTATGTACAGGTAAAAAAGACAAAAATAAATAAATAAAAAGTTATTCTGGCCTAATATAACATACTGAACATTATTTTTTTTTTTCATCGAAAAAACGTCCTTTGCTGTTAATCACCGCTCGAACTATTCTAGGCATTCTTTCGATAAGTTTTGTTAAAACGGATTGTGGAATATTAATCCATTCATGTTGCAGAATATTCCGTAAATGTTCTTGTGAAGTTGGGCATATTTTTCGGATCCTCCTGTCCAGTTCATCTCGCAACAACTCTATAGGGTTCAAATCTGGGGTTTGTGGGGGCCATGTCATTACTTTCAGGGTGTGCTGTTCTTCTTACTCGTTTAGATAGTTCTTACACACTAACGCAGTGTGTTTTGGGTCGCTGTCATGCATGAATGTAAAGTTACGGCCTATTATACGCAATCCTGATGGCACTGCATGATTCTGGAGTGTTGCAAAATAATTTTCCTTTCTCATTACACCCTGCACTCTGCATAAATCTCCCGTCCCAGCAAAGGAGAAACATCCCCACACTAACACAGAACTACGCCCTTGCTTCACTGTAGGCACAATGCAGTTCGGGATCACATTTCGGTTTTAGATCTTCGGACATAAACTCGTCGATTTTGCCCAAAAACCTCAAACTTTGACTCGTCACTCCAAAGCACGTGTTCCAATCATCTAACGACCAATCTAGATGAGAACGGGCCCACTGTAGCCGTTTTGCTCTGTTTCCCCGACGTAATAAGGGTTTTCGAATGGCAATGCGTCCATGAAGGTCCGCTTGTTGAAGTCGACGTTTTACCGTACTCGCCGAAACTTGTTCTTCACGGCCTCGATTGACTTCGGCTGCTATTTGTGGCGCTGTTAATTTTCTATTGCGTTTGCTTAATAATACAATTCTCAAATCTTCAGCTTCTGTTGTTTTCCTAGATACTCCAGGACGAACACGATTTTCTATAGTTCCAGTTGTCCGATATCGCTTTATGATGTCATTTACTGTTGAACTTCTATATTTATTTTTTCAGCAATTTGTCGCCCCGAATATCCTTCTTCAAACAGCGTAATAACGCGTGAACGTTTTTCTACACTGGTAGGCTTGCCACGTGCCATTTTGAAGTAAATTTTCTTAAAACTTTCGCGCAAAAACGACAGATGCACACCAACACACGTTTAACAGTAAAATGAAGCAAATTTATATCTTTACGCCTGTGATAAATAAACAAGAGTGTTACTGCGGTATATTTCCTAAATGTATTGTTCGTTAATAATCCCCAAACGACCCGTTTCAATAGATCGGCACTTCCGAGAAATTCTTGGAATGATAATAAAAGGGACTTTATTGTGGTTGTCGCAATATTTCTACTTGACATAATAATTTATGGCTTTAATCCCTTAGAAAAGAGTGTATGCTTAATATTTTTCTAATTTTATGTATTAATAATTGTATACAGTGTGATATAATAGATTTTTATTGTATGACCGAACTTCACTGAACGGCAGTGTACCTCGAGCTATACTACTGTTAAAGAGAAGAAAACATGACATACTGCTATCTATACCAATATATCCGCTTGTAATTATGCAAGAGTCCTCTAGCTCCAAAACAAATTTTTGGAAAACAGCAGAATAAAATTAAAAAGTTTATGAAACATAACATGTGTTGAAAACACGCACTACGAACAACAATTTCCAAGGAATCGTACTCTTTTTTCCACGCATCCACTCTTATACTACGAAAACTTCAAAACGCCGAAAAATCTTGGCGAAGAAAAGTGATTGTAGGTTAACAATTGCAGCCTAATGATACTATTCCTCGATTTGTATTAAGGATTGTCATATTCATAAGAATCACAGTAACAGAAAAAGTTCTAATAAAACTCTCCCGGAGTCTAAAACCAAGCACATTTGGAGGTTGTACCATTAGTGTTGCTTTTTTTTAGGTATATTTAAAATGTTTACAATGTTACCTTCTAACACCAGTTTCTGAGGTTTAGCAGCTCGATGCCCGTTTCAAGTATCAATCAAGAGAACACTGGTTCGATATTTGGGAAACAACATGGGAAACATTAGCCAGATTTTGAAATGATTTGAACTCAAGGACCAAACGTATTCCTGAATTACTTTAATACCAAAAATAATTGCCTGCGGAAATTGTCACTAAAACTGTGTAAGTGTGTCTTGTAGAGTGCAAGACTGTGCTTAATTTGTAAGCAAATTTTTCGTCTCAAAAGTATTTCTTTAAATATTCTAGAAACTTTGTTGTACAATGTTTTTCAAATAAAAAGTTTTGACCTTCTCATCAAATCAGTGTATTTTTTCAAAAGCTATGATTTGTCCTATCATCTACTTTTTAAAGTATTTTTATATAGTATTTTTTAGAGAATAAATGTACCAAATCGTTGATTCACCCTGTATAAGAAGTATTTGTCAGATTAGCTCAGCGACAAAGCATTTCGGACAATCCCTGCATTGCACTTGAAATTTTTCTTTGATGATCGCAATGTTTTGACAATACGCAAAATTACAATTCACTTATATTGTTCTATAACATGAAGTAGTTAAACGGTGCAATCAGATGTGCGGATCGATATCTCTGCCTATATAAGATAGAATCTTAGCAAGCGTTGTTAAAATAATACGATTTCCCCAATAAAACGGTAAACAATTTAATCTTAATTGGTTTATTTTCGCTCTTAACGAAAACATCGATTAGAATTTTCGTTCGCTCATTATTGACACTAATAATGATATCTTACTAACTAACCTTCTACAAAACACAAGTATATGTACTAGATTTAAGATATGAACGCCATCAATTATGGTATTTGAGTGTGTTTCTCCGTGATAAAATGACGTTTTTCGATAAATTGAATTTTTCCATAAAATCATCAAATTACATTATGAAAAAGAGTCTTTAATCACGCATTCTATTGCGAATTCAGGATAAAAATATCAGCAACGTTAAATCAGGATAAAAATTCCAGTAAGGCAGAATATTATATATTGATTTAGATCTTTTACAATATTTATTTGTACCTTACAAATATATTCTAACACAGTTTATGCATTGTCTTCGTTATTAGTATACGCTTCTTCTTCCTCGTTTTCTTCTGATAACCTTTTAACTTGAGTTAATTCCTTTATAACAGAGTTGCATCAGTTAATCTTCTACACATTTGGTCAATAAAACGGAGCATCGGTAGATTTTCGCGAATGTGTAAAAAGTACTTGAAACAACAACTAAACCAATGATGGTAGAAATGTCTTTCGGGTGATGTCGCGTAGTTAAAATTTTACTTGACGTTTCGCTGATCATGCTGTCAGCTTCTTCAGAAGATTTCTAAAGACTTGTGTTGTTATATATGCTCCTCGTTATATATCCCATTTCTGTGGACTACGTGGTAGTGCACTACGGAGTCGTCATACAACGAACAACGCGATTCAGCGGAACGGAACGGTTATGGATCAGCAAAGCGGAATGGTTATGGATCAGCAAAGCGGAACAGAAATGGGATATATAACGAGGAGTAAGAGACAACAACACCAGTCTTTAGAAATCTTATGAAGAAGCTGAAAGTATGGTCAGCGAAACGTCAAGTAAAATATTAACTGTGCGACATCACCCGAAAGACATTTCTACTATGGATTACGGTCGTGAAAGCCTACACTCAACTATTAAACCAATGATGCATAAAAATCTATTAGGGAAACTTTCTCTTCGGAATTGGAAGAAAGCTTAATTAAAGTAAAAGGTGCTTCAAAAGTTTCGGTTAGAACGCCAAGATTAAAAGCTTGTAAGGTAAGAAAAAAGTCGTTGTCCGAGACCAACGGGAAACACCGTTTAAAATGGGCAAAGCGTCACCAACATTAGACAATTGAAAGCTGGAAAAGGGTGTTGTTGGGTGATGACATGAATATAGAGACAATTATTAAAAAGATTGCTTTTAGACTGAATGTTATGATGATAATGCCAATGTTTATTTATTTATTTACGTTCCTGCAACAATGGAACGCAGCCAAAAACGTTGTAACATGGGTAACTGTAAAAATAAAGAATACACGCAAGTGATATAGCAGTAAGATATCCTTGAGGGGAGTTGAGCAGAAAAATTTAGTTTGATGTGACATAAAGGCAGGAGGAATAAAACATCGTTATGAATGAATATGACGAGAAGGGAATTAGAGAAATAAGGTTTCGACATAATAACGGCCAGGGTCAGCTAAAACTAACCGTGTTCCACGGTTAAACGAAAACTCGACGTTTTACCGACAATTATTGATTAACTATGACACGGTGCGAGCCCGGGGCACGTTCCGTTTTAAGTTTTGAATCCGATTATTATAGATATTATTATCAAAAGATTGGCCTGGCTTTTGATAAAGAAATCTGAGGAAGTTTTGTTGAACGGGTTGCAACCTGGCATACTGATGGCACCGCGCAATAAAAACGTACTTTATAAACGCAAAATGTAGAAACTTGAAGCATGTAAAACAAGATGTTCTTACAATAAAGCCAAACCGTTTGGTGTACTTACTAACATTATACTCAATATGGTTACTATATACTAATTTAGTATCTAGCATGACAACCAAATCTCTAATTTTTAAGACATTCCCATTCAAAGTATACGAGAATTAACGTATTGATGTATTGTAATCAACATTTTAAAAAGTATTTGTTTTCGAAGCAGTACTTACGTAGCTCGACACAATCAATAATTAACTTAATATGTTTAAATATCTTTAGATCGTCAACACGAGAAGAAAATGTACCAATGTACCATTGATATATAGATCGAAAAGTAATTGTCCCAGATGCGGAACACCCAATGTGATAGCCACCGCCTTTGATGTGTACTTAACAAGCTGTAACCTATTGGGTATATGAAATTGTACCCATTGAAGAATGGTCCTCTTCAAAACTCAATCTTAGTAATTTATTAATAAGAATCTGATGATTTATTTTGTCAAAAGCTTTACTGCAATCATCCGCCTGTATTTCATTGTCAAGATTATTCAAAATATACCGAGTGAACGTGAGGAGATTCGTTATGGTGGACCCACCTCGACATCAGCCATTGTTCTAGATTCTAGTTGAGTTCAATATAAATAATCGACTCAAAAAATTTCAACTGAAATACATCTTTTCCCAGTTTTTTCGTACCTCTGCAAGTACTTTTGCATATCGTGAGTTTCATGAGGATTGTGTGATTCCTATTTTTAAGTACGGTGGTGGCAGCATTATGAAATGGCGGTGCAGGTCATCACAGGGCGTTGAGAAGTATTCATATATCACGGCCGCATGGACATTCGAACGTAAAAGTCCTAAATGCGACGTTAAGACCATCGGATGCAAATCTTTCTTCAAAAAAATAAAGAAAAGATACACGAAAATGGATTTCATCTTTTAGATTAACTTGTCTAATTTCTACATCTAAATCCAGTCGAGCATTTGAAGAAAAAACTCAACCAAACACCCTTCAAAAGCACTACTTGAAACCAAAATAAGAAGAAGTGTAGAGACGCATTGGATAAAGTTGATGAGTCGTTTAAGTAGGAGAAGGTTTTACTACCATTGTAAATAAATATATTTGGAAGGTTTTGCAAAGTTTAGGGTGCTCCGCTTTGCAAGTCAAGGTTGTAAAAAAGCGATAGTTTTCAGTAGTTTCATTTAGTACTGTTGACTTAATAAATATTTATCATATTTTTACATTATATTGTATCATTATATGCACTGGAAAACAACGCTAAAGTATCGGCACACTCCACATCACACAAGTTTAATTAATTACTCCGAGACCGAATGTATACTGGAATTATTATTCCTCAACATTCGCGGCAATTAAAACGTATTTCATTTCATTTTATGTATATGGGAGTAACAGTGCATTGAAAACTTAGTGTACGCAACGCTAAACTCCACCAGAACAGATTTTTATTCGTGAATCCGGTTTCAGGCAGGTTTTTGCTCCCACCGAACCCCGCCTGGATACGCCATTTGACTGAAAAGTGGTCGCCGAGGCAACCGGTAAAACGTTGGGCGTGGCGACGTATCGAATTAGGTGAACACGACAATTCTCCCCTTCGGCCTAACAAGGCCCCAAACCGGGGCCCCCGCATCTCGTCTCGCTACCCCTCCCCAGCATCCGACACATTCGCTTCGGCGGTGGTTCGACCCCAAATCCAATAATCCTATACGTTTAGATTGTGACTGGGGATGATTTACTGGCAAATCACTTCTACCCGGATAATAATATTATAGGAATTTTTCAAGCGTTCTCTTGATGTCTTCTATACCCGTCTGTTCTATCGGCTAAATAAAATATATTTTGTTTTGCCGAAATCTTCGTCCAGCAATCAATGACGGTTGAACATGTTTGTCAATAATTGCCTTTCGGTGAAGTGCGTCCAAAAAGACACGCATTCGATCGTCTTTTTTATTTGTTACTTCAAACTTGTTTCTTTCCATTACGGTTTAATAAGATTTTACTTTTTCAGTATGAACATCGGTAATAAATTTAAACTCTGCGTCGAAAATAGAAAGTGGTGACGCCTATACTTACTTATATAATTTGATTAGGTGTTCTGGAACGTTATATAACGCAATTAGAAGAAAAGTAAAGCACACAATTTGACATGAGCGGCGTGAAATCATCGTAAAAGAGAAAACTCTATTCATTTCCTAAACAAAAAAATAATAGTAACTACAACAACGGTCAACAAAAGATAGTAACGTTGAAGTTTTAAACTATTGATTAAAAATGTTCAGCCCTAATAACTACTTGCAGTCAAAGCTGAGTCTTGCATTTGAAAATTGGTTACCAAGACAGTAGTAAACAAAACATATTGATAGTAGTGATGTTAGGTTATTGATTTAAAATTTCGAATCTGAGTAAAAGAGTTAGTTAAGCTAGTAGTTCTCCTGACTGACGATGTGCATGACCGAAAACATCAGAAAATGCCTAGAAACAATAACCAAAAACATATAATGCTAAGATAGCCTCCTCATGGTATTAATGGAATAATTCACGGCAAACGTAACAAAAGGAGAGAAAAAAATTACACTAACACACGGACATGTTTCTGCCTACCCGGCGTCATCGGCGTGGTTTCGAGAGTAATTTTTTATCTCTACCTTCTATCGCTGTTGCCTCACAGTTAATGCCGCAACTTTCAAAACGACAAACTCGACATTTCTTAGCGCCTTCTAGTGCCAAAGAAACGCATGCCTGCCGTTCAGGAAGCAGCAACATAAACCGGGTACTGTTCCCCAAACCATCCCTCGAGCAGTTCTCTGACTGCTAAACACGAGATGGTGACGACGGTTATTGTTTCTAGGCATTTTCTGATGTGTTTTGTTTAAATACATCATGGTAAGCCTGTCGGGGTGTCGACATGTGCGGTTCCCAAAGCGCTACCAGCGTCGCCATCTCATGTTTAGCAGTCAGAGAACTGCTCGAGGGATGGTTTGGGGAACAGTACCCGGTTTATGTCGCTGCTTCCTGAACGGCAGGCATGCGTTTCTTTGGCACTAGAGGGCGCCAAGAAATCTCGAGTTTGTCGTTTTGAAAGTTGTGGCATTAACTGTGAGGCAACAGCGATAGAAGGTAGAGATAAAAAATTATTCTCGAAACCACGCTGATGACGCCGGGTAGGCAGAAACATGTCCATGTGTTAGTGTAGTTTTTTTCTCTCCTTTTGTTGCGTTTGCCGTGAATTATTCCATTAATACCATGAGGAAGCTAAGCTATCTTAGCATTATATTTTTTGGTTATGACCGAAAACATTTGTCAAATTGAAGCTAAGGTTTGATGCTGTTGCAAACATTCATTCTGCTGATCCAATGTAGAAATAAATCTGCGAGGGAATTGGGTTCTAGTTTGTTTGGGTGGCGCTAACGGTGAGAAATAAGTTTTGACATGTTGACGAAGCGATTCCGTGCAATACTGGACGTGATTATGGAAGACTAAACTACAAAGAACAATTATTTTCCTTTCGTGAAAAGCGGGCGTGAAATCAATGTCTACAAAGATATAGAGGGCAGAACATCACTAGTGGCTACCTAGGTACTTCTGTCTGACAACTAATATTAATCTAAGAATGGCAACACGACAAGTTCATGACATCTTAGATGAATGTTTAGGCGTCAGCAAGGTTTCAATCCGCCGGATACCAAATCACACCTTGGTTCAAAAAATGGTGTAAACCCGAAGAAGGGCCTCCGCTTAAAAACCCGTGCAGTTCCGTCGGTTGGGAAGCTCATGCATACTGTACTTTGCGATTGCGAGGCGTATACAAAACCAAGGATGTTTTGATTGAATTACGCCGGTAATTGTTGCCACGTCCAGTTTATTCTTGAGAATTCAAAATAGAGGGTCCGGCAATCGGTACCGGTAATTTTTAGTTGGCTGTAGATACTAAGCGATAACTAGTTGTCGCATATGCGTTAGCTCCATATTGATTGTCTTCTATTTTTGTTAGAATGGCTTACTTTATGTTAAATCAACGATTGTTCGCTGTTGAGAAGTTTCTTCAAACACAGAGCATTGTGCAGAGGCAAAGGTGAATTTAAAATGTTGCATCGAGCTTTCCAGGCTCTGTCCGTACGAAAGGGAGGATGTTCAAAATGTAAATGTAAAAAATGTTCACCGATAACACATGATAGGACTCATTTTTACTTAGACTCAGCAGAACTTCAGATACTGGGCTGCCGAAAATCCTATGCAATTGCACGAAAATCCATTGCGTAGCAGTGGAGTGACCGTTTGTTGTGGAGTGTCTGCATCGGACCATACTTCTTTAAGAGAAATAGCCAAACAGTAACCATTTTCTAGACTTGGGGTGACCCGCTACTTCAATAAGATGGGAGAACAGCGCACACAGTGAATGTACTGTTTCTTGCTCGATTAATTTCAATATAATATATGATATTCCTTGGCAGCCCAAATCCTCTGACCTCAGCGCTGCAATTTTTTTCCTATAAGATTTTCTAAAAGGAAAGCTTTGCAAACATCGTCCACGCACACTGTTTAAGAATGCAATTCAAGTCGAAATTGGCACAATTGGACCTGATTTATTACGTATAATAACGGAAAACTTCTCAGGAATGTTTAAATTATAGTGATTCCTATTTTCAAAAAATTATTCGGATTCGAGCAACAAAAGGCCCTTTATACCGCCTTTCGTGTAGCGTCCACAACTATGTATTAATTAAATATAAATCACAGACACCGCTGTTGTTTGTATGTTTAATAACATTTAAACTGTTTTAAAACAATTAGAAATATGTGTAATGATGTAATTTTTCACACCATGTAGGTACTTGAGTGTTTTATTTTTACAAACTGTATATCATATCGTCAACGAGAGGCCAAAGAACCAAAGATGCGGAATACTAATACGCCAATTGAGTGGTTCGGATAAACTAGGGTGAAAAGAGCACAGATGTATAATAGACGCATAATTTTCCCTCGGAGACTATTGTCTTTCAAATCACCCCCCATTAATTGCCGCGTCCTGCGTTCAAGAGTCAAAAATCCAGGATGAAATCTCCTTAACCTCCCTCCGGGTGATGAATAATGATATTTGCTAACATACAGGATGTTTCTTACTTACCCTTCGCCATATAACTCAACTCCGCACAGTTACAACGAAATTAATGAATTAATTTATAATGTAGATCTATACAACAATATTGCTCTTCAGATATATTTATTAATTTTTTTTGTCATTCGAGATAATAATAGCATCTAAATTATCAAATACAAAGAAACAACAATCTCGGTTAGCATCTTTCAATGATATCGTACATGGGTAATCTAAGTATTTGATCGAAAAATGACTTTGCATGTAAGTAATTCTTTGTGTTATCAACCTCTCCTAAAAGTCGTGTAGATCGTATCCATTGGATAAATAGATCCACAATTTATATTTCAATATCCTCAGAAGTGCGTGTTTTCTCAATAGAGTAAGATAAATATTAAACTAGCTGAGTAAAATCTAAATTTGACAGTAGCATCAACCAACTAAATCTTATTCTTAAAATATCTCAGTATCAACTTTATGGCAAACGCTTCGCCAGATTTGTCAAACCTTTTAAATTTAAGATGATCCAAATCCTCTTTGTACCTGATTTGGATTTTTCTCGATTTGTTCAACGTATATGGGTCTTTAGGATTACCTAAAATATTTTTAAGATTAACAAAAAGGAAAGTTGGATAAAGTGGTTCTATATCTCGTAAAATTCTTTTGTATTTCAAAATTTTAGGCGACTAGTTGCATGTTAGAAAGACACATCAGAATTGAATAAGAAGTATAGATTTTGTTGGGAAATAAGTGTCCGATTTAAATTTTTTCCAAAGATTATTATGTCAAGGAGCTGTGGCGATGGTTTCTACTATTAAATTATAATGCCAAATATAGCATCGTGGACAAAAATCGTTGCAAAATGAAGCATATGCCAAACTAGCGCCACTTAAAGCTGGCAGAATTGGACGAAAACCGAAAGTCATAGATTTAGAAGCGGTAAAACGCGTACCCCTGAATCAACGTAGGAATATTCAAAATCTTGGTTATGCTTAACGCTCTTAATGGGCCGATTCAGGTCCAACTGAACCCAATAAAACTTTTTCTCACGGATGAGAATAAAATCGAACGTCTTAAGTATCATTTGTCTACGCTTGAGGTGCAAATCGTTGCTCTTAATAATTCCGTATTTAAAGTCATACACTATGCATGTAGACGAAAAGTGCTCAAGACGAAGAACCTTATCGTCAAAAAATTTATAAGGAAAGTGATGTTTGTATCTGTAGTTGCGCAACCATGCTCAAAGCTGCTGGGTTGGTGAGAACTTGTTTATGAAGAACCTACCAAACGCCGCAGCACCTGCAAAAATGCTGAAAAACAAGCACCAAACAATTTTCATTCAACAAGGTAATACCATTTTTCGTTTTAATCTGGCTGACGAAGATTTCAATTAAGCACCTCGTGGTACGTCTTTTAACATTAAAATAACTTGTCAACCTCTAAACAGCCCCGATACAAACGTACTTGATTTTGGATTGTCCGATTCTATTCAAGCTCTACAACATCAAACTGCGACGAGCAATATTGATGCTATAAAAAACGTTTTCGACAATTTAGATCGTCAAACGTTGAGTAAAGTGATCACCACTCATCAACAGAGCTTGATTGAAATAGTGAAAGTCAATTGACAATAACTACCAGCTACCCCACCTTGGAAAGGGCGTTTAGTTCGTCCAAACCTGCTGCCACTAAGTCTGACATGCAAGAAACTAAAAACAAAATTAACACAGCGTGATATCTATTTAATTAGTACTAAATCTATTAAGTGGTATTTGTATTTAGATATAGATTAGTTGAGTAGACTAGGTTTCAAATGGCTATTTTGACGTTAATAGATTTTTTGCCAAATTGGACATTTATTTCCAAACAAAAAATCTGCTAAATTGGGCACTTATTTAAAAACAGAGGGAGTATAAAATTGAGATTGTTATTGACGATAACACTAGGAAACAGCGAACTTGCATCAAACGAGACTAAACCTTCATTAGTAAGCCAAATTAGCAATTTAGACATCTTGAAAGCAAGTAATTCAAAATTTTACTACTAGGTTAATTCGAAATCACGTCTTATCGAATGCACATAAAAGTACATGCGATAGGGTGAACAGAAAAAAAAAAGATCATTGCCGAATTAAAACCGTATATTTTCAAATTCGAATCAAACACATTACAAATTATTATTTTCCTTTTCACTTTCATTTTCCTTCTCCTCTTTCAACTTTTCCAATTCTTTAGATTCTTCAAACTCCAATTCTTCAATATCTACAGATAGGTCACAAACACTCTGCCTGTACTCTTCCACAATATCCGCTGTCGTCACCACGTTGCCTTCGTCCAACTTCTCCTCCTCATTTTCTTTTTCTTTTTGTGAATGAATCTCGGCTAGGCTCTTCTCAATATGCCTCAGCCTCTTCTGCAAGAGCTGGAACTTCCAATACTTACCTTGATTCTCGGCTTCCTTTAGATCATCGAAATTTTCGATATTCGTGCTAACTGAAGATTCCACCAATGCTGTATCTTCTTTTCGTAAATCCTAAAATTGTAATTATTGTAAGTCTAGACAAATCAATATATATAGATAGACCCACATAACATGTAAATTACGACCATATGGAATATAAATATACATTTTTGATCGCATTGTATACTTGTAATCTTTTTGATAGTATTCAGACGAAGGGCATTCAGAAATTATCAAAAGTGCAACTTTCTCTTCATATTTTTTTATGTGATCGTAAATTGAAAAAGATATTTGTAGGAGTAAATTTGCAGTTTAGTGTTGATTTAAAATTTGCTGTCATTTGCTGCATCCTTAATTAGCTTTGTACGTTTATCTGCAATTGTGGTGTGTTTATTAATTATGTATTGATTTAGTACTATTGCGTTTTATCTTTAGTCTATTTGCGCTGATAAATTATTCACTACTTATACGGATAGATACAACAATGGACGTGTCTAGTAAACGGAGAAAAAAAGTTATAAAAAGCAGACAATTACAGAACAATTAACTACAATTTGTGTAAATCCTTTCTACTCAATTGTTATAATGATTAACCACACGGAGTCACCATCGATTATTACGATTGTATTTCTATTTTTTTGTGCGGTGACGGCCCAACGGGGTGTCGCTCATCATAACCTCAAGAGCCTTTTAGTGTAAAAGTTGTGTGTATGGTATAGTGTTCCGTGGCCTTGTTACTGTCACTTCATCTCCGTGGAGGGTGAATCCCAGTTAATTGTACCCCAACTGCGAATGGTGACTCGGGAGTGTACTGAACCCATTAAGAAAATTTGTTGGTCCTAGCGAGACTTGAACACACAGGCGCAGTCAAGCGCAAGCCCTCTTACCACTGGGCTATCGAGCCGTTAAATACACTATTGTTGTAAAAATGTTGTCAATGATCTGTTACAACGGTTGCTACAATAATGCATTATCAGAAATTGTGCCTATAATTACCAAACCGTTTTGTGGCAAAATCCGACATTATTATTTGACAATATGTTACAATTTTATAGTAAGAAGTCATCGGAGTTGTATAAAAAAAAAACATTTCTTTTAGTGCAGAATGTTATTTATATATCAACAATAATAATTGTAATACAATAAAAATACAATTTTTAAATAAATTCTGCGAAGAAACGAAAGAACTTCAACGGGTATATTTTGCAGCAACAAATTTCTTATTTACCAGCATAGAGTTAATAGTACCTGAATAATTGAGAGGTATTCTTTGAGTTTAGTCTCCAACATTTTCCAAACACCCAGTACAGAGATAAGTTCCTTAATTAAAAACTTAAATTATTAAAGCATTTGTCATTTATTTCGTTCGTATCTAAAACAAAAGTCAATTAAGTCGTCCAGTACTTGCGGTGACTCTGTTAACGATAGTGCGGAAGATCGCAGTTTATGTACTGCGCCAAGTAACCCTTTATAATTGTTATAAATGGTTTTTAGATCAATTTCAACAGAGGTATTTTCAGATCTTAAGAGCTAAATAAAACTAACTGCAGACACATGCATCGCCGATCGGAGGTCGTCGCTAATATTAACTTCGCTCATTCAGCAGTTTGATACGTATGTACGTACAACGGATCCGGTCCTGCCGGGACGGGCGAAATACCATTTGAACAGGAACATTCGTTGGTTGCAGTTACATATACTGTAGTATGACACAGTATTAAAAGAATATCTATCACTGTCACTGTCTTACCTTTAAAGATAAGCAGTAATTCCTTCAGTGTCCACTATTGCAGTTTATTGATAAAGAACTCTTGCACGATACAATTCCGAAACAACCTCAAACTGTAATAATAACGCAGGCTTCTACAGCCAAAGTCAGTTAGAACTAAATGTATTCCGGGTTCGGACCGTGTCATGATTAAACGAAAACTCGACGTTGCGCCCACCATGCCAGAGGCGAAAATCAACTGCACAGTCGATTTTCGACTCTGGCATGGTTCATATGCTGAGTTACTGTGATCAACTGCTTCCCGCTCAGCTAGTTTCACCTCTGGCGTGGTTTCCACGTTGAGTTACCGTGCTAACTGTTGCCTACCACCTTTCCTTCGTCTGAAGAAGCCTTATATGATTGTGGGCGACAAATCGAGTTTCCAAACCCGAAATACGTCTAGTTTTAACCTCAAACTATGTTTCTTGGACACACCATTATGCCAAACTAAACGGAATAAATTCATCGTCTGTTAAAATGTTGATCGTGTTATACCGCATTTACCCAGTGCGCGTCCAAAGTGCATATGTAAATTCACCTTAAATACCTACGTATCACATTGTTTGCCATTGGTGTATTTGGATGAGACCATTCGTTTAGAAACAAAAATGTTTATTGAAAAAATTTAAGTATTGTGTTAAAAATTGCCACGATCTTCTTCAAGAGGATTGGGAATTCGTACGCTTTATTGCTGTTTTACACGTTGTCATAAAGTGGATGACCAACTTGTGTGCCAACAAATCGCGACGCGTGAAACATGCACTACACAGAGTAGTCCTTATTTTTGACGAGCCTACTACTGAAAGTATACAAATCTTGTAGTGTAAGAAATATTCAAATAAGTTTAATAGGTACTCACAATTAATTTCAGGTCCAAATCGCTCAAAATTTCACTATCACTAATGCCAAATTTGAAGCCGTTATTGCTCATGATATCATCCAAGTCTCGATTTTCATTTTCCAGGTGCATGCAGTTGATATCCGCCGGCTGTTTCAATTCCTTCATCTGGTGCAGTTGTTGCTCATATTCTTCTGCTTCTTGTATACTAGTTTCAACATTACCTTCTTCACAAACATCTGAAATCCATTCAATCACAAGCTCAGTAACCTACATCAAAAAATCTACCTCGAGTTTTTTTACTTCGTTTTTATGTGTAATATTAGTACATACTCTGCAGGCAAAGCGCGTGAGTCGATTTATACTGCCGTTCAGTGAAGTTCGGTCAATAAAAATCTATTATATCACACTGTATACAATTATTAATACATAAAATTAGAAAAATATTAAGCATGCACTCTTATCTAAGGGATTAAAGCCATAAATTATTATGTAAAGTAGAAATATTGCGACAACCACAATAAAGTCCCTTTTATTATCATTCCAAGAATTTCTCGGAAGTACCGATCGTTTGAAACGGGTCGTTTGGGGATTGTTAACGAACAATACATTTAGGAAATATACCGTAGTATCACTCTTGTTTATTTATCACAGGCGTAAAGATATAAATTTGCTTCATTTTACTGTTGAACGTGTGTTGGTGTGCATCTGTCGTTTTTGCGCGAAAGTTTTACGAAAATTTACTTCAAAATGGCACGTGACAAGCCTACCAGTGTAGAAAAACGTTCACGCGTTATTACGCTGTTTGAAGAAGGATATTCGGGGCGACAAATTGCTGAAAAAATAAATATGAGAAGTTCAACAGTAAATGACATAAAGCGATCATAAAGCGATATCGGACAACTGGAACTATAGAAAATCGTGTTCGTCCTGGAGTATCTAGGAAAACAACAAAAGCTGAAGATTTGAGAATTGTATTATTAAGCAAACGCAATAGAAAATTAACAGCTCCACAAATAGCAGCCGAAGTCAATCGCGGCCTTGAAGAAGAAGTTTTGGTGAGTACGGTAAAATGTCGACTTCAACAAGCGGACCTTCATGGACGCATTGCCATTCGAAAACCCTTATTACGTCGAGGCAACAGAGCAAAACGGCTATAGTGGGCCCGTTCTCATCTAGATTGGTCGTTAGATGATTGGAAACACGTGCTTTGGAGTGACGAGTCAAAGTTTGAGGTTTTTGGGCAAAATCGACGAGTTTATGTCCGAAGATCTAAAACCGAAAAGTGATCCCGGACTGTATTGTGCTAACAGTGAAGTAAGGGCGTAGTTCTGTGTTAGTGTGGGGATGTTTCTCCTTTGCTGGGGCGGGAGATTTATGCAGAGTTCAGGGTGTAATGAGGAAGGAAAATTATTTTTCAATACTCCAGAATCATGCAGTGCCATCAGGATTGCGTATAATACGCCGTAACTTTACATTCATGCATGACAACGACCCAAAACACACTGCGTTAGTGTGTAAGAACTATCTAAAGGAGCAAGAAGAACAGCACACCCTGAAAGTAATGACATGGTCCCCACAAAGCCCAGATTTGTACCCTATAGAGTTGTTGTGGGATGAACTGGACAGGAAGATTCAAAAAATATGCCCAACTTCACAAGAACATTTACGGAATATTCTGCAACATGAACGGATTAATATTCCACAATCCGTTTTAACAAAAATTATCTAAAGAATGCCTAGAATAGTTCGAGCGGTGATTAACAGCAAAGGAGGTTTTTTCGATGAAAAAAAAATAGAATGTTCAGTATGTTATATTATGCCAGAATAACTTTTTATTTATTTATTTTTGTCGTTTTTACCTGTACATACAATAAAATTGCATTTTGTTTTTAGTTTCGTTTGTTTCTGTAACCTTTTCATGTTTTTTACTAACCGACCGAACTTCTCTGAACGGCAGTGTACATAATGCCGGCCGTGGTTGTACGATCTGTGCCGCTACGTGCCAACAGAAATCACTATTTCTACTTATAAGCAAATCTACACGAATTGAAGTAATTTCAAATCAAAATAACTCCCATCACAACAAGAATGAATGATTGACTATAATTCACAGCCGAAGGCTAAACTATTTTACAAAAATGATTTTCCTATGAACTGACTAAAAAGTGAGTTACCAGGTTTCGACGAACCACGGCAGCCGAGCTAGAGCAACCTCTACATTGACACGGAAAAACGAACAGTTAGCAATTAAATGATTTAATTAGCACTAATTTGCGTAACACCTAGTATGAATACAATAATAAATAAAAAAAATACTTGCCAATATCCGAAAGTAACACTTGCAAGCGTTGCTTTTCTTCGTCTGTTAAACAATACTTGCTCATGTTGTATTCTTTGGCCAACTGAATAGAATAGAATCAGTAATTTAGGTAAATTGTTTGATCGATATTCGACAGAATAAAAGGTTAAAGTACTTTGCGAGTATTATATTCCTTCAGGCAAGTGCCGAATATCTTGCAATTAATACTTTTCGCTTCCATTTTTTGAGATTTGTTATTATTCTGTATTACTGTTAGTGTTACTTCAGAAATCTCCTGCCAATTTATGTTAATTTACACGTAAAATGTCAAACTAATGTCACGAAAATTGTATGAAGAATGCTTTCACCTGTTTATTTTTGGTAACAAAATCTTTTCCTTCACACTGTGCGTTTTTCTTCTTATCGTCATCAGTTTCTTTGTCGTGGTGATCTAAAAAAAAAATGTTTATACCTTTGAAATATGCGTGCTTCGAAAATTTAAACAAATTTGAATATGTTGCTTTAATGACTAAATCCAAAAACAAAAAAAACAAATTCTAGTATCCCATTTTTAAAGTAGCGATAGAACAGACATGTTAGGGTCGACGTATCCTCGGAACAGCTGTCCCGGATTAATTTATTAAACTTGTGTGTTGTATGCCATATTCCTTCTACCAGAAAGGTATCTTACAACTCTTATGCCAGGTTTCTACGAAACGGACTGGTCAACTTTCTGTTTTGTCTTTGTTTTAAAAAACAATAACAAGACTCAACAAACCTTAAACTCTGTTTCCACCAAGCCGACTAGTTTCGTTTGAGTTTTTGTTTTTGTTTTTGGTACCTTTCAACCAGTAAGTTAGTGAAGTTAAAACACCGTCGTTTAAAAATTATTTTTTGTTGTTGTTTTAGAGAAAAAGATTTCCGTTTCTTGGCGGTTCTTTCAATTTTCACGATTTCCGAATTACTATTTCATATTTTTTCATGAACTATACTCGATTTTTTAATTCAAAGGAATGTTTTTAAATTGAAGTGCTAAAAAGTAGGTTTGCTATTGGTCAGTTTTCGGCAAAAATCGCCCGGCCGCAACAGCCGATTGACGTTTAGATGGTGTATTTTTGCGAGTGCGCTTATATTTAACTTTTCTCCTTAAATTCGCGTTGTAATAAATAAAAAAAGTTCTTCTGAGAACTAATCTAACTAGTACAGCTTGTTAAATACTATACTGCTATTGTTTATTTCACTTACCAACGGAATACACAACAAAATAAGTTTACGAGGAAAAAAGATAAAACACAACTATAACACTAAGTCTTTTGATATTATCGCCACCGATTGGGGCAACTGAAGCAGTTGCAAAACAGTCAAATCTTCAAAAAGTTTGAGAGAAGTTGCATTTTGTTGCGGTTTTCTTGCGTTTCTGTTGTGTTTTTGTTTTGTTCGTTTAATGGAAACCTGGCACTATAAACAAGATTGAAGTTAAATAAACTGATAAGATGAAGTGAGGCGTAACTAAGAATTTGCGTTCCTTTTACTTCTATGTTCAAGTAAAAAAACAAAATATTTTACTGAATTGGGACGCAGTTCTCATGCAAATTGCTTCGATATAGTAAGTGTCTCATTTAATCAGTTGGTAAAAAGAATGCAACAATAGATTGTACGTTTATATTTGAATTAAAAATGCTTCTATTGACATTTCTCCAATGATTGTACATAAAATACACTTACCATATGGCTTTCCGTTTTGATCTTCTTTAGGTTCAAGACGTTTCGTAACTTTAACATTTTCCTTTTGGGTATCGTCGCATTCGTTTGCTTCAGATTCTCCGGAAAGCGATTTAATCTCCCGATGTATGGTATTCCTCTCTTCTTTCAATTCCTTGCAATTTTACATAAAGACAGAGTGAATCATTTGAATCATTTGAATATTTCCGCAAGAAATGTCATAGATATCTCAAGTTGGATATATTATCCTGCATAGATATATATACATCTAACTTGTTATGCTATTTAAAATGTTAAATTTCATACTTTTTAACTATACAGAGTGTGCAAAAAGGACGTTGTTGTTGATCAATCTAACATATTTTCATACAAAGATATACCTTTAGTATCTTCACGTTTTCTGTCACCTTTTGATCGTCCCGTTCGATCGAAGAAATTAACTTATTCAACTCGCTCTCGAAATTAGAAAAACTCGTCGCATCGTTATTGGCCTCATCTGCTTTCTTCCGAGCACTGTTCAGTAAACTTCCTTTGAGATAACGAAGCTGTTCCGCCATTTCCAAGTAGAATTCATTCATTTCGAGCATCAGGTGACGTGTGCTTTTGTTTTCGCCTAAATATTTTCTCGGAATTATTTTAATGAGGTTTTGGAAGCAATTTTATTCTTCTGAAAACTAACGCAAAGTAAATTCTGAACGTTTATCTCTAGTCCAACGTTGGAACCATGCTGGGTGCAAAAGTGGTGATAAAAGTTGGTGACCAGAGATTACTTTACAGTTTAAACACAGCTCAATTAATCTTTGAAATCAACTTTGGAGAATAAAAGGGTAATTTAACATATTTCATCCAGAACTGGGCAGAAGTTTTGGTATTTAAATTTGCATTTAACTATTAAGATAATATTTTCATCGCCTTAATATTGTGTATTTATAATTAAGAATGCTTTTTTAATGTATTTATTCTTTCGTATTTAAAAGTAATTGAAACGAATTTCAATAATTTAAAAAATATTGAAATAATAGTCATAAAAGATAACTTATGAAGAATTAAATTGCATAAAGCTGCATGCCCTACAATTTACGTATTTAACTTAATATACAGTTCTTAAAATACTACATCTTTTTAATATTCAAAATATATGGTTACTTCCAATAATCATTGCGGCAAATTCCCAGGTGTTGAATTTTCATTTGCAGACGGTGTAATTTTCTTATATACGAGGGAAGTCTTTTATGTTAATTACCTAGCTATAAAAACAATATGCTATCGCCACTGTTTTCTTCTATCAACTTTCAGTGACATTGTAGTATCATCTCCAAGTTTGGTTCCAATCGCTTAACATTTGTCATTTATATATGTTTAAATAACCGTGTTCCATGTCAACAATTGGTGCAAGCAGTTCAAATAGAGCAGGGAATCCATTCAGGACGACTTAAAAGGTGGGAGATCTCCCGAAGCACGAATTGAAAAAATTAACAAAGAAGTCGGAATATCAGAAATGAAGCTTTATAAAATTCTACGCGAAGACTTGGGAACGAGTAGTGTCGTCAGCATGATGGATTCTGGCTGCTCAGTCCCAAACAGAAACCGTGTAAATGGCAATTGTACAAAAAAAAATGGACTGTTTTATTCCAAGATGAAGACTTCTTCTACAGGAATATAACAGGGGAAGAGACTTGGGTGCGCCACTGGGGCTCCATGCAATGGATTCATAAGGATTCTTCGTCAGTCAAGAAGGCGAAAACGCCATTTTCTGCGAGGAAAGTGATAGTCACAGTTTTCCGGGAGGTGGAGGGAACTCTGTTAATTGCGTATATGGCAACTCAGAAAACACTAGAGAGGGCGTCGCTTTTTATCAACTGATGATTTGGAAAACGCTGTGGAATTACCAAAAGACTTTTTCGAAGGCATAGCATTATTAGAAACACGTTGGAGTAAGTGTACTAGTGTTAATGGCTCTTTCGTAACTAATATTTTCGTAGATAAAAGACTCCCTCCGTATTTTCTTAAGAACGACATTTACAAAAATATTTCAATAAACCAAAATGTTCTAATTTTAAATGTACCTTCCAAATAGTATCTGGGTTCGTCATAATTTTTTAGACTCTCTTTTAACGATTGTTCCAATATTCGTTTGTGTTCACAGTCGTTCTTTTCCTCACCACTATCAATCCATGATCCATCTTCATCATTTTTATCCAAACGCTTTTCATCTTGGATAACTAAACGCGGTAGTTTTAAAGCAGTGGAATTTTCATTAATATTCCTGGTTAAATTCAATCCACCGCAAGGTGATATTTTATAATTTATACTAATATTGGGCAGAATCAACGGATCCTTCAAGTCTTTTGCTTTCACTTTATCATTCCCAGGTGTCTCGAAGTGCATTTCGTTTTCTGAAGATTCTGTACCTAAAAGGTCGTTGTAACTGCTACACATTTCTTCATCTTCTGTTTTATCGTTGGACATACTGGATATTTACTTAACAGAAAATTTCATGCAAAAACATCATTAAACATAGTATTTGCTTGTTTCTGAGCATACAGTAAAACTATCTTGTTATTGACGTGTCAATCTACCAATGTCATATTTTTAATTGTTTGACTGTTTGTAGATGTGTAAGAATGTTCAATTTAGGTATTGGCAACACTTAAAATAGAAAGAAATGGATTCCTTGTGCCCTCTAGTAAACATACCGCGAACTAATCTTTCCTCCATAGTTAGTGGCTAGGGTGGCGATGTTTGAACTTTGAAATGTTTCATATTCAAATACTCTTCAAACACATTTCTAGTCTTCAGGACGACACGAGTGGTGGCTTCATGCCCTTATTGACTTGAATTTTTTGTTGGATATTGATATACAAAATAATAATATAGAAAAATATTGGAGACATTTTTAAATAAAAAATTCTACAAACGTTAATTTATTTCCAAATTACAAAAAAGCTATTGCACACACACAAGCGATAAAAGGTCTGCCAGACACAAGTACTAGGTGCCTATTAAAAATGGTTTTAAAAAGTGGCAACTACACCGTCGTTGGATTCCAATTTGGGATGTCTTTTATATCTGTATTTTATTGATATTATTTTAATAAATAGTGAGTTGCAATTCGATTGTTCTTCTTCTAATATAAATAAATAATATAAAAGCGCAGCTCTTATTTCTTATAAAGCAGTTTACAAAGTTCTACTTTCGGACAAATATTGATAGTTCTTGCGGATATATGCAATGTTTTACATTAGCAACGACAATCCTTTTATTGTATTCAACTATTAAGGTCGACTTCGCGGAGTTGGAAGGCGGTGGGCACCTTATTAGTGCACTAAACGATTACACCACAAAGAATTAACTCAGCTGACTTAACTTTAACTTTAGCGTTTTTTTTCTCTTCTATTAGTGGACCTCTTGTGTGTTTTGAGGAACAGAAAATATGAATTTTGTAGGATAAATATATTAGTAAATTTTTAAATACTTATTCCGAAGTTTTCTATTGTTGGACAATAGAAAACTTCGGGTTACTACCAACTTAGAATTTAAATTTAAATAAATTTGTTACACAGTAAAAGAGGAATTAATAATAAAAAAGACAATCACAAACAAGTTTATTTTATTTGTTTAACAATAGTAACAAAATTTTCAGGCAATTTATCTCGAACAATAAACCTTTTCTCGGATAATTGAACTATGGTTTCCACATAACCAAACCAATAAATTACTAATCCTGGTCCAAATCTAAAAGAATACAGTTTAAGAAGTCATCTAATGGACAATATAATTAAATTACCTATTCCAATAACTGGAGTATTGATGTCTTATATAGTCCTTATGAACATCCTCATCGCCAAAAAGTGCTTTGCTCTCGATCCAATGTATAATAAAACCATCAATAGCAATCGGCACCTCTAATTTGAAGTCAGGTGTTTTATCATAGCCAAATTTTCTAAGATATTCCTCATCACGAAAAGCTATTCCTAAATTTGTCATTTGTTTATGGAGAAGAATTTCATACTGTTGTCCGATTGAACTAAAAATGCGTTAATAATAGAGGTGGGTAAACCCGTAAATTAGATGTAGCAATTGCTAACTGCTACTGCTATTTTATAACAACAGAAAAACAGATTAGCAACCATAGGTGCTGGGGGCCATGCCCTCCTCCCCTATCTATTAATTTATTAAATTATCTTGCTCTATTTATTATAATATATTTTTGTAATCAATGACCTGAAGCAGAGAATTTTGCTAGTAATAAAAAAACACTGGTTATTTTAGCTGCTTTTCTCCATTTGGTCCAACTTCTATTGACTGCTAATTGCGTTTAACCATTGAAAATTGGTAGTTGCTACAGCAACTATTAATTTTTTAATTGAAATACAAATTACCTTCTCATAGTTTCAATTGCTGGACTATATTGATCATCGTATAATGTACACTGTAATAAATCTCACAAACTATAATGATATAACATGGTATTTTACAATGCATACCAGAAAAACTTCATAAGCTAAATCAGTATTTTTAATCAAGGTGGTATCTCGAATGTACTTGTTCACATTAATGCTTTCATTATCGGACTCTACATCATCATAATATTTCTGTAGAATTAATTTTGCTACTAAACAAGGTGATATATTCGCCTCTAAGGCTATCCTCAATATGATACCAGGGTCTTCCCTCCTATTTATAGCTTCTTCATATGAATTAAAATACTTATTAATAACATTCGAAGTCTTCACATGTAAAAGTTTCATTCGTTTCTGATATTCGTGTGATAGTATGCTAAATAATGTACCTTCATCTACACTAGAATTTGGGGAATGTATGTATTAAAAGTATTCTCAATATAGAGTAATGAGTAGACAAACTTTTTTAATTTTTGCTGCAGAAGAATATAACAATCTTTCGAAAACCCATTAAACTCTTTTATATTTTTAACAATGTCCGAATATACGCTTTTCCTCATCATTGTCCGAATGTATTTCAAAAGATAACGGCTTTTTTATTTATACGTGGTTAAATTTCGTTTTTGGGAGAAAATATTTCCAACAAACCAGACATAACCAAAATAAACTTGAACACGCTTGAAATAAGGAACATTACATAGCGGAATACACTATGACCAAATACATAAAAATTAAATCAAGATGCTAACCAAAAACAAATATTTCTCCCTAGTTTGGGAGAAAGTAAGGTTATATTTAGATTTTTAAAATTTGGAATGCTCATTTTAAATTTAATCAATAAAAGTTTAAAATGCCAATCAAACACAAGACAATTTTGGCAATGGATTAATATTATTTTCAACAAAGTCGACGAAGAAAGACGTAAACTTTTCGGCCCCGATAGAACCTGTGCTGAATGGATATTGAGAAATGGTGGACAAGTAAAATGGTTAGGAAATGCAGAGTATTTGGGCGATTACAATCAATTACCTCCGGAAGGTACGAAGTTATACATCCAAGAAGTCGACGCTAGCGGTTCAAGTATAATGCATTATGGTTTCCCTCATTTCGAAGGTTGTAAACACATTGAAAAGATTATTTTTCACGATTGTGGATATCTTTATAATCAAGCTTTGGAGATGATAAAACCTATAGATAAAACATTAACAAATTTGCAAGTATCTTCATGTGGAAACATAACGGAAGAGGGTTTGCTTCATTTGACAAACTTGAATAATCTGAAGATGCTTCTTATTTATGACTTGCCATATGTAAAAGATAAAGAAAAGATTTCAACAACTTTAAAACAGAAACTTCCAAATTGTCAGGTGGAATATAAATAAATCATGTATATAATATATATATATGTACATTTTATTATTTCATTTAATAATAAAGATAGTAAGTACTAAATATTAAATAGAAAATTTGATTAGATTACAATTTACTTAAATATAATTTAATACTATGAAAATATGCATCATCCCTCCAATTTCGTTTTACTAGTTGTTGGCGATGCTTGTAAACCAATTTCCCCAGATTCCAATTGCTTTAATAACCGAAATAATGCCGCAGCCTCCCGAATTCTGCTAAACTCGATGCAAAATGCTTGAACCTCTATGAAAAGTTCCTGCAATGAAAATACAATTTTGAGCATTTTGCAAATGTACAATGACCGCCGTAAAGTTTGCACTAAATCACCTTGATGGAGGTTCCCTATAATAGAAGACAAAAGAACCTGCAACATTGGCTACAGGTGTTTAGGTTTTCATATAAAACAATGGACAAATAGGCTGCAATTATTTTAAATAAATCAAAAATCATTAGAAATTGCTAAATAAAGTTGAATCATCCTTCATCTAAGGACTTTCTTCTTAAGTTGACGTAATTGCTGTGCAATTTGAGAATGGATCATTTTTATTGTAAGGATCATAGTACATTGATGCTTCAATACTTCCATGTATATACTAATTAGTGATATGTTCTTTGAATCTGATGCCGAAAGCCCGTTAATAGCTCAATTATATTAAAATGAAGTAGAAAGTATTTAATGCAGTTTATAGTGATCACTAGAGATGACAAAGGCAGGTGAAGTTATTACTTTTTTGCAGCGACTACACAGACTCGTGTTTTGTCGACTCTCGGGGAAACCAGTAAGCAACATGAACCCTTTCTTATGAGACGAATAGACACGAGTCTGTCTAGTCGCTGCAAAAAAGTAATACTTTCACCTGCCTTGAATATCTCTAGTGATCACTCTATTACGTGTTAAAAGCAAAAACTACCAACCTGTACATTAATTATTTTGTTCCTGATCAACGACTGCAAGAAAACGCACACAAGCCGTACCAGCCTGTTCTGCATATATTTATCTTTGATAGTTTCGCAAGTTGTAATACAGTTTGAAATGTATAAATGTACAAATTCTGTTGGTAAATCGACTGTTGTGGTCAATCTATTTACCACCTCCATAGAGTGTAAAGACATTTCCATGTTTACCAAAACACTGAAGTATTCGGTTATCTGTTTCGATTGCATAAGTTTTAGCAGCACTTCGATGGCAATTATTGGATTGTTTTCTACTAATTCTGGTAACTACAATTGGAATAAATGTACAAATATTATGCTGGAAAATAAAAGGCTAACGTACTTACTTTTGAAGGTGTCAAACCAATATGATATACTAACTTGGAATCATTCTCTAGTTCTGTTAGCAATTGCTGTTGTTGCTGTAATGTCAAGGCTGATTTATATGCTTTGGTAAGAAGTTGTCGCACTTCTTGACCAGCCATATTGGGCACACACATTGTTATGTCATAAGCTACCATATGCTCTTTCCTATTCACTACATTCATCCAAACGGGCTGAAAATATACAGACAATGGAGTATATTCATTAAATACAGCATGGCAAAATATTTCCAAATAAAAAGTATTTGGAGACACATTATTTATTAAATATCGATGTGATTATAGCAGAAAAAGACAAATAATTCTCGAAAAATGGGTAGTAACAAGTATGTACAATAAAAAATAAATAACATGGATAATTAGTTATTTAAGTAGAACCAAAACAAAATTAATAAAATCATGAAACAGAAAATAAAATAACTTAGGCAGGGCTTGTGCATAATATTGCTTACTCATCACCACAAAATACAAGGTCACTTAAAATGTGGCCCTCTCTAGTTATTACAGAACATGTCTATAAATAATTTTTATTCTAAAACTGCTCCCAATGAAAATTACCTCATCCTGGGAATTCATTAATGGAGGAGCTAACGTTACAAATTCTGGCTTATACACGCGACATATTGCTGGATTTTCCCCAGTAGCTATCTTTTTCGCTGTATCCTGTCTATCATCAATAATTCCATCATAACTACAACAATAAAAGAAATATTGACATAAATTGAAACAATCGTTGTGCCTCTTACCTATTGGTTTGTTTGTTTGGAAAGGATAAAACCACAGGAATTGCTGTTTTGCAAGTTTGTGGTAGTTCAAGTTGTTTTTCAGCCACAGCTAGCTGTATAGCTGAAAGATCGTAATTCGTTGACCCGATAACATCCGAATTGATAATTTGCAAAGCGGTCTTTTTCAATAGCTAAAAGCCTATTTAAAATTAAGATGAAACGGCAATTTAAAATACTACTTACAGCATCTTTAGGAATATCCAACAAGAGTTGCGATATGAAATGTTTCTCGGGATTTGAGAATTTAGGTAATTGTCCGGGATATTCGAGCTTTGGAGCGCCAACATTGCTTTGTTGTTCTGGTGGATGCTAAAAGAAGGTGGGCTATATAGATATTAAACAACGTTAATATACTTGCTTACTAGTAACTGAATAAAAACGTTAACGAATGGAGTATTTGCTATAGGTTCACCTCGATACAATTCACGCAATACAGTAACAGCTACTAAACGTTGTTCCGGACCACTTAACAAATCTTGTTGCAATAACATAACCAAACATGTTCCAACTAAAATTAAATGTTTAATAACTCCTTGTACATTTTGCTTGTCACATACCTTTAAAGTAATCTATGGGGTCAAACTTTTTAGATACTTCATTAACTAAAGCTTCCAAGGTTTGATTTTTTATATTTGGTTCCTCCAGTATTCTAAAACTGAACAGGGTAGCAAAGAATTAAATAAATTGAAGAATTAACTAACTTTAAAAGCTGGGAGCACTGGTCTAGCGTTAATGCCATAGTCGTTATTGCAATAATTTCTTTTTGAGTGCAACAATTCTTAGTGATTCCTAGAAAAAATAGTAGGAATACGCAAATATACGAACCACATCAC